>OY776117.1:10983593-11583593 GCA_963675035.1 Allygus modestus | reverse complement strand
AGTCTCCCAATTCCTCAAAGTTGAATCATTGAACACATTTATAACTTCAGCATTTTTACTTTTTTTACTTACTTTTTTACTATTATTTCAAAATAGTTTTTTCGGAACTATGTATTTATAGTTATTTTCTTCTTTTAAATTACTAAATATCTTCAACTGCAGTCAGGCAATGGTCCACAGTAGCGCTCTAAAGGCGCACAACCTCTCAACGTGACTCTAAAGTTTAGCGATGAATCCCCGTAACGGCTTCGTATGGAACATTTAAACTAACACTATATTCCAAGTATAGACTTAAGTCATTACATAAGGAATTACATAGTATTTGAAAGAGGTGTAGAACTCTCTAAACATTAGTAGGCTTCATCCACCGTGTTACGAATTTGTAAGTTTCAGGCTTTGAAATCACACGGATTAAAACAAATCCCGTATAACAACACTAAAAATATATTTACTCTTATACCTTACATCCAGGACGGTAAATATACATAAAGGATGGTACAAGGCATTACCATAAGATAGAAAATTTCTTACGTATATTTACGGATTGTGTGCAGGATCAGTACACTTGTAAGTATACGGTTTTGTACCGTTGTGAGCCGTAGTTTATTTTATTCTGTTTAATTGTATCAACACTTATTGTTTTTACAACAATAATTGTATTGTGTGTAACAACACTCAATTGTTCTGAAGTCCACACATAAACAGAGATGAACAGAAACTAGGACAAAAGAATATTACTGCCGTTGACAGTGTCAACGCGTTTTCGGCATTTATAATTTTCTTGTTTTGACCGTAATTGTGGGAATTCGTGTTTATGTGTTGACTTTGGTGCCTACAGTATATTTCGCACCAAGGGCCGAAAGTGGGGTTTTGCTGGCCCGAGATCGTGTTTTATGACCTCGACTTCGCCTCGGTCATAAACCGTTCAAGGGCTATACAAAACCCTTTCGGCAGAGGTTTGAACGCTATTTTTCACCATACTACAATTATTAACGGGTTAAATGTGATCGATCATAAAACACGAGCGGTCTCATGCAATCTCGGACTAAAAACAGTTAACCAATAAACGAATCATCGATAGTACAATGTTTTGTATTTTATTTTTATTTGTTCCAGTGTTTCAACCAAAGAACACAAAAATAGTATGCACGTATTAACCAGGTAACGTCGTGTACGCTTGAAAACATGTTGGCATTACTGGCTAAATAGATCAGCTGGCTTTCGGCCCTTGGGCGGAAAAACTCTACTTTCGGTATTCAAATGACTTTCCGAAAACAGGTGATTACAGCGTAGTGTGGTGAAAAATATTTTCACAGGATTAATCAAAGTTGTTGAAACCATAAAAAAAACTTTAAGTAAGGATAAGTTAAGTGAGTTATGATTCACGTTGTTCGTATTTATGACTGAACCATGTTTTTTCAAACCATTTTTAAATTATCTTTTAACGATTTGGCACCATATCTTTTTAATTTAAATCATTCGTACAGCCGATGGTGTCACAATTTACTCCTTTAGTGGAACCGGTTTAAACTTAGTTACGAGCCACTTTTTGATATTAAATGTAATGGGAGTAGGTAGATCTACGAATGTTACCGTGCGCAGATTGAGTAACTTGTAAATTTCGTCCCGGTCGGGATTTTAAATTTGTTTTGTACCGTTTGTTATGTGACTGGTAAACCTGTGTTTTATATGTTTTTGAAGTGCGTTTATTTCAACCTTGACGAAAATCACAGATATGTGACCAGTGTATTTAATTTCAACAAATGGCTGATGATGACTCGTAATTGAGGTGAAACCGGTTTCCACTAAAACAATAAAGACACCATAGGCTGTAAGAAGTAGATGAGTTTTAAAAATGTTTAAACTTCAAAAAGGCTGACATGCAAAATGTTTCAACCTGAACTAGGCCACAAAGAGTAAGTAACAAAATATAATTCCCTATATTACATAGGTGTTGTGTATGTCTCATGTAGCTACTTTCAGGGAACGGAGAGATGTTATATATGGGATGTCCATTTTATTCCTAGTACACTACTTCCCTAAGTCCTCATTCCTGCTCACAACATAGTTCCAGATAAAACCACGTACGTAATAAAGCTACCAGATTATTATTCCTCTGTTCTAGCTTGAAATCAAAATATGTGTCATTTATTTTAACCTTTGGTAATACACATCGCATATTAAATGTACGAAATATAACTTCTAAATCACCCTTAATTTTTGTGTGGATTTTTCGTTAAAACACAAATAGATTGCAAAGATAGTTGTTAATCTTCCTTCCTATTTTGTGGGATTACTTTCTTTGCCACTGAAATGGTGGAACCGAGTGAAATGGACCGGAAATATGACTTTTTATCGGTTTATGGACTGGAAATATGACGTTTGATTGGTTTATAGTCCGGAAATATGACATTTTATTGATTCATGGACCGGAAACATGACGTTTGATCGGTCCATGACCGGAAGCATGACGTTTCATTGGTTCATGGTTGAGCTCGTAATTTTCAATTGATAAAATAACATTTAATTATATATTTGAGGCTGAATGTTTACACCTACACAGAAAAACACATTGTATTTTAAACTTAACCTGAAGCTATGATTTGTAAATAACTTATTTTCATGTAGTTAAATATTGTTTTAACCACGATCCTCGTTAAACACGACCATTTATTTTATACATAATGTTGCGTTTTTGTTATATTCATATTTCATATTCAGAGACCTATTTCCATGACTAAGAATGTTCCCACTATACAGTAAATTATACAGAATAGCGTGTAATAGACATCATTATGGCCCATGTTTAACATGGCAGTCCATGTAAACACAGCTCTGTATTGTGTTGTTTATTTTACAAATTCATATTGTTGCGATCACTATATTATCTAACTTAACATTATTTTTACGGTTTGTTTTATGATAATATGGGACGAAATTCACAAAGGTGTTTATAAATTGTGAGCTTTATAAATATAATTGTTCTAAAGTCGGCGTCCCTAAGAGATATTAAGATATTAGGATATTAAGATATATTGATAATAATAAAACCCAGTAAAACTATTAAAGCTAAAGGTTTACCATTTTCAGGGTACGTTCGTTTTTTACCGTAGAAATGCAATTAGACAGGTCCTTACAGCTCTGCCCCACGGGCTTTAAAAATCCCCCTGGCAATCTTATGGAGGTAAGATTTTTAATTAGTTAAAGTCAGAAGCCAAATAAAACAGATAATGTAAATTGTCAATTAGAATTTTTTTCCTTAAACAAGTTAGTGTTATATCTCTCAACATTGTACATAATGTGTTTGATTTAATCACATTATATAATAATTAAATTATAGCATAGGTTAGAGGTTGCTAGTACTGGAATTTGCTAATACACGAATTTCACATTATATTACATTTTGTACCAAATTAGCGTTTACTGTAAATGTCTATCAGTTAACCATTATGGAATATCATGAAGGGGAAAACGGTACTTTATACAGACTATATCGAGACCATTGGCTATGAGCCTCTAGGTCTAACCAACAAGGAAAATAAAGGACTCAAACCATTGGCTATGAGCCTCTAGGTCTAACCAACAAGGAAAATAAAGGACTCAAACCATTGGCTATGAGCCTCTAGGTCTAACCAACAAGGAAAATAAAGGACTCAAACCATTGGCTATGAGCCTCTAGGTCTAACCAACAAGGAAAATAAAGGACTCAAACCATTGGCTATGAGCCTCTAGGTCTAACCAACAAGGAAAATAAAGGACTCAAACCATTGGCTATGAGCCTCTAGGTCTAACCAACAAGGAAAATAAAGGACTCAAACCATAGGCTATGAGCCTCTAGGTCTAACCAAGAAGGAAAATAAAGGACTCAAACCATTGGCTATGAGCCTCTAGGTCTAACCAACAAGGAAAATAAAGGACTCAAACCATCGCAGCAACAATTCTCTACTTCAACATTATCTGCTCGATTTTCCTATAATCTAAACATACACTGTAAGTTAACAGAAATTATTAGAAGCTTTAACAGGTTAACTTTTCACAGTATTTCTGGTTAACTTTTTCACAGTTAATTATCTTATTAGAGGGCCAGAATACATATGGCTTGAGCCAACGTCCGCATCCGATATACTTTTCATAGAATAACGTTCGCAGCAGTCCGATGTAGTCGATAGAGATTTTCTAGGCTGAACCTAAAATATAACATTTTCTTAATATAAAAGCGTAAATTGTGAGAACACAGAAACAATCCTAAGAAAAATTAGTATAATACAGAGAATATCAATAAGCGAAATAATATTCTGCTGCAAATAAAGTATATTAGTGGATAAAAATTTAATACATATTTTTTATTGTCATAAATATAGGTGAAGTCCCCAATTTAAGGTTTTCTGTAAATCTAATTGTTTCTGAGATGCCATTGGTGGCACAGTTAAGTTGTTCACCCTGTATATTAAATAATGTTTTTCTGTACTTTTACAATACATAGTGGTGTAATTCATATTTCTTATAGATGACAGTACATTCCTGTTAGAAAATACATATGGTTGTAACAATATTTCAAAATACATTGTAACTTGCCACGTTATCGTGGCGTCACTAAAATACAAAACATTCTGTCACCAAATTAACCTGGTTAACGTGCCAGCCAGTGCATCCAAAGAAATAATTTTTGTTTTCGTTCAATTTTTAGTTTTGACCGACAAGGAATCAGAAGGATTGAGGGAAAGCTAGATATTTTATGATATGTTGTTACATTTTTTTAAGACGCTTTTGCCATGAATATTAAGAAGGAAATAAAATGCTCTTCTAAAATTTTAAAACAATTGTGTTACAAAGTTCCACCTCCAAGACCGACCTCACCTAAAAGTATTATATTTGAAGCCAGTTTGGAATTTACTTGAATAAGACTTCAGTAACAACTGCTGTGAAATATGTGGTATGTGGGGTAACTGGTACTTTTCAGCCTAAGTTAAAGAATTTATTATTTCGACTAATTAATACTAATTTTGCACATTATAGGGTAAGAAGGTCCAGTCAGGCTTGAAAGTAGGCGCGAGGTTGCTGGGGATGATAAAAGTACACCAACAAATAACTAACAGGATTTTCTAATGTAAAACCCCCATAAGACTACGTAGGCCTAGTAAATATGTTTAGTCGATACACATTTTCTTTAATAAAACGGTAAATATTTATGCTAGAATTACGAGAGAGGGATTAAAACTTTTTCCTCACTAATTACCATCTTTTTACATGCATTAATTTCACATCCGGGGCTTTTCTGACTGTTTGTGGGCCCAAAACTCGAAACTTGAAAGATTATTCCCCAAAAAAGGGGTTTAGAGTTTTCCGATTGTTTTGCCCAACGAACTTGCCAATTCATTATAGAGAGGATCATCCCTACATATTTTAAATAAATCGGTTAAGAAATGCGACTAATAGAGTGCAAACGCATAGTTTGCAAATAGTTCACTTTCCATAGGAAATTCACTAACAAGTGCATCAGGACAACAAAAAAGTTTACAAAAATGGATCATGTGTTTAACCACAGACATTATATTAAACTTGCTTAGTTTAAAATTGGGATAATCGTTCCCTGTACGTCAAGGTGCTTTGAAACGAACTTCTTATAGAATTTTACATTGTTATGCTATTGCTTTTGTTAAAGTAATTTCAACAAAATAGTCGTAATATAAAATGTTTATAAAGCCACTCTTTATTCCCGTAAAAACAGTAAATACATTTATAAAATATGGTGCAAGGCGAAATAATTCTGTCTGTCGGTATGTATTTGGGCATATAATAGTTTATGTGACCGATCCATATCGATCTCGTTTGCCTTATTTACCGCTTTGGATGAGAATACAGCGTATGTTTACATAGCTAACACGCATTAGTGGTTACACCACGCCCGATGTTAACTTAGCAACTTAATACATAATTATAAAACGGTAGTTAGAGATATTTCAAAGTAAATTTAAAGAAAACAAACCAAGTCAGATCTAAAACAAACAAATTCTCTGCTCATCATGGCACGGTGCGAAAGTAATTTTGCAAAGAGCGTAGATTACTAAATCCCTCTTATCGCCAAGTCCCGGATGACAATATAATAACGTGAAACACTTCAGTAGAATTACAAATATATTTGTAACAAAACACAGAAATATAATTTTTATGGGCTTAGAGAAAATATTCCTCAGACTCCTAAAATAATTCAAAGAACATTGTAATGACTTAAACGATACAATGCGATTTTAATGTCTCCTTTTTTGAAGGAAGGGGGTTATATGCTTCTAAAACTCGACTCTATGTATTCCATAGCTTCCTGTTTTTCTGATCACAAAAATAAATAAATAACGAACATGCTGGAACCATTACACTAAGTCGCGCATAAGTTATTAAGTTGTAATTAAGTTGCCAGAAGAACATTAAACAATATTAAATCAAGACTCGCCTGGACTTTCCCCGAACCAAACTTACCGATACCAAACTCTTATTAATGAAAATATCATGTAATCAGATCAGTTTAAACGTTTATTATAGACACACATAATTAAGAATTTGTAGACGATTCGCTGATTCATAGTTTTGTGGACGCTTTTCCCTTGCATCAGCACCTCGAGCTTACATTTAAACCTTTCTGCACAACTTAAGTTTTCTGACCTTCTCGTCCCCCTATTGTAAAATGTTACTTTATCCAACCATATTTTAATGCCTGATCAAAAAACAGTTTTAGCTACATTTAAACGCGAGTTACCGATAGATTAATTACAACCTCAAACAGCAGAATTGTCTGATGGCTGTAGAGAGTTTTGTTCATGGATCTACCAAATCTTAGTTTTATTATCATCTTCAGTGGTGTCGTAAACAAGAAAGTAAGTCAAACGATTGCTCAACTACAGATTTGAATAGAAAACACATTTGACTATATCAATAAATAAACAGCGTAAACATAAAATAAAAAGCTTTTCTTCTAAGTGGTAGGGATAAAAAAGTAATCTCGCAACCATTAAAGTTACCAGGAGGTCAGAAATTGTAAATAATACAGCACAGTGTGTGTTCTACCTTCAGTTTTATCTTGTTCAGAATGTACATAAGTTTTATGTACACCTTAATATTTCAAACCAGTATTAGTTAACGATAAAATAATGAAACTTGGTATAAATAACGAACTAAATCAATAATAAATTACTTTACAGTTTTTTAGTGAATTTCCTTTGGAAAGTGAACTATTAGCTTGACCCGCAGAGTGAAACTTAAGCCCGGGACCACCATAGAAGTTCCTAACGTGACACCCTGAACACGTTTTGGGGGGTCGTTCAAAATGTTATATGTATATATATATATATATATATATATATATATATATATATATATATATATATATATATATATATATATATATATATATATATAAGTATAGATATAGACATATATATATATATATATATATATATATGTGCGTGTGTATGCACTCTAGCGGTCGAATTTTTTGTCCGATTAACTTAAATTTGGTAGGGACGTTCCTTTCTGTAATCAGTTGGACAAGTTCGTTGGGCAAAACAATCGAAAAACTCTAAACCCTTTTTTGGGGATTAATCTTTCAAATTTCGAGTTTTTGGGCCCAAAAAGGGTCAGAAAAGCCCCGGATGTAAAACTAATGCATCTAAAAAGATGAGAATTAGTGAGCCGAAAGTGTTAAGCTCTCTCTCGTCATTCTAGCATAAATGTTTACCGAGTTATTAAAGAAAATGTGTTTAGACTAAACACAGTACGTTGTGTTATGGGGTTTTTACACTAGAAAAGCGTGCTACTCCTTTGTTAGAGTACTTTTATCATCGCCAGCAACCTCACGCCTACTTTCAAGCCTGACTGGACCTTCTCCTAACATTATAATGCGTAAAATTGTATTCCTAGCTTTGCAGGTAAATGAAACCAGGAGCATCAGAACAGCCAAAAAATGTATGTTTTCAGATTTCAATAAAAATTGGAATACATGTATGTTTTTACACATATTTTGAGTTTTTATGTGGAAATTCACTTTCCTCACGTCAGCGTGCTGCGTGCGAACTCGTTTCTTGTTCAGAATGTACATAAGTTTTATATACACCTTAATATTTCAAACCAGTATTAGTTAACGATAAAATAATGAAACTTCGTATAAATAACGAACTAAATCAATAATAGATTACATTACAGTTTTTTTCTCTATAACTTTTTTTTAAATAGCTGGGGTTTAAAATCGGGAATGTTCTATCTAAGAACGAAAAAAAATTATAATCATCTAATAAAATATAAAAATAAAGTCAAATCCAAAACTCTATAATTTAATTAGTTAAATAATTCATAAAGAAGGAAACTCAAATTTTTGTAAGAATATTCTGTTTGGTTTTGGAAGGTGGTAGTACTCCCTACATTTAATAGCTAAATTTGAGTTGTATTAGTTACTAGCTGTTCCGACAGACGTTGTCCAGTCCTAATGTCATTGAATTTGTTTTATGTCAAATACTCGTTCATTTTAATATGAGCTCGTTCGCTTTGCTCACTCGCCTATCGAAAAAAGAGTTTGAGTTGCCATTCAAGTAGTTTTTTATTTCCATTGAGAGTTGCTATTCAAGTAGGATTTTTTATTTCCATAATGAACATATATTTATGCCTTTCAAGTATGTTTAGATATACTCCTAATAAACACATGTTCCCATAAGGAATAACATGTCAACTTTAAACGTCTTTTACAAAAACAGCTGTTTTATCGAAACATTATTTGTTTATTGGTTAATAGCAGATAATAATAAACACATGTTCCCATAAGAAATAACATGTAAACTTTAAAAGCGAATGGGGCAGAGTTATTCACATTTCCCGGGATAAAAAGTATCCTGGTATATGGTAATCCAGGTAATAAACTATCCGTATCCAAAATTCAATTTATATCCGTTCATTAAAATTTATAACTAACACCACTTTGTTTTAAATATTAAGATAAGATGTAAAACACATTAAATATCCTCCAATGAATTTGGCTTACGACTTACGTAAAATATGATTTCCCATAGTAGTTTTGTATATTTTTTGTATTTATATTTCCATCACAAATTTTAAAATGCCACAATTCTGAAACTAACTGACTGTTGTAATAAAATGAGTTGTAAGGAAATTCCTAGTGTATCTAGTGTATATTTATAAAAATGTATATGGTTGAAATTTAACCGTTTCTAAGGTTTTAAGAAGGAAAAAACATAACATTTTATGATTCTCGCAGTCAGAAAACGAAACTTGAAATCTTAATTACTACATTGTATTTTTTCCTTTTATTAACTTGATGAATAAACTATAGTTGAAAGATACAATGTATACACAGAACAAGAATAACCACCGAGTCATGAAAGAAAAACAGCTGTTTTAGGAATATTTAGCTCGAAGTGCTTTTATTAAAATCAACTGGTTTTTTCTACCAGAGCTGTAGTATAGCCAGAGGTAATAAAATTATGTAACAGTAGATGTGAACTGAGAAAGAGGCATACTATTCGGCGCTTTTTCCCCATGTTATTCTTATGGGGATCAGTTTTTGGACCGACACCCGATCCCGCCTATACTAATAAGCCACAAGTTTCCTTGTTGGCCTGTACTAATACCCAACCCTTGCCTATATTAAATATATTGTCCCCATCCCTCCTCTATATTTTTAAAAATTAATTTTCAAATTCTAAAAAACTATCCTTAGTGTTTATGGTGTGATTTGTTTAAAACTTGGATATGTTATTGTCGTAGGCAAGTGTTTTAATAAATTACACTTACATTTCCCAAATTCACTATTACAGTCAAATTAAAAATTATTTTTGAAAAATACTATAGTGCCAATTGCCAACTTCTTTATTAAATGTCCGATTTGTCTGCAATTTGGATATGTTATTGTCCTAGGCAAGTGTTTTAATAAATTTCACTTACATATCCCAAATTCACCATTACGGTCAAATTAAATAATATTTTTGAAAAATACTGCCAATTGCCAACTTCTTTATTTACTGTCCGATTTGTTTAAAATTTGGATATGTGGTTGTCCTAGGCAGGTGTTTTAATAAATTCCACTTACATATCCCAAATTCACTATTACGGTCAAATTAAAAAATATTTTTGAAAAATACTGCCAATTGCCAACTTCTTTATTTACTGTCCGATTTGTTTAAAATTTAGATATGTTATTGTCGTAGGCAAGTTTTTTAATAAATTACACTTACATTTCCCAAATTCACTATTACAGTCAAATTAAAAAATATTTTTGAAAAATACTGCCAATTGCCAACTTCTTTATTTACTGTCCGATTTATTTAAAATTTGGATATGCTATTGACCTAGGCAAGTGTTTTAATAAATTCCACTTACATATCCCAAATTCACTATTACGGTCAAATTAAAAAATATTTTTGAAAAATACTGCCAATTGCCAACTTCTTTATTTACTGTCCGATTTGTTTAAAATTTGGATATGTTATTGTTGTAGGCTAGTGTATATGCACCATCCACATTTTACAAATATTGCGGTTAAATTTTAAAAAATTTGGAAAAATACTGCCAATTGGCAACTTCTTTGTTTATGGTCTGATTTGTTTTAAATTTATATATGTCATTATTCTAGGCTAGTGTATATGTACCATCCACATTTGACAAATTAACTATAATGGTCAAATTAAAAAAATATTTTGAAAAATATACTAACAATTTCAAACTTCTTTATTTTCGGATATGTTATAGCTCTTATATAGGTAAAAAGACCACACTACCACACGTTCCATTACCCATTTGTCTTTTTTGTTTGTTTATTTTGCTGTAATCCCAAAACTGACTTTGCTGTTTATTGTCCGATTTGCCTACACTTTGGATATTGTCCTAAGCATTTATTGTCTGATTTATTTTTGGATATGTTATAGCCCCCAACTATTATATCTAAAATTACAATATTATTTCCACCTATAATACACTTGATGTGTTGTTTGTTTTGCCGCAACCTAAAAAGTAACATTGGTATTTGTGTTTTTACAAAACTATATTTTGTAAATTACTTCCAATAACTCCTTTATTTACTTTTCGACTTGTTATATCCCCTTATATCTAAATTTACCGCATATTATTTACCTTTTAGTGTTGTTTTGTCGTAACCAAACTTTGGATATGACTGCAATATATTACCAGCCATTGCATAAGTAAATACCCCATTTCCAAATTCACTATTACGGTTGGATTAAAAAAAATAAATACAAGCCTATTATATACATCCAGCTGATAAGTAATATATATCCACAATTATGGTCAGAACTGCCTAAATTTTGGATATGTTTTAAGCCAATGCGATAACAAAAATAAATTTTTAAAACCCAAAACAACTAAACACAAAACACTAATCTTTCTTTGTGCTTGTTTGGAGTAGTCTTTATTTTATCCAACTTCATTTTAATTTTGTAGTTAAAATCAAACTTCCCACATTCTAGCTCCCTTTCCAGCCAGTGGTTGGAGACATAAAGGTTACGAATATTTTCAAACTGTACAATATATCTTTTTCTACCCCTATGTTGGACTTGTTTAATAGCGCTTATTAATAATTCCGCACCATATTCCAAATCCTCCAGTCTACTACATTCTTTAAATTTAACATTGCCTTTAATATCTTGCATCTCTATGTCTTCTTGTCCAACATCCCACTCATTGTTACGGAAACTTAGGTTTTCTATTTTTGGAAAGGAATTGCCATAAAATGTTGCGGTTCCGTTAGTGTTAAAGCTTGCAAGTGGCTCGTTGGTAGGTAGGTAAATAATGTCCAAATCACCACTGTATGGCAACACGCTATAACCTTGCCTATTCTTATTTATCTCTATAAATACAGTTTTACAGACACCTTTAACATAGTATACACCCCTCCGTCCATCCTTTTCTGCCAACACTCCCACAAACTTGTTTACTACAAACGCATACACTATATAATGTCCATAATGCTCTAGATCCTCCCAACGTCGCAGGAAGTAATCTTTTAATTTATCCTCTCTTTCCCTTCTTTCCCTCTGTGCTTTGTATTCCTCTGCAACAGTATTTTCCACATATTCCAATTTACGCTTATTACTGTCAATGTCTTCTAATTCCAATTTCCTCTTTTTGGAACAACTCTCTAAGAAAGGCTTGGAAAGTGGCTCTATTTCTTTAATAGTGTATGGGTACAGTTTATTGGTCCGGCTTCTTAAAACGTAGGGAGTAAGGTTAGGACTTTCCACCAAGCCTAATTCTTCTAAATTGATGTGTTTAGGTATAGTGGAGAAAGGTGTATTTGATTTTGTAAAACATGTGCCCCCAGATTTGATGTAACACTTATGCTTTACACTTATGGCATCCTCCTCTATTACCTCTACATAGTTAGTTGGTAAACAGTTAAAGCTAAATGCAGATAGAGCATACTTTATTAACTTTTCCCTTTGTGTACTATCTTTTGGCAGTTTTAGTTGTACTCCAGTTATCTTCTTCGTATTACTATTACCCCAATATGCGTATTGTAATAAATCGTTAAACACTAAACAACAACTGTTTTGTAATTGATTGGCAACTTTCACCCACATCTTATGCAGAGGTACAGCATAGAATGGAGCATTTTGAAAGTACCGTTTGTTGTCTTCTATTAGACTTAAACAATCTCTTAAAGGTTCAAACCCTTTACCAAAACCTCTACAATAGTTATAGATTGTTGCCTCTAACCTTGTTATTCCATTCTCTCTAGCTAGTTTAGACGAGAACGTTTCTTTTAGTCTCGCATCTGGACAGTTTACAAAGTTTATTATATGGTTTCCTATACTTTTAATTACTCCAGGGCTTGTAATCTGGCATATAAATTTATTATATATTTTTACCCTGCTATTTACATTAAACCATGTTAAACAGTCTTTACTAACATTATCTACAATAACATTATATCCATTCTTGTACGCCCCTTGGTAGCAAAAGTTAAAGTTTTCTGTAAGATATTGGCACATTTCCTCTTTATTAAATATTCCAGCCAAATCTAGTGTTATATCGAAATCCATAAGATAGTACATTTCTTTTTCCAGATCTTGCAGTATCTTTGGAAGATCTTCCAACAAATCCTTAATTTTAACATTTGCAAGCTCTATTTTATAGGGAATTGCTATAGGATCATCATACTTTTGTTTAATTTGGTCAATATCTTTCTTTATTATTTGTAACACACCCTCGCTTTGGGAGAATGGTAGTTTGGCCACAACACCATGTCGAGCTAAAGAGAACTTTTAAATATTTCTCGTAAGTAGCTATTAAACGAGCCACATATTTCCTTCTTAACTTTAAATTTATTCCGAACGTCCCCATCACAATCTGTAACATTGGTTATCTTAACTAACATTATGTTATCACAAAACGCATCCGTTATAGATGTTAAGTTATTTAATTTTGGTTCGCCCTCGCAATAGTTTATATTACCTATGTCTGTAAGAAGGTTATTATTACGTAGATTTTCTAATAAAAACCATATACCAAATCTTTCGTTAGTAGGTTTAATACAATTTCCCAATAAATGGCTAACAGAGTACATTTCTTTTATACAAAAAAAGTAGCGGAAACATGTAAACAGGACAGATTACACTATAGGTATATATGTGTTGTAAATATATGGATATTGTATATAAACATAGGCGATCGGTAAGTGTAACATGTAAGTGGACACCCATATGCAAATATGGAATACCCACAAATTCGATTAAATAAGTTTATAGTCTCAATATAATTAACATATTAACTAACGGTGCCACCCCGCATTAGTACCCAAATTGTCGAAATTCTATAATTCTATTCTTAGTCCTTGTATTAGGTTTTGTACTATTAAACCCTACATCCTGTCCACACAATGTTATGATTGTGTTAAATTTGTTTATATTACATATATTTCTTACACAATTTATAAACTATTTTTTGTGTCAGTTGACAGAACCTGTAAAGTTGTGTAAAATGGCTGTAAACCAGTATCTGTGCCTGTGTCGTAATGTGTTGGAGTGTGTTGTGTCTCTGCATTTGTGTTGTTTTATAAACTTTAAATATTACTATGTCCTTATACTCTTACTATTTCTGTTACTATAATATTAATTTTTACTGTTTGTTTTCCAAGTTTGATTGTGGGTTTGGCTAATATATCGGATGTTGCACCAATACTGACCTTTGCCTAAATAGTAATGGATTGATTACATGCTGCACTATGTGGTGTTTGTCTTTGGCAATACACTTCCAACACATTTCCTGTCTAATATCTGGCCGGTTGTATCCAGCACAATTTACATTTATGTTTTACTTTACAACAACACAATGAGACGTCTATTCTGCTGCTTATACAACAGATGTACAGGTCTTGTAGAATGTGCGTATCTGTATTAAATACGTATATTACTCTACTGCACAGGATGTAGGGTTTAATAGTACAAAACCTAATACAAGGACTAAGAATAGAATTATAGAATTTCGACAATTTGGGTACTAATGCGGGGTGGCACCGTTAGTTAATATGTTAATTATATTGAGACTATAAACTTATTTAGTCGAATTTGTGGGTATTCCATATTTGCATATGGGTGTCCACTTACATGTTACACTTACCGATCGCCTATGTTTATATACAATATCCATATATTTACAACACATATATACCTATAGTGTAATCTGTCCTGTTTACATGTTTCCGCTACTTTTTTTGTATAAAAGAAATGTACTCTGTTAGCCATTTATTGGGAAATTGTATTAAACCTACTAACGAAAGATTTGGTATATGGTTTTTATTAGAAAATCTACGTAATAATAACCTTCTTACAGACATAGGTAATATAAACTATTGCGAGGGCGAACCAAAATTAAATAACTTAACATCTATAACGGATGCGTTTTGTGATAACATAATGTTAGTTAAGATAACCAATGTTACAGATTGTGATGGGGACGTTCGGAATAAATTTAAAGTTAAGAAGGAAATATGTGGCTCGTTTAATAGCTACTTACGAGAAATATTTAAAAGTTCTCTTTAGCTCGACATGGTGTTGTGGCCAAACTACCATTCTCCCAAAGCGAGGGTGTGTTACAAATAATAAAGAAAGATATTGACCAAATTAAACAAAAGTATGATGATCCTATAGCAATTCCCTATAAAATAGAGCTTGCAAATGTTAAAATTAAGGATTTGTTGGAAGATCTTCCAAAGATACTGCAAGATCTGGAAAAAGAAATGTACTATCTTATGGATTTCGATATAACACTAGATTTGGCTGGAATATTTAATAAAGAGGAAATGTGCCAATATCTTACAGAAAACTTTAACTTTTGCTACCAAGGGGCGTACAATAATGGATATAATGTTATTGTAGATAATGATAGTAAAGACTGTTTAACATGGTTTAATGTAAATAGCAGGGTAAAAATATATAATAAATTTATATGCCAGATTACAAGCCCTGGAGTAATTAAAAGTATAGGAAACCATATAATAAACTTTGTAAACTGTCCAGATGCGAGACTAAAAGAAACGTTCTCGTCTAAACTAGCTAGAGAGAATTGAATAACAAGGTTAGAGGCAACAATCTATAACTATTGTAGAGGTTTTGGTAAAGGGTTTGAACCTTTAAGAGATTGTTTAAGTCTAATAGAAGACAACAAACGGTACTTTCAAAATGCTCCATTCTATGCTGTACCTCTGCATAAGATGTGGGTGAAAGTTGCCAATCAATTACAAAACAGTTGTTGTTTAGTGTTTAACGATTTATTACAATACGCATATTGGGGTAATAGTAATACGAAGAAGATAACTGGAGTACAACTAAAACTGCCAAAAGATAGTACACAAAGGGAAAAGTTAATAAAGTATGCTCTATCTGCATTTAGCTTTAACTGTTTACCAACTAACTATGTAGAGGTAATAGAGGAGGATGCCATAAGTGTAAAGCATAAGTGTTACATCAAATCTGGGGGCACATGTTTTACAAAATCAAATACACCTTTCTCCACTATACCTAAACACATCAATTTAGAAGAATTAGGCTTGGTGGAAAGTCCTAACCTTACTCCCTACGTTTTAAGAAGCCGGACCAATAAACTGTACCCATACACTATTAAAGAAATAGAGCCACTTTCCAAGCCTTTCTTAGAGAGTTGTTCCAAAAAGAGGAAATTGGAATTAGAAGACATTGACAGTAATAAGCGTAAATTGGAATATGTGGAAAATACTGTTGCAGAGGAATACAAAGCACAGAGGGAAAGAAGGGAAAGAGAGGATAAATTAAAAGATTACTTCCTGCGACGTTGGGAGGATCTAGAGCATTATGGACATTATATAGTGTATGCGTTTGTAGTAAACAAGTTTGTGGGAGTGTTGGCAGAAAAGGATGGACGGAGGGGTGTATACTATGTTAAAGGTGTCTGTAAAACTGTATTTATAGAGATAAATAAGAATAGGCAAGGTTATAGCGTGTTGCCATACAGTGGTGATTTGGACATTATTTACCTACCTACCAACGAGCCACTTGCAAGCTTTAACACTAACGGAACCGCAACATTTTATGGCAATTCCTTTCCAAAAATAGAAAACCTAAGTTTCCGTAACAATGAGTGGGATGTTGGACAAGAAGACATAGAGATGCAAGATATTAAAGGCAATGTTAAATTTAAAGAATGTAGTAGACTGGAGGATTTGGAATATGGTGCGGAATTATTAATAAGCGCTATTAAACAAGTCCAACATAGGGGTAGAAAAAGATATATTGTACAGTTTGAAAATATTCGTAACCTTTATGTCTCCAACCACTGGCTGGAAAGGGAGCTAGAATGTGGGAAGTTTGATTTTAACTACAAAATTAAAATGAAGTTGGATAAAATAAAGACTACTCCAAACAAGCACAAAGAAAGATTAGTGTTTTGTGTTTAGTTGTTTTGGGTTTTAAAAATTTATTTTTGTTATCGCATTGGCTTAAAACATATCCAAAATTTAGGCAGTTCTGACCATAATTGTGGATATATATTACTTATCAGCTGGATGTATATAATAGGCTTGTATTTATTTTTTTTAATCCAACCGTAATAGTGAATTTGGAAATGGGGTATTTACTTATGCAATGGCTGGTAATATATTGCAGTCATATCCAAAGTTTGGTTACGACAAAACAACACTAAAAGGTAAATAATATGCGGTAAATTTAGATATAAGGGGATATAACAAGTCGAAAAGTAAATAAAGGAGTTATTGGAAGTAATTTACAAAATATAGTTTTGTAAAAACACAAATACCAATGTTACTTTTTAGGTTGCGGCAAAACAAACAACACATCAACTGTATTATAGGTGGAAATAATATTGTAATTTTAGATATAATAGTTGGGGGCTATAACATATCCAAAAATAAATCAGACAATAAATGCTTAGGACAATATCCAAAGTGTAGGCAAATCGGACAATAAACAGCAAAGTCAGTTTTGGGATTACAGCAAAATAAACAAACAAAAAAGACAAATGGGTAATGGAACGTGTGGTAGTGTGGTCTTGTTACCTATATAAGAGCTATAACATATCCGAAAATAAAGAAGTTTGAAATTGTTAGTATATTTTTCAAAATATTTTTTTAATTTGACCATTATAGTTAATTTGTCAAATGTGGATGGTACATATACACTAGCCTAGAATAATGACATATATAAATTTTAAACAAATCAGACCATAAACAAAGAAGTTGCCAATTGGCAGTATTTTTCCAAATTTTTTAAAATTTAACCGCAATATTTGTAAAATGTGGATGGTGCATATACACTAGCCTACAACAATAACATATCCAAATTTTAAACAAATCGGACAGTAAATAAAGAAGTTGGCAATTGGCAGTATTTTTCAAAAATATTTTTTAATTTGACCGTAATAGTGAATTTGGGATATGTAAGTGGAATTTATTAAAACACTTGCCTAGGTCAATAGCATATCCAAATTTTAAATAAATCGGACAGTAAATAAAGAAGTTGGCAATTGGCAGTATTTTTCAAAAATATTTTTTAATTTGACTGTAATAGTGAATTTGGGAAATGTAAGTGTAATTTATTAAAAAACTTGCCTACGACAATAACATATCTAAATTTTAAACAAATCGGACAGTAAATAAAGAAGTTGGCAATTGGCAGTATTTTTCAAAAATATTTTTTAATTTGACCGTAATAGTGAATTTGGGATATGTAAGTGGAATTTATTAAAGCACCTGCCTAGGACAACCACATATCCAAATTTTAAACAAATCGGACAGTAAATAAAGAAGTTGGCAATTGGCAGTATTTTTCAAAAATATTATTTAATTTGACCGTAATGGTGAATTTGGGATATGTAAGTGAAATTTATTAAAACACTTGCCTAGGACAATAACATATCCAAATTGCAGACAAATCGGACATTTAATAAAGAAGTTGGCAATTGGCACTATAGTATTTTTCAAAAATAATTTTTAATTTGACTGTAATAGTGAATTTGGGAAATGTAAGTGTAATTTATTAAAACACTTGCCTACGACAATAACATATCCAAGTTTTAAACAAATCACACCATAAACACTAAAGATAGTTTTTTAGAATTTGAAAATTAATTTTTAAAAATATAGAGGAGGGATGGGGACAATATATTTAATATAGGCAAGGGTTGGGTATTAGTACAGGCCAACAAGGAAACTTGTGGCTTATTAGTATAGGCGGGATCGGGTGTCGGTCCAAAAACTGATCCCCATAAGAATAACATGGGGAAAAAGCGCCGAATAGTATGCCTCTTTCTCAGTTCACATCTACTTGTAACTGTAAACAGCGGACAGTGCAAACAAAAGTAGCTTTGGTAGGATGCGTTTTTGCGTGTCAAAATTTTCGCTTTTTGTACTTAACATTTTCGAGGAAACGGGTCTTTTAAGCATTTTAATCCAACTGAAAAGTTCTCTGTATAATAAAAACGGGAGTAAAGTGTGCAGGTGATACAATCAGTCTATCTATAATTTCCTCAATTGGACCAAATTTATTTTATTTTTACGGTTTAAAGGTTGAAACTATCAACATGTTTCAGTTATAGTGGAATCCATCTTCCAATGCATTGCTTATAATAGTAGTAATGCCGCGCGCCTTGGCCGTAACATAGGGTCTTATGGAGAATAGATTAACATGGACTCTTATGGGGGAATAGAATAACATGGGCTCTTATGAGGAATGGAATAACATGTATTCTTATGGAGGATAGAATTGGGGTGTAATTACTACCCTCTGCAGCTCTTCTGCTACCCTCTCTGGCTCTTCTGCTACCCTCTGTGGCAACTATCTATTTCTTGCATCCCTTTAAGGTTAATTATTTAACCCTCGTGTCCTTCTGTTGTAAACCATCTAGCCTTCTGTGGTAATTATTTAACCCTCGTGTCCTTCTGTTGTAAACCATCTAGCCTTCTGTGGTAATTATTTAACCCTCGTGTCCTTCTGTTGTTAATCATCTAGCCTTCTGTGGTAATTATTTATCCCTCGTGTCCTTCTGTTGTAAACCATCTAGCCTTCTATGGTAATTATTTGACCTACGTTTACTTCTACATATTTGACCCTCGTGCCCTTCCATACATCTAACCTTCACTCCCTTCTGTGTATCTAATCTCACTTCCTTCTGCGTATCTAACCACAAGATTCGCAACAAGTCTCTGTCAGCAAACTAGCTGTAACCTGTTAAAATACTGCTCTGTAATTGGTTATAATAAAAATGCTTTCTATTGGTTGTAATTAGCGTTCTATGCCCTGATTGGTCGATACTTTTAGCGCTCTTTATTCTCAAGCGTTAACTTCACTCTATCCCTTGCATTTGCACTGGTCAGAGGTCCATGCGATACTCCGTTCGTTGATTTTGCACTTGGCAAATATAATTATTACATTTGATTATAATGATTTTAGTTTTCTTGTATTGTAGTAGTTTTAATTCTCATGTATTGTAGTAATCTCGCGTGCTTAATGACATGGCTAGAGTAGTGTTGTATTTAATTGTTTTACCAGGCTAACATATCCTTACACCATTAATCTCACTCTCTAGTCTTGTTCTTTAATACAGTTTTGGTTAGAACAGTTCTCAGTTAGAGTATTGTTTGCTACCTCTATTACTTTCATCATAACTTGTAGCTCTGCTTTGACCTGTGTAGTTTGGGTGTTAGTGTTTTTTTGACATGTGTAGTTATACATATGTACAGTGCTCTCCTACATACTATATACCTCTAAACATAGACTCTACTACCTCATTCTGCTTCAGTCGTCACACTGATCAGACGTGTTTTATGCTGCTTCTGCGTAATTGTTCTCTTGCACAAATTATTATTATTGTATTGTTGATTCTGTGCTATCCGTGTGAGTTTGACTCTGTTCGGGGTACTTGCTCTTTTAAGCGTTAGCACAGTTTAGCTTGTTTTCAGTATTTAATTCTCTGTTGAATGATGGACGTTTCTAAAAAGGACCCTCAAAACCCGGTAAATTTAATTAGTAAAGACGAAACCTATGTTAGACACTTCAGATTGTACGGGACTAATACTGTTTTCAAATTTACTAAACCGCCAAGAGGTATCTCTGAGTTTGATTGGATTCGTAAAGGTTTTAATCAAATTGTAGAGACATCCAAAGCCAACGCTGTACCCACCGACTATCTCGGGTTTAAATTACAATCTATAAGTTTAAAAAGTGCTGAGCCGGGGTACGTATCTTTGAGACCTGTCTCTGAAGTTAGTGGTGATGTTCTCTGGGATATTTTTGGGGGTATAATTCAAAGTAACTCTGAATCTTTAACCTCTAGCGACACTTTTAGAATTGACGTTACGAGGATTAACGTCCCCGCAGGTAAAGGGAGAGTACGTCCAGAGATGTACAACACCTTTGATGAAGAATCTAAAGCTAGGAAGGGTATTGTAGTAATTAATAATAAAGACAATTTATGTTTGGCTAGAGCGTTGGTAGTAGGCAAAGCACTTGCAAAAAATGATCCTCAGTATAAAGCTATTCGCCAGGACATGGGCAAAAGACAAACTTTCAGAGCTAATAAACTCATAGCAAAAGCCCGTGTAGAAATGCCGGAGGAGGGCGCAGGAATCCCTGAGCTTGAAAAATTCCAGTCCCATCTTAAAAAATACAAAATTACCGTCTACAACTACGACAAAAAAGGCCGTGATGTTTACTTTGAGGGAGGTAATGAGGACGCTAAGTTAAAAATTAACTTGCTCTTTCACAACGGTCATTATAATGTAATTAGAAACTTAACTGCCGCATTTGTTTGTAATTTCTTTTGTGAAGCCTGTCATATTCCCTATAGCAACAGACATGAGCATCGATGCTCTAACAGATGCACCTCATGCCATACCATCTCCCCGCCCTGTAAACTAGAACACGGTGGCATCACATGCCGTTTTTGCAACCGTTTCTTCAAAAATGAGCGGTGTTTAGTAGCCCATCAAGGGCAAATTTGTAAAACTGTAAAACTCTGCCGTGACTGTAAGAAAATGATTTATCCAAAAAGACGTAAGACAGCTCATGTATGCGGAGAAGTTTACTGTAAACCCTGTGATGCGTTCAAAGACCCCGCACATCAGTGTTTCATGAAGGTAGATAGGAGAATTCCGAAAGACCGTGATTTTTTGTTTATTTTCTTTGACTTGGAAACAAGGCAGGATGAGTCACTCCCCTCAGATCCTGATAAAAAAGTTCATAAAGTTAACTTGTGCGTATCACAACAGTACTGCTTTAAATGCATTAATGGGGGTGAGTGTGAAACTTGTTCTGAGAGGCAAAGAGTATTTGAAAAAGAACCAGTAAAACAGTTTATGGACTATGTAATGGGAATTCGAAAAAAATTTAAAGATGTTTGTGTAATTGCCCACAACGGGCAAGGTTTTGATTTTCAATTCATACTACAGTATATTATGGAAGAAACTAAATTTACACCAAAAATAACTCCTCGGGGAACTAAAGCAATTTTGATTGAAGTAGCCAACGTAAGGTTTGTTGACTCACTTAGTTATTTTCCCATGTCCCTCGCTGCACTCCCTAAAGCTTTTGATCTGCCTCCCGAGAAAAAGAAGGGCTACTTTCCCCACCTATTCAACACTCTGGCGAACCAAAATTATGTAGGTCCGATACCCGACAAAAAGTATTACTGCCCGGAATCAATGTTTGAGAAACCACACGAAGCCTTCGAGATTTGGTACGACGAACGAGTCGCTGAAGATTACGTGTTTGATTTCAAAAAGGAAATCTTGGAGTATTGTATCTCAGACGTGGAGATTTTAGCTCAAGCGTGTATAAAATTTAGAGCCCTGCTTCTTGAACAATGTAACGTAGACCCTTTTCTCGAAGCTATAACAATCGCTAGTGCATGTAACTTAGCTTTTCGGCGTAACTTTCTAAAACCAAACACAATAGGTTTGATTCCCAAAAACGGGTACAGACTGACTGACAATCAGTCAGCCGTTGCTTTACAATGGTTAACATGGGAAGAGGAGAAACGTGGATTAAGGATTCAACATGCGGGCCGGGGTAAAGAAGTTAAAATTAATGGAATGAAAGTTGATGGGTTTGACGGTGAGAGAATTTACGAGTTTCACGGGTGTTACTGGCACGGTTGTCCAAAATGTTATCAATACAGCAGAGAAGAACCTCTGCCGGAGGATCCTTCAGACAGTTTGCATCTCCGTTACGAGAGAACCAAGTCCAAAATGGCCAAATTTAATAGCTATGAAGTTGTAGAGATGTGGGAATGTAAATTTAATAAATTGAAGAAAGACAAAAAACTAAATCACCTGAACCAACTGTCCATTATAAACACACTTCCACTCAATCCTAGAGATTCCTTTTTTGGAGGCAGGACAGGCAATACTAAAACATATCATAAATGTGAAGAGGGAGAAACGATACAGTATGTTGATGTTTGCTCCCTTTATCCGTTTGTAAATAAATATTGTAAGTATCCCGTTGGACACCCTATCATTTACGTTGGAAATGAGTGTCGAGAGAGAGGTCTTGAAGTAGAGGGATTGTTGAAATGTAAGATTCTACCTCCTTACAACTTGTATCACCCCGTACTCCCCGCTAAAATGAATAATAAATTAATGTTTGTGTTGTGTAGAACTTGCGGGGAGACTTTAAACCAAGGGGAATGTTTTCATGAGAGTGAGGAAAGAGCGTTAGTTGGGACTTGGACTATGGATGAAATTAGGAAAGCTGTAGAAAAGGGCTATGTGATTTTGGACATTTATGAGTTGTGGGAGTACGAGGTAGCCACTTATGAAAATGGAGGTTTGTTTACAGATTTCATTAATAAATTCTTGAAAGTAAAGCAGGAAGCCTCAGGCTATCCCGCTTGGTGTATGACAGAGGAGGATAAAGAAAAGTATGTTTATGATTTCTTTAAGCGTGAGGGTATTCAAATGGAGAAAGATAAAATTTGTAAAAACGGGGGACTTAGATCAGTAGCCAAATTAATGTTAAATTCATTCTGGGGCAAGTTTGGTCAAAGAGAAAACATGACAAAAACTTCAATCGTCAGAGACTCTAAAGAATTATTCAAGTTGGTAACTCAACCAGAAGTAAATGTAAAGTATGCTGAAGTAATAAACCAAGAAGTTTTGCTAGTTAATTGGCAGAATGTTGATGAAGCTAGTGAGGCTCTAAAAACTGTAAATGTTGTAATTGCAGCCTACACTACAGCTCACGCGAGACTTAAACTTTATGAACATCTAGATTCTCTTGGAGGGCAGGTCTTGTATTATGATACAGATTCGTGTATTTATTTATACCGTAATGGGTTGTATAAGGTTCCTACGGGAGATTACCTCGGGGAAATGACAGATGAATTGGCAGATGAGTACGGCCCGGGCTCTTATATTGTAGAGTTTGTTTCTGGGGGACCAAAGACCTACGCTTACCTTGTCTGGTCAACCAAAAAACAAAAGTTAGAATCAGTTTGTAAAATCAAGGGTCTAACATTAAACATGAAAACCTCCGAAACGCTAAACTTTGAAGCTCTAAAAAAGATGGTACTAAATGAAGCTGCTGAAATACTAGAAATTGAAGAGAATAGAATCAGGAGAACAAAGACACGAGAAGTCGTTACAGTAAGTGAAATTAAAAAGTTTAGAATTACAGGACCCAAGAGAAAATTTAATGATGATCACGACACGTTGCCTTTCGGGTTTAAAAAACAAAAACTAATGGAACCATCACACGGGTACTAAGCGTATATACCTCTAAACATAGCTCTGTTACCTCATTCCGTTGTGAGACACGGTACTGAACGGTTGTGTTTGTGCTGTTACACTCAGTTGTATATTGTTTTGTTATTTTCTTGTAGAATGTCTGCTGAACATAATACATCCGCTAACCAACAGGTTTTTCTTCAGCTTATACACAAAAAGAGGTTAAATGAAAATGTAAAATTTAATATTACACGCTCAGAGTTTAAGTTCTTACTTACAGGTTCAATAAATGCACGGGAATGGCCTTTGGTGTTTTCTGAGTATATAGTAGATAAAATAACGGAGAACTCCTCATCAAACACCTACATCGGAGTATCAATAAAGCACACAGGTGCATCAGGAGACATACCTTACATGCCATTAGCTAATCTAACACCGACAGTTTTTGATGATCACTTTGAAGAAATGTTTTGTAACGTTGAGAAACTATCTGGGGTTTTAAATCTTGAAGTATCACTTGTCTATATTCCTAGTTGCTTCCGTCGGTAAAGACGACACTTTTCCCTACGGAGCAGTGTTACTTTTGTACATACTTCTTGTGACTAGTACAGTTACATCATTCTACTCTGAGTCACGGTACTGATCAGACGTGCTTCTGCGCTGTTTTTGTCTGTAAAAACGTAATTGTGACATGGCTGCTAAATACTATACATTTAATAACAAACCGGTATTGGTTCTGTTTGATAATGAAGGAAAGCCATGGTTTAAAGCTAAAGATGTAGCGTCTGCTCTTAAGCATGTTAATTGCTGTAGTGCAATTCAGAAACATGTAGATGGCAAAGATAAATTAAGTGTTGGAAGTTTTTCTGAGGCCCAAAAACAGGGTGTTGGACCGATTGAGAAAACAACTGTTTTCATAAACGAAGCCGGATTATGTTCTTTAATGTTAAAGTCGACTACTCCCGAAGCAAGACTGTTAGTAAGAAGTCTGTTGCCGGAGAAGTTTTACCTTACCTACACAAATATGAAAGATGAAATTTCACTTTAAATGTTAGTTTTAAAATCACAAGTTCCCACTGTATGAGTGTATGTGAGTGAATGAAGGTCACTGGCGTGGGTGACTAAAAACCCCGTAAACCTGAAAGGGAGCCTAGTAGATTGAACAGTCAAGTTAATCGCTTGACTGCTCCTTTGAATAGCTCATGTGTGAATGAGGGGTCCAGTAGATTAGAGGCGTCTGGCCAACACCAGACTACTCCTTCGAACGAGCCGGTGTGAATGTGTGATGAAGGCTCTAGTAGATTGAGGCGCCTGGCCAACACCCAGGCTACTCCTTTGAACGAGCCGGTGTGAATGAAGGATTTTGTACATTGAGAAGCCTTGCTAACGCACAGGCTACTCCTTGGAACAATCCGGTGGGACTTGTAAAAAAAAAAAGTAAATAAATATAAAACAAATAAAAAAAAAACTCTATCCTTTCGTTTGCTAAAAGGGAGAGGACTTTTATTTTGTACTGGGCGTCAACCAGGTAATCTGGATTGGCTCACGCACGAAATAAAGGTTGAACCTGGGTGCTCATGCACGAATGGTCTCAAACCCCATTCAAGCAAACATACACTTGCCGAGGGTTTATCACAGAATGCCCGGAGATTTACATGGTAGCTGTGGAGACTCAATGGATCGAGGTTGGAAACACTGACCGCAGGAGAACATCTGACTTGGAAACATTTGACCGGAGATAGATATTTGTCCCTGGTGGACAGTTTTCAACGGATTGGAGGTATTTTATAGCTTAAGGTTTCTATTAATGAAAAACATACCCCAGTAAACAGTTTTAGCGGACCTGGTATTATTTGACCGAGAAATTTAAAAGGTTTGGGCAAAGTTAAATGTAGCCCCCGGTAAACAGTTTTAGCGGACTCGGTATTGTTTGGCCGAGAAATTTAAAAGGTTTGGGCAAAGTTAAATGCAGCCCCGGTAGAGTATTTTCAGTAAATTGTGACAGAATTGACGATACGTTAGACCGTCAGAGTACCTTACGGTCCCCGGCAGACAGTTTTAACGAACTTGAACATATTCAACCGAGAAAATACACAATCAACCTGCATAACTACCCGGACTCAGACAAAAATAACCAACTTAGAGCGAAATACTGTATAATTTATGTCCTTCTAAACGATGTATTTTATGTTTGTTGTCTTTTAATAGGTGCCCATGGTGTATCATTTGTGGTCAACTCCCCAATGTTGGTGTTGGTTACAATATTTGACTTGTGAATGCAGTAAAATGATATATTGATTCTGTTTGCTGGTATATCGTAACAGAGTTTTTAAAGCAACTAACTACAACAAAAAATACAACTCTGTATTTGTTTTAACTTTACAAAATACCCTACTGTCACCAGCCTCTTCTGCATTAGTTTTAATTCATAAACAATGGACTTGGTTTGTAGCCAGGTCCAACACTTAGAACCATGTTTACAAAACATGTCCCAACTACTTTCTACTTCAACTATAATGTTATCAAAGGGAGGCGTCTCGCCTCTCTTGGGTGTCGGTATAGCTTTTATTTTCTGCTAGTGTTTACAAGTATTTTCTAGCTACTGTAACAGAGGTTTCTAATGCCAAAAGTAATCAAAATTGAACAAACCTGCTAAAATAAGCATAAAGTTAAAAAGTTTCCTTGATGTATTACTTTACAGACCCTAACCATACTAAACAGCTAAAAAACTCCAAGTGTTGTTCTTTCAAACAGCTGAATACCAACCAGAAACTTGACATTTTAATTCAGAACCTTATTATACACCACTCGACATTCTAATGTAGAATTGCAATATTTGATTAATAAACGCAGTAAAATTATATATTTATTCTGTTTGCTGGTATATTGTAACAGTGTTTTCAAGCAACTAATTACAACAAAAACACACATATGAACTCTAAAGTGTTTAATCTCTGTATTTGTTTAACTTTACAAAATGCCATACCACCACCAGCACTTAGTGTCCAACACTTAGAATCTTTATCTGGTGTAATTTTATGAGTGTTTCGCAGCCCTTGAAGCTAGAGTATAGCTTTTCTGTTAGTGTTTACAAGTATCTTCTTGTTACTGTAACAGAGATTTCTAAACAGTTCAATGTATACTACAAATTAGTCCTACTATCATAAATTCCAAATATGCCTTAATGTATTAATTTACAGTAAAAGGTGACAAGAGTTGTTCGTTCATACAGCTGAACACATAGCAAAAACTTGAAATTTTAATTCATAACCTACACAATAGCAAAAATTATCTACTCATGACGTTAAACCCTCAGTTACAACATACTAATGATCTAATAAAGGCAGAGACATGTCCCTAAATAACAACTAAAGATCAGATTGATGAACCCAACTGATATAAGACTAAACTACAACAACACCTGAACAATAATTACTTTAATTGTAGCAGCTACAACTCTGTAAATATACTCTCTGAAGGGGGGTGTATCGATACACTCCCCTTTAACTTCAGTACTTTCAACACCTTCATTGGTTTATATTCTCGTTGAAGACTCAGTCAAAGTATCATTTATTTTGTGTGACTTGTGTTTTCACTAGTTTGTCACTCATACAAGATTTCTTGTATGTGAGTTAGTTTCAATCACAAGTATTTGAAAACTGTAGCTAAACTAAAGAGATTGCTAAAATCTTGGGTTATCAAGATACAAAGCACGCAATCCGTACCCATGTTAGAGAAAAACACCGCAAAAGTACGCCTGAAGTACTAGGCAAACCCCTCTTCCCCACCCCGCCCCAAGGGGGCTCCAAATCGGAGCCCCCTTTGAATTATCAATCTCATACAGTTTACATCAATGAGCCAGGATTATATCAATTAATTTTAACACAGAGCTAGTTTTCTTGTGAGTGTTTGTTTAAAATGTGCAAGCAGGACATTGGTATGATTTAAGAATATCTGAGGTCTTGGATGATGTAATGGAAACAGAACCTGAAGTACTAGGCGAACCCCTCTTCCCCACCCCGCCCCAAGGGAGGTCCGTGCAGGACCCCCCTTTGAACTATCAATCAAACACAGTTTACATCAATGAATCTGGTTTGTATTCTCTTATTTTAACATTAAAAACAGAAGTTAAAACTTACAGCTCCCAACACCCACATGCTAGCCTCTACAGACTTAGGACTTATACCCAGTTCACATACTAATAAAAAGACAGAGCCTGATGAACTCAACTGCTTCTAAACAACAGCTAAAAATTCAACATATTTTAACAATAATTACTTTAATTGTAACAGCTACAACTCTGTAAAAAATAGCCAGAGAGTCATTTTAGCGAAGTTCTAGTACTTTCAACACCTTCATTGGTTTATTTTCTTGTTGAAGAATCAGTCAAAGTATCATTTATTTTGTATTGATTTGTAACCAGTTTTCTTGTATGCTTAATATTTTTCAATCACAAGTATTTGACAATGAAATTAATGGTAAAGGTGTAGATGAGGAAGATAGGTGTAAGGCTGTAAATACACTCTCTGAAGGGGGGTGCCTCGAGGCACCCCCCTTTAACTTCCAATCAAACACAGTTTACATCAATGAATCTGGATTGTACTCTTTTAATTTAACATAACAAATAGATGCTAAAAATTTAAAATATTCTGGAAAGCTAGTAAAACAGAGCTACTCCTTTCTAGTTTTCTTGTATGTGAGTGTTTTTTAAATATGTTCAAGCATGTCAGTGGCATGATTTAAGAGTATCTGAGGTCTTGGACCATGTAGAGAAAACAATACCAGGAGGACGGGGGAGCGAAACTCTCCCACCTATCTTATAATGAACAAATCAAAAATTTACTCACTTAATTCAACATAACAAATAGAAGAAAACACCCTGGAGACTAACAAATAAGTAGCTCAAACTAACACAGAAGCCAAAACTTTCAAACACCCTGAAAAACTAGTAAGACAGAACCTGTAGTCTGTCCAGTTTTGTAATGTTTCTTCTTTACAGAGTTAGCGTGGGTTAATAAGTACCAAATTGCATTTCAATCGCCCCAAAAACTCTCAAGATATTTAATTTTAAAGTATAGCTCCTTCAATTATTGTGATACTTTCCCACAGTACAGACTTTAAGTATTTTTTAAATCGTGGAGGATGTCAACAAGTACCTATATACCAAGTTTCAATTATATCGGCACAGCCGTTCTTAAGATATTGATTTTAAAAATATAGCTCCTTCAATTGTTTTGATACTACTTGCAACACAGAGTTTAGGTTTTAGTGAGATGTAGCGGAGGTAAACAGGTACCTGTATGCCAAGTTTCATTCAAATCGGCCAAGCCGTTCTCAAGATATTTAACTTTGAAAATTTGCCCCTTCATTTTTTGAGATGCAACCCGCAACATTTTATTTAAGATTTTTCATATGGGTGGATACCCCTCTGAAGTGCCTACACTACGTAGTAGGCAGTTTTCTTGGGTCAAAACTACCCTAGGACCCACCGTTTTTGAGATATAAGCAATTTTAAGATAATCAGACTCAATAAAGAGAAGAAGAAGAAGAATAAAGAGAGAATCAGCGGCGCGGTGTGGTGAAGGTGAGAGGGGAAGGTGAGGGGAGTAACATAACATGCAGAATAATACACAAGAGAGAGATAAAGAAGAAAATCAGAACACACAAGAGAGAAGAAGAAGAAATAAAACAGTGGATGGGTGAGGGGGAGAGGGAAGGGGAAGGTGAGAGGTGAGAAGAAGAACACGCAAGTGGTAACAGAAGTGAGCAGTAGGAGTCCCAGTGTTTCGGCGCTAACATGTAGTTATATGGGGAACAGCTGATGTGGTGGCTTCACTCAGAGGGTCAACCACGTGACCAAAAAAGGGGGCCATGACCTCAAAAAATTACCAGTGGTACCAACTTAAGAGAAAAAACATTACCTGTGGCCAACCACAACTTAAATTATGTCACGCTAACGTGACCAAGCCCATGGATATATAATAGGCAAAGGGTCAGTGTTGCCAACCGAACACTTCCCGACAAAATTTAAGATGATGGACAAAGGGTCAGTGTTGCCAACCCAACACTTCCCGAAAAGGCCATGGACACTTACATTACATGGACACTTTACATTTACTGTTCCATGTTAGGCCCACTCTCCTGGCGCCCCTACTGCTCACTTCTGTTACCACTTGTGTGTTCTTCTTCTCACCTCTCACCTTCCCCTCCCCTCTTCCCCTCACCCATCCACTGTTTTATTTCTTCTTCTTCTCTCTTGTGTGTTCTGATTTTCTTCTTTATCTCTCTCTTGTGTATTATTCTGCATGTTATGTTACTCCCCTCACCTTCCCCTCTCACCTTCACCACTCCGTGCCACTGCTTCTCTCTTTTTCCTTCTTCTTCTTCTCTTTATTGAGTCTGATTATCTTAAAATTGCTTATATCTCAAAAACGGTGGGTCCTAGGGTCATTTTGACCCCAAAAAACTGCCTACTACGTAGTGTAGGCACTTCAGAGGGGTAGCTACCTATATGAAAAATCTTAACTAAAATGTTGCGGGTTGCATCTCGAAAAATGAAGGGGCAAATTTTCAAAATTATATATCTTGAGAACGGCTTGGCCGATTTGAATGAAACTTGGCATACAGGTACCTGTTTACCTCGGCTACATCTCACTAAAACCTAAACTCTGTACTGCAAGTAGTATCAAAACAATTGAAGGAACTATATTTTAAAAATCAATATCTTAAGAACGGCTGGGCCGATTTAATTGAAACTTGGTATATAGGTACTTGTTGACATCCTCCACGATTTAAAAAATACTTAAACTCTGTACGGCGGGTAAGTATCACAATAATTGAAGGAGCTATCCTTTAAAATTAAATATCTTGAGAGTTTTTGGGGCAATTGAAATGCAGTTTGGTACTTATTAACCCACGCTAACTCTGTAAAGAAGAAACATTACAAAACTGGACAGACTGCAAGCTCTGTCTTACTAGGTTTTCAGAATATTTACAAGTTTTAGCTTCTGAGTTAAATTTTTAGTCTCCAGGGTGTTTTCTTCTATTTTTTATGTTGAATTAAGTGGGTAAAGATTTGGTTTATTCATTATAAGATAGGTGGGAGAGTTTTGCTCCCCCGTCCTCCTGGCATTGTTTTCTCTACATAGTCCAAGACCTCAGATACTCTTAAATCATGCCACTGACATGGTTGAACATATTTAAAAACACTCACATACAAGAAAACTAGAGAGGAGTAGTTCTGTTTTACTAGCTTTCCAGAATATTTGAAAGTTTTAGCTTCTATTTGTTATGTTAAATTAAAAGAGTACAATCCAGATTAATTTATGTAAACTGTGTTTGATTGGAAGTTAAAGGGGAGTGTATCGATACATCCCCCTTCAGAGAGTATATTTACAGCCTTACACTTGTCTTCCTTATCTACACCTTTACCATTAATATCACTGTCAAATACTTGTGATTGAAACTAACTCACATACAGGAAAACTGGTTACAAACCAACACTAAATAAATGATACTTTGACTGATTCTTCAACGAGAATATAAACCAATGAAGGTGTTGAAAGTACTGGAACTTCGCTAAAATGGCTCTCGGGCTATTTTTACAGAGTTGTAGCTGCTACAATTAAGGTAATTATTGTTCAAAAATGTTGACTTTTTAGCTGTTGTTTAGAAGCAGTTGGGTTCATCAGGCTCTGTATTTTTATTGGATCATTAACTGGTATAAATCCTAAGTCTGTAGAGGCTAGCATGCGAGCATTGGGAACTGTAAGTTTTAACTTCTATTTTATTTGTTAAATTAATTGATATAGACCAGGTTCATTGATATATACTGTATGAGATTGATAATTCAAAGGGAGTCCCGAATCGGGACTCCCTTGGGGCGGGGTGGGGAAGAGGGGTTCGCCTAGTACTTCAGGTTCTGTTTCCATTACATCATCCAAGACCTCAGATACTCTTAAATCATACCAATGTCATGCTTGCACATTTTAAACAAACACTCACAAGAAAACTAGCTCTGTGTTAAAATTAATTGATATAAACCTGGCTCATTGATGTATACCGTTTGAAATTGAAAATTCAAAGGTAGGAACGTTTCGTTCCTACCTTCTTCAGGCATTGTTTTACGGTGTTTTTCTCTAACATGATCTCTGATTGCTTTTTGTGGGCTAGAGTAACCCAAGATTTTAGCAGTCTCTTTAGTTTAGCTACAGTTGTCAAATACTTGTGATTGAAACAAACACTCACACATACAAGAAAACTAGCTCTGTGTTAAAATTAGCGAATAAAGATCGGGCTCGTTAAGAAAGATTGTTTGGGAATGAAAGTGCAAGGGGGGGCGTTTCGCCCCCCCCCCCTGTACTTCCAGTGTTGTTTTGTGGTGTTTTTCTCTAACATAGGTACGGATTGCGTGCTTTTTGTTAGCGTACCCCAAGATTTGAGCAGTCTCTTAAGTTTAGTTACAGTTTTCAAATACATGTGATTGAAACTAACTCACATACAAGAAATCTTGTATGAGTGACAAACTAGTGAAAACACAAGTCACACAAAATAAATGATACTTTGACTGAGTCTTCAACGAGAATATAAACCAATGAAGGTGTTGAAAGTACTGAAGTTAAAAGGGAGTGTATCGATACACCCCCCTTCAGAGAGTATATTTACAGAGTTGTAGCTGCTACAATTAAAGTAATTATTGTTCAGGTGTTGTTGTAGTTTAGTCTTATATCAGTTGGGTTCATCAAACTCAATCTGATCTTTAGTTGTTATTTAGGGGCATGTCTCTGTCTTTTATTAAATCATTAGAAAACATTATAATTGAGGGTTTAACATCATGAGTAGATAATTTTTGCTGTTGTGTAGGTTCTGAATTAAAATGTCAAGTTTTTGCTATGTGTTCAGCTGCATGAAAGAACAACTCTTGTCACCTTTTACTGTAAATTAATACATTAACGCATATTTGGAATTTATGATAGTAGGACTAATTTGTAGTATACATTGAACTGTTTAGAAATCTCTAGACTCAGTAGCTAGAAGATACTTGTAAACACTAACAGAAAAGAAAAGCTATACTCTAGCTTCAAGGGCTGCGAAACACTCATAAAATTACACCAGATAAAGATTCTAAGTGTTGGACCTTGAGGGTCCACAGTTTTTTAATTTAAACTAATGCATAAGAGGCTGGTGATGGTATGGTATTTTGTAAAGTTAAAACAAATAAAGAGATTAAACACTTTAGAGTTCATATGTGTGTTTTTGTTGTAATTAGTTGCTTGAAAACACTGTTACAATATACCAGCAAACAGAATCAATATATAATTTTACTGCGTTTATTAATCAAATATTGCAATTCTACATTAGAATGTCAGGTGGTGTATAATAATGTTCTGAATTAAAATGTCAAGTTTCTGGTTGGTGTTCAGCTGTATGAACGAACAACACTTGTAGTTTTTTAGCTGTTTAGTATGGGTAGGGTCTGTAAAGTAATACATCAAGGAAAATTTTGAACTTTATGCTTATTTTAGCAGGTTTGTTCAATTTGTATTACTTTTGGCAGCATTCTTTGCATTTAACTGTTTAGAAACCTCTGTTACAGTAGCTAGAAAAGAGTTGTAAACACTAACAGAAAAGAAAAGCTATACCGACACCCAAGAGAGGCGAAGTAGTTAGTAGCTGGGACCCATCTTGGGTCCCAACTCAAATATCATGATTCTAAATGTTAGACCTGGCTACACGTCAAGTCCACTGTTTATGAATTTAAACTAATGCAGAAGAGGCTGGTGATGGTATGGTATTCTGTAAAGTTAAAACAAATACAGAGTTGTCTTTTTGTTGTAGTTAGTTGCTTTAAAAACTCTGTTACGATATACCAACAAACAGAATCAATAAATAATTTTACTGCATTCACAAGTCAAATATTGTAACCAACACCAACATTGGGGAGTTGACCACAAATGATACACCATGGGTACATATTAAAAGACAGCAAACATATAATGCATTCTTTAGAAGGACAGAAATTATATAGTATTTCGCTCTGAGTCTCTAACCTTGGTTGGTTATTTTTGTCTGAGTTCGGGTAGTTATGCAGATTGATGGTGTAATTTATTGGCTGAATATGTTCAGCTTCGTTAAAACTGTCTGCCGGGGATTGTGAGGTACTCTGACAATCTAACGTATCATCACAATTTACTGAAAATACTCTACCGGGGCTGCATTTAACTTTGCCCAAACCTTTTAAATTTCTCGGCCAAATAATACCGAGTCCGCTAAAACTGTTTACCGGGGCTACATTTAACTTTGCCCAAACATTTTAAATTTCACGGTCAAATAATACCGAGTCCGCTAAAACTGTTTACCGGGGTAATTTTTTCTTTAATAGAAACCTTAAGCTATAAAATACCTCCAAGTCCGCTGAAAACTGTCCACCGAGGACAAATATCTATCTATCTCCGGTCGAATGTTTCCAAGTCAGATGTTCTCCTGCGGTCAGTGTTCCAACCTCGATCCATTGAGACTCCACAGCTACCGTCTAGATCTCCGGGTATTCTGTGATAAACCCTCGGCAAGTGTATGTTTGCTTGAATGGGGTTTGAGACCATTCGTGCATGAGCACCCAGGTTCAACCTTTATTTCGTGCGTGAGCCAATCCAGATTACCTGGTTGACGCCCAGTACAAAATAAAAGTCCTCTCCCTTTTAGCAAACGAAAGGATAGAGTTTTTTTTTTTATCTGCTTTATATTTATTTACTTTTTTTTTTACAAGTCCCACCGGATTGTTCCAAGGAGTAGCCTGTGCGTTAGCAAGGCTTCTCAATGTACAAAATCCTTCATTCACACCGGCTCGTTCAAAGGAGTAGCCTGGGTGTTGGCCAGGCGCCTCAATCTACTAGAGCCTTCATCACACATTCACACCGGCTCGTTCGAAGGAGTAGTCTGGGTGTTAGCCAGACGCCTCAATCTACTAGATCCTTCATCACACATGAGCTATTCAAAGGAGCAGTCAAGTGATTAACTTGACTCCTCAATCTACTAAGTCTTCTCATTCAGGTTTACGGGGTTTTTAGTCACCCACGCCAGTGACCTTAATTCACTCACATACACTCATACAGTGGGAACTTGTGATTTTAAAACTAACATTTAAAGTGAAATTTCATCTTTCATATTTGTGTAGGTAAGGTAAAACTTCTCCGGCAACAGACTTCTTACTAACAGTCTTGCTTCGGGTGTAGCCGACTTTAACATTAAAGAACATAATCCGGCTTCGTTTATGAAAACAGTTGTTTTCTCAATCGGTCCAACACCCTGTTTTTGGGCCTCAGAAAAACTTCCAACACTTAATTTATCATTGTCATCTACATGTTTCTGAATTGCACTACATCAATTAACATGCTTAAGAGCAGACGCTACATCTTTAGCTTTAAACCATGGCTTTCCTTCATTATCAAACAGAACCAATACCGGTTTGTTATTAAATGTATAGTATTTAGCAGCCATGTCAAAATTACGTTTTTACAGACAAAAACAGCGCAGAAGCACGTCTGATCAGTACCGTGACTCAGAGTAGAATGATGTAACTGTACTAGTCACAAGAAGTATGTACAAAAGTAACACTGCTCCGTAGGGAAAAGTGTCGTCTTTATCGACGGTAGCAACTAGGAATATAGACAAGTGATACTTCAATATTTAAAACCCCAGATAGTTTCTCAACGTTACAAAACATTTCTTCAAAATGATCATCAAAAACTGTCGGTGTTAGATTAGCTAATGGCATGTAAGGTATGTCTCCTGATGCACCTGTGTGCTTTATTGATACTCCGATGTAGGTGTTTGATGAGGAGTTCTCCGTTATTTTATCTACTATATACTCCGAAAACACCAAAGGCCATTCCCGTGCATTTATTGAACCTGTAAGTAAGAACTTAAACTCTGAGCGTGTAATATTAAATTTTACATTTTCATTTAACCTCTTTTTGTGTATAAGCTGAAGAAAAACCTGTTGGTTAGCGGATGTATTATGTTCAGCAGACATTCTACAAGAAAATAACAAAACAATATACAACTGAGTGTAACAGCACAAACACAACCGTTCAGTACCGTGTCTCAGAACAGAATGAGGTAACAGAGTTGATGTTTAGAGGTATATACGCTTAGTACCCGTGTGATGGTTCCATTAGTTTTTGTTTTTTAAAGCCGAAAGGCAACGTGTCGTGATCATCATTAAATTTTCTCTTGGGCCCTGTAATTCTAAACTTTTTAATTTCGCTTACTGTAACGACTTCTCGTGTCTTTGTTCTCCTGATTCTATTCTCTTCAATTTCTAGTATTTCAGCAGCTTCATTTAGTACCATCTTTTTTAGAGCTTCAAAGTTTAAAGTTTCGGAGGTTTTCATGTTTAATGTTAGACCCTTGATTTTACACACAGATTCTAACTTTAGTTTTTTGGTTGACCAGACAAGGTAAGCGTAAGTCTTTGGTCCCCCAGAAACAAACTCTACAATATAAGAGCCGGGCCCGTACTCATCTGCCAATTCATCTGTCATTTCCCCGAGATAGTCTCCCGTAGGAACCTTATACAACCCACCACGGTATAAATAAATACACGAATCTGTATCATAATACAAGACCTGCCCTCCAAGAGAATCTAGATGTTCATAAAGTTTAAGTCTCGCGTGAGCTGTAGTGTAGGCTGCAATTACAACATTTACAGTTTTTAGAGCCTCACTAGCTTCATCAACATTCTGCCAGTTAACTAGCAAAACTTCTTGGTTTATTACTTCAGCATACTTTACATTTACTTCTGGTTGAGTTACCAACTTGAATAATTCTTTAGAGTCTCTGACGATTGAAGTTTTTGTCATGTTTTCTCGCTGACCAAACTTGCCCCAGAATGAATTTAACATTAATTTGGCTACTGATCTAAGTCCCCCGTTTTTACAAATTTTATCTTTCTCCATTTGAATACCCTCACGCTTAAAGAAATCAGAAACATACTTTTCTTTATCCTCCTCTGTCATACACCAAGCGGGATAGCCTGAGGCTTCCTGCTTTACTTTCAAGAATTTATTAATGAAATCTGTAAACAAACCTCCATTTTCATATGTGGCTACCTCGTACTCCCACAGTTCATACATGTCCAAAATTACATAGCCCTTTTCTACAGCTTTCCTAATTTCATCCATAGTCCAGGTCCCAACTAACGCTCTTTCCTCACTCTCATGAAAACATTCCCCTTGGTTTAAAGTTTCCCCGCAAGTTCTACACAACACAAACATTAATTTATTATTCATTTTAGCGGGGAGTACGGGGTGATACAAGTTGTAAGGAGGTAGAATCTTACATTTCAACAATCCCTCTACTTCAAGACCTCTCTCTCGGCACTCATTTCCAACGTAAATGATAGGGTGTCCAACGGGATACTTACAATATTTATTTACAAACGGATAAAGGGAGCAAACATCAACATACTGTATCGTTTCTCCCTCTTCACATTTATGATATGTTTTAGTATTGCCTGTCCTGCCTCCAAAAAAGGAATCTCTAGGATTGAGTGGAAGTGTGTTTATAATGGACAGTTGGTTCAAGTGATTTAGTTTATTATCTTTCTTCAATTTATTTAATTTACATTCCCACATTTCTACAACCTCATAGTTGTTTAGTTTGGAAATTCTGGACTTGGTTCTCTCGTAACGGAGATGCAAACTGTCTGAAGGATCCTCCGACAGAGGTTCTTCTCTGTTATAAGGAAAACATTTCGGGCACCCGTGCCAGTAGCACCCGTGAAACTCGTAAATTCTCTCAGAGTCAAACCCATCAACTTTTATTCCATTAATTTTTACTTCTTTACCCCGGCCCGCGTGTTGAATCCTCAACCCTCGTTTCTCCTCTTCCCAGCTTAGCCATTGTAAAGCAACGGCTGACTGATTGTCAGTCAGTCTGTACCCGTTTTTGGGAATCAAACCTATTGTGTTTGGTTTTAGAAAGTTACGCCGAAAAGCTAAGTTACATGCACTGGCGATTGTTATAGCTTCGAGGAATGGGTCTACGTTACATTGTTCAAGAAGCAAGGCTCTAAATTTTATACATGCCTGAGCTAAAATCTCCACGTCAGAGATACAATACTCCAAGATTTCCTTTTTGAAATCAAACACGTAGTAACTCGCCACTTGCTCGTCATACCAAATCTCGAAAGCTTCGTGAGGTTTCTCAAACATTGATTCCGGGCAGTAATACTTTTTGTCGGGTATCGGGCCTACATAATTTTGATTTGCCACAGTGTTAAAAAGATGCGGGAAATAACCTTTCTTTTTCTCGGGAGGCAGATCAAAAGCTTTAGGGAGTGCAGCGAGGGACATGGGAAAATAACTAAGTGAGTCAACAAACCTTACGTTGGCTACTTCAATCAAAATTGCTTTAGTTCCCCGAGGAGTTATTTTTGGTGTAAATTTAGTTTCTTCCATGATGTACTGTAGAATGAATTGAAAATCAAAACCTTGCCCGTTGTGAGCAATCACACAAACATCTTTAAATTTCTTTCGAATTCCCATTACATAGTCCATGAATTGTTTTACTGGTTCTTTTTCAAAGACTCTTTGCCTCTCAGAACAAGTTTCACACTCACCCCCATTAATACATTTAAAACAGTACTGTTGAGAAACGCACAAGTTAACTTTATGCAATTTTTTATCGGGATCTGAGGGAAGAGACTCATCCTGCCTTGTTTCAAAGTCAAAAAATATGAAAAGAAAATCTCGGTCTTTCGGAGTTCTCCTATCGACCTTTATGAAACACTGATGCGCGGGGTCTTTGAACGCTTCACAGGGTTCACAATAAACTTCTCCGCATACGTGAGCTGTCTTACGTTTTTTTGGATAAATCATTTTGTTACAGTCTCGGCAGAACTTTATAGTTTTACAAACTTGCCCTTGATGGGCTATTAAACACCGCTCATTTTTGAAGAAGCGGTTACAAAGACGGCATGTGATGCCTCCGTGTTCAAGTTTACAGGGCGGAGAGATAGAATGGCAGGACGGGCAGATGTTAGAGCATCGATGCTCACCCTTGTTATTGTAGGGAATATGACAGGCTTCACAGAAATAATGACATACGAAAGCAGCAGTTAAGTTTGTAATTACATTGTAATGCCCGTTGTGAAAGAGCAAGTTAATTTTAAATTTAGCGTCTTCATTACCTCCCTCAAAGTAAATATCCCGACCTTTTCTATCGTAACTGTAGACTGTTATTCTGTATTTCTTAAGATGTGACTGGAATTTTTCAAGCTCGGGGATGCCGGCACCTTCCTCCGGCATTTCTACACGGGCTTTTGCTATGAGCTTATTAGCTCTGAATGTTTGTCTTTTACCCTTGTCCTGACGTATTGCTTTATACTGAGGATCATGTTTAGCAAGTGCTTTGCCTACTACCAATGCTCTAGCCAGACATAAATTGTCTTTATTATTAATTACTACAATACCCTTCCTAGCTTTACATTCCTCGTCAAAAGTGTTGTACATCTCTGGATGTACTCTCCCTTTACCTACGGGGACATTTACCCTCGTAACGTCAATTCTAAAAGTGTCGCTAGAGGTTAAAGATTCAGAGTTACTTTGAATTATGCCTCCAAAAATATCCCAGAGAACATCACCGCTAACTTCAGAGACAGGTCTCAAAGCTACGTACCCCGGTTCAGCACTTTTTAAACTTATAGATTGCATTTTAAACCCGAGATAGTCGGTGGGTACAGCGTTGGCTTTAGCCTTTTCAACAATTTGATTAAAACCTTTACGAATCCAATCAAACTCAGAGATACCTCTTGGCGGTTTAGTGAATTTGAAAACAGTTTCCAACCCGTACAACCTGAAGTGTTTAACATAGGTTTCAGAGGTTCCAATTACATTTACTGGGTTTTGAGAGCTCTTTTTAGAAACTTCCATCCTTTAACAGAGAATGAAATACTGAAAACTAAGAAAACAATCTGAACTGTAATACACAACACTCTAACGCTTAAAAAGATCAAATACACCAGCCAGAGCCAAGCTCGCTGATATAACTGAATTAATAGCACAGAATCAACAAGACAATAATAATAATTTGTGCAAGAGAACACTTAACAATTACGCAGAAGCAGCATAAAACACGTCTGATCAGTGTGACGACTGAAGCAGAATGAGGTAGTAGAGTCTATGTTTAGAGTTATATAGTATGTAGGAGAGCACTGTACGTATGTATAACTACACAAGTCAAAAAACACTAACACCCAAACTACACAAGTCAAAGCAGAGCTACAAGTTATGATGAAGGTAATAGATGTAGCAAACAATACTCTAACTGAGAACTGTTCTAACCAAAACTGTATTAAGGAACAAGACTAGAAAGTGAGATTAATGGTGCAAGGATATGTTAGTCAGGTAAAACAATTAAATACAACACTACTCTAGCCATGTCATTAAACACGCAAGATTACTACAATACATGAGAATTAAAACTACTACAATACAAGAAAACTAAAATCATTATAATCAAATGTAATAATTATATTTGCCAAGTGCAAAATCAACGAACGGAGTATCGCATGGACCTCTGACCAGTGCAAATGCAAGGGATAGAGTGAAGTTAACGCTTGAGAATAAAGAGCGCTAAAAGTATCGACCAATCAGGGCATAGAACGCTAATTACAACCAATAGAAAGCATTTTTATTATAACCAATTACAGAGCAGTATTTTAACAGGTTACAGCTAGTTTGCTGACAGAGACTTGTTGCGAATGTTGTGGTTAGATACGCAGAAGGAAGTGAGATTAGATACACAGAAGGGAGTGAAGGTTAGATGTATGGAAGGGCACGAGGGTCAAATATGTAGAAGTAAACGTAGGTCAAATAATTACCATAGAAGGCTAGATGGTTTACAACAGAAGGACACGAGGGTTAAATAATTACCACAGAAGGCTAGATGGTTTACAACAGAAGGACACGAGGGGTAAATAATTAACCTTAAAGGGATGCAAGAAATAGATAGTTGCCACAGAGGGTAGCAGAAGATAGATAATTGCCAAAGAGGGTAGCAGAAGAGCTGCAGAGGGTAGTAATTACACCCCAATTCTATCCTCCATAAGAATACATGTTATTCCATTCCTCATAAGAGCCCATGTTATTCTATTCCCCCATAAGAGTCCATGTTAATCTATTCTCCATAAGACCCTATGTTACGGCCAAGGCGCGCGGCATTACTACTTATAATTTATTAAATCCATCTGTCCTAGGTGGATGTGCAAAATTTCACAAACTATTTCTATCAATAATTTCCAAACTTTACCTTTTCGGTCCGGTCCCACCCTTTCCTAATCTGGCAAACATTTACCCCGCAAAATTGAAGCTGGGTCTCAAGGCTCCTCCAAGATTTCCTGATCCGTATATACTTTAAGTTTTTCGTTCTTCTTGATTAAATTACTGTAATTCTTTAATTATTAAATATATATGAAATAGTATAATTTCAACATCAACGAGAATAACCATCATGAGTCTTATAAAAATAGACTTCATACTTAGTGCTATACTATCATGCTTTGAGAAACATTGTTCTAGTGCCTCAGTTCACAGAATCATACGTTGACTGTTAGAGTTTGCTCTCAATCTTCATTGTTGTTAAGATAACATGTTAACTGCAATCGTTCTCTCTCTGTTTCTGTTCAATTTAGAGTGTTCAACACATAATGCGGACGCAATTAACTTATCATGTTTTGATTAAACGAAAATGTTTTGGTATTTATAAACTTGTTTAACTTAAAAATAGTTTATAATAATTGTTGCAACTGCTACGTTTTGTTATTGCATAAAGATTCAAACAATGATTGACATTGTCTCAAAATGTCAGTTAGTCAATATTATGTAAGTTTTTTGCAGTAAATCCATTCGATTATTTTGAAGAATTTTCTTTTAATAACCAGCTTCTATTTATCATATATTATTTAAATATTATCAGATGTTAACAAATTATATCGCAACAAATATACGAGAGAAAATATTAACAATAGAAAATTAGTTTAGAGTGTCTAAAAATATGCCCCCACCCGACAAAATCAATTTTCAAGTTGACTCACGTGTGTGTGTGTGTGTGTGTGTGTGTGTGTGTTTGATTGTATAACAACCCCTACATAACCAAAAATATTTACAGAATAAAATATCAAAGATATTTCAGAGAATAACTGACATTCAAGCTACGGCTTCACGAATTATAAACCAGCCTGAGGCTAAACAAGATTCCAATTTCCCCTTCACCCCTCTGTTTTAGGCTTTGAGATTTCAATAACGGCCTAAAACTCCTACAACTCCACAACAGACTGCATTCCTACTACATATAGCTCTATCAAATGAATGGTATAATGTATTAGATTATCAATTAGCTAATTAATGGATTGATGTTTATTGCTGTACGATGACATTAGCGATCCTTTGATACGAGAAGCTTTTTGATAAAGTGTTCCTAGAAGCATCGAGTTACAAAGTAATGCGTTATTGTGTGACATTAAACACACACACCACATTTGTGGTTCTGGGATAGCAAAACATGTGGTTTTGCAACTGTACAGATTAATATTATATGATTATTCCATTAATTCAATATCATAAATTACACAGTATTTATTTTTGTGTTAGGTTTAAAAAATGCGTATGGAATATAAATTGTTGGTTTTAGATTAATTTGTTATCTTATTGTTTTCTACACTGTTCGATACTTTTATACTATCAATTTAAGATTTTGTTATAATGATTTTCAAATAGTGAATGAAAACTCAAAATTATATTTGGAATTATTCATCAGTTTCTCAGTACCACCCTAGTAGTAATTTATTGATTAAATAATCGTCAAAAGTCGATAAAAATACTCAACATTGTGGGAATGCAGCTGGAGAGTGTTCCAGGGTTAAAAAATTCGCATGATTTTGTTACCAATGAAAAATTATTTAAAATTACAAAGGACAAATATTTACATCTAAGTACAAAAGCAATACAGTTGGATAGTCTATCTAGACCTTTACAAATCTAATTGTAGAACTATCCATTTAGGAAGAAAATAGATTAATCTGAAGGTGACTTAAGTTGGTTTACGTAATAAATGAGGGTCGCTGGTGTTAAACATTAAAACCCAGGTTTCTCCTGAACAAGATTAAACGCTATTAAATTAGTTGGAGGTTTTCTAATCATACATAATTTAGTGTTCAGTCTTCCAGTTTTTACGTCTATAATACAAATTGTATACACCTTACACATGCAATGACAGTTTCTCTAAAAATATAAGTTAGTAAAATCTTGATTGGGGATTTATTATATAGTTATAAAAACAAATCACGGAAAAGGAATGACTCAGTTACTATGCCTGAAGATTCCAGTTTCACTGAGTTTTAAACAAGGAAATTATAAATTATTTAAATTCCATAGGTAGTATTTATAGTAAATATTGCTTTTACCAAGACTCCCATATAATATGCACCTTAATTTTTGAAAATTATTTGTTTTGGCTTTTTTTAAAGAATCATATATTTATAACGTAAACTTGAATACTCTTCTATATTTTGTTTACATTATGAGGCAGAAAAACATGTAAATGAATTTTAATTGTATTCAAACCCGTCAAACCAGAGTAAATGAAACGTGTCAGTTATGGTAATTGCAATAAGCATTAGATTGCAAATCAAATCAAATCAAATCAAATCAAATCAAATCGTTTAACTGCAGTATCATTAATCATCGTTAGTTATTAAGGTAATGTTACACGTTATTATTGGTCTGCGATTAGGTTCGGGACACGATGATTGTATACGTCACAATGTATATAGCGGAGATATAATAAATTTTGATGAATAATTATTTTTATTTTGTATAATTACTTGGTGATTCATTTTAAAATGTATTACTTTTCCATGACTTGTTTTGTCTATTTTGCTAAAAATTCTTAATTAATCGCTTACAGTTACGTGAGTTAAACGTTTTAATAAATTATTGTTTGAATTGTGTTCCATTTTTATCTCACTAATATTTTTGTTTGTGATGCATTATTTTGTTAAACCTAGAACAATAACGATACTTGTTTTCATGGCTTGATCAAATTAATTAATAAAATACAAGTAAGCTGTAGAAAAAAGAATGTTCATAATGCTAAAAAGCTAATATTTTATTTGTTTAACTGTTCCTTCTTCTCTATTTCTTACTTATTTTCTTTAACATCATAACGATTAGATAGGTAACGGTTATAGGATATCCTATACATTTGGTACCCTGCGAAAGATTCCCGCTTATGGAAGACGTGCCTATCAGCTTAGCTGGGGTTCCTGGTCCAGATGTACAACCATACCATAGGTAACGGTTATAGGATATCCTATACATTTGGTACCCTGCGAAAGATTCCCGCTTATGGAAGACGTGCCTCAGCTTAGCTGGGGTTCCTGGTCCAGATGTACAACCATACCATAGGTAACGGTTATAGGATATCCTATACATTTGGTACCCTGCGAAAGATTCCCGCTTATGGGAGACGTGCCTATCAGCTTAGCTGGGGTTCCTGGTCCAGATGTACAACCATACCATAGGTAACGGTTATAGGATATCCTATACATTTGGTACCCTGCGAAAGATTCCCGCTTATGGAAGACGTGCCTCAGCTTAGCTGGGGTTCCTGGTCCAGATGTACAACCATACCATAGGTAACGGTTATAGGATATCCTATACATTTGGTACCCGGCGAAAGATTCCCGCTTATGGAAGACGTGCCTATCAGCTTAGCTGGGGTTCCTGGTCCAGATGTACAACCATACCATAGGTAACGGTTATAGGATATCCTATACATTTGGTACCCGGCGAAAGATTCCCGCTTATGGAAGACGTGCCTATCAGCTTAGCTGGGGTTCCTGGTCCAGATGTACAGCCATACCATAGGTAACGGTTATAGGATATCCTATACATTTGGTACCCTGCGAAAGATTCCCGCTTATGGAAGACGTGCCTATCAGCTTAGCTGGGGTTCCTGGTCCAGATGTACAACCATACCATAGGTAACGGTTATAGGATATCCTATACATTTGGTACCCTGCGAAAGATTCCCGCTTATGGAAGACGTGCCTATCAGCTTAGCTGGGGTTCCTGGTCCAGATGTACAACCATACCATAGGTAACGGTTATAGGATATCCTATACATTTGGTACCCGGCGAAAGATTTCCGCTTATGAAAGACGTGCCTCAGCTTAGCTGGGGTTCCTGGTCCAGATGTACAACCATACCATAGGTAACGGTTAAACCATCCAAGTTGGTTATCATCCAGGACACAGTTCTCGTAAAAGACATCTATAAACGTTATATCCAACAAAAAAGGCAGCTAAAATTATCTAATAGTCCCTATATCCACTTCTGAAGATTCCCAATATTTCTGGTTCGGTCAGGATCGAACTGGCGACCCTCTGATTATGAGGTGTGCCCTCTAACCACCACGCCACCCAGCTAGTCAGTTTATACAGTTCAGGCAAACAACCAGCAGATATAATTTTTTGTTGTTGTATAGACTGTCATTTTCATAATGATTAATATGTGGCACTTCCAATTTATTTTATGTATAGTTTTAAACCCCAAGTTTTGAAATTGTACAACCTGATCTTTTCATTGATACCTTTATTACTTTATTATCAGGAATCTTTTTATTTGTAATCACAGTAGCTACTTACAGAATATTTCACGATTTATATGTACACAAATTATTTTTATGGTAATTATATCGACCTCCAGACACCAACGATTTTTACAATTTTTTTTTTGAAAAATATTCAAAATAATGTCCTCATTTCGAAAATGGTACTCATTTTTCGCGGAAACGTCGGGAAAACCGGGAAATCGGGAAAACCGGGAAAACCGCCGAAATATATTTGTTTTCAAATATTAGGTTGTGGGTACTCAAAATGTGTGGAATTACGTCCTGAACACGATTATGTAATTTGTTTTTGAATCCGTTAATGTTTGAACGGGAAAACCGGTAAAAACCGGGAAAACCCGGGAAAACCACTGAAATATTTTGTTTTCAAATATTAGGTTGTGGCTACTCAAAATGTGCGGAATTCCGTCATGAACACGATTATGGAATTATTTTTTTAATCCGTTAATGTTTGAAAGGGGAAACCGGGAAAACCGGGAAAACCCGGGAAAACCGCCGAAATATATTTGTTTTCAAATATTAGGTTGTGGGTAATCAAAATGTGCGGAATTTCGTCCTGAACACGATTATGTAATTGTTTTTTGAATCCGATAATTTTTTAACGGGAAAAATAGGAAAAACCTTAACAGCAAGTTGTTGTCAAAAACGTGTTTAATCCAATAAATCTAGGGGGCCCGTTGGGATTCCGGGGTACTTGGGGGAGGAATTTTCTTCAGGCTAGGTTAAATTTATTAAAAGGAAAATCTTCCCCACAGCGGGAAATTTTCCCAAAACGGGAAAATTTCCCATTAACTTAAAATTTACCCCAAAGCGGGATATTTTTCCATAAACTGGGAATTAACCACACAACGGAAAATTTGTCCTGCTTCGGGAAATTTTTCCCTTAAACGGGAATCCCGCTATACAGCGCTCTGCGGAGTTAGGTTAGGTTAGGTTATAATATTAATACAGTATACACAAATCAATCACCTGACACAGAAAATTGGTATTTATTTATCATAACCTAACCTAACTCCGGAGAGCGCTGTATGGGAAATTTTCCTTTTTTGGGAAATTTCCCCCAAAACGGACATCTCGCTGTACAGCGCTCTGCGGAGTTAGGTTAGGTTAGGTTAATATAAATATACACGGGAAAATTTCCCAAAAACGAGAAATTTCTCATCAAATAGTAATCACCCCAAAACTGGAAATTTACCACAAAACGGGAATCCCGCTATACAGCGCTCTGCGGAGTTAGGTTAGGTTAGGTTATGATATTAATACAGTATACACAAATTATTTACCTGATAAAGCAAATTGGTATTTATTTATCATAACCTAACCTAACCTAACTCCGCAGAGCGCTGTATGGGAAATTTCCCTTTTTTGGGAAATTTCCCCCAAAACGGACATCTCGCTGTACAGCGCTCTGCGGAGTTAGGTTAGGTTAGGTTAATATAAATATACACGGGAAAATTTCCCAAAAACGAGAAATTTCTCATAAAATAGTAATCACCCCAAAACGGGAAATTTTCCCACAAACTGGAAATTTACCACAAAACGGGAATCCCGCTATACAGCGCTCTGCGGAGTTAGGTTAGGTTAGGTTATGATATTAATACAGTATACACAAATTATTTACCTGATAAAGCAAATTGGTATTTATTTATCATAACCTAACCTAACCTAACTCCGCAGAGCGCTGTATGGGAAATTTTCCCTTTTGTGGGAAATTCTCCACAAAACGGGAATTTTGCTGTACAGCTCTCTGCGAGGTTAGGTTAGGTTAGGTTAAGATGTATACACAAACTATTTCCTGATTTGTATCTTAGAAAATTTGTATTTATTTATGATAACATAACCTAATCTAACCTAACTCCACAGAGCGCTGTATGGGGAGATTCCCGGTTAAGGGGAAATTTCTCGTTTTAGGGAAAATTTCCCATACAGCGCTTTGTAAGTGGGTTGGCACTACCGTTTCCGCCGGACTCACCACCGGATCCGAAGGTCCCGCTACCGTTTTTGCGGGAAGAATAACGATCAATGTCTTTATATTGTGACAAAATTTAGGCAAATCATCGATGTAAAACGGTTGGCACCACCGTGTCCGCGAGACTCACTACCATATCCGCAGATAGCACTTCCGTTTTCGCGTGAACGCGAAATGTGTGATTGCACTTAAAAACAGTTTAATCCTTTCCGTCTGTTTTATTTCTGTCATTGTGAATTATGAAATGGTTTGTGTGATATGCTCTACAAATTTTTGGGATGCAGCTTCATTCACTGCTGAACAAATAACATCGTTTATGATTAGTCACTGTGTCTTAAAAGCAAATACTACTTGTGGACGATGTGGCTCAGAAGTGAAAATTAATCAGAAATTGTTGGAGTTTCGTTGTGGAAAATCCGTCTCAGTAAATAAACAGAGAGCAGAAAAATGTAATTGGCGTGCCTCAGCCAAAACTGGATCATTTTTAAATAACACCAGAATTGATATTGTAAAGTTGTGGCGTATAATTACTTATTTTTTGTTCCACAACCCTCCTCGACAAAGTTTCCTGGAAAAATCTCTGCAGTTAGGTCCTAACACTGTTGTGGACTGGTTCAGCTTTTATCGTGAAGTGTTGTTGGACTACCAAAAGAGAAATTTTGAACGTCTTGGTGGCCCTGGAACTGTTGTGGAACTGGACGAGGCAAAATTTGGGAAGAGGAAATATAATAGGGGACGGAGAGTAAAGGGACAATGGGTTTTTGGAGGTGTTCAGAGGGTAACAGGGGAAAGTTTTTTTGTGCCTGTGCCCGATCGTACTAAACGAACGCTTGTAACGCTAATCAAGAAGTGGATTCGCCCGGGAACCATTATCATTACAGATTGTTGGCGGGCGTACTACGCCATAAGATCGAAGTTTGTGCACCTGACTGTTAATCACAGCAAAAATTTTGTAGATCCACAGTCAGGTGCCCATACAAATAATATTGAGCGCCGTTGGCGTGATATTAGAGCTGCGGCGCCTAAATACGGACGATCAGAAAAACATTTCCAAGGTTACCTCGCAGAATATAGTTTTAAGAACCGGTACGCCCCAGAATACCGCCTGCACTGTTTCTTCTCTGCTGCTGCAGACCTGTATCCCCCTAAACATTGAGTAAGTACACCATGTTTTAAATGTGATTTATGTGTTTGTAAGTTATGCCAAACATTACAAGCCCAACCTAATTAGGGGTATTATCGGGTACAGGACTAAATTCCGACAATTTTATCACCCACAACCTAATATTTGAAAAAAACATTACAATAGTTTTCCCGTTCTTCCCGGTTTTCACGTTCAAACATTATCGGATTCAAAAAATAATTACATAATCGTGTTCAGGACAAAATTCCGCACATTTTGATTACCCACAACCTAATATTTGAAAACAAATATATTTCGGCGGTTTTCCCGGGTTTTCCCGGTTTTCCCGGTTTCCCCTTTCAAACATTAACGGATTAAAAAAATTATTCCATAATCGTGTTCAGGACGTAATTCCACACATTTTGAGTACCCACAACCTAATATTTGAAAACAAAATTTTTCGGTGGTTTTCCCGGGTTTTCCCGGTTTTTACCGGTTTTCCCGTTCAAACATTAACGGATTCAAAAACAAATTACATAATCGTGTTCAGGACGTAATTCCGCACATTTTGAGTACCCACAACCTAATATTTGAAAACAAATATATTTCGGCGGTTTTCCCGGTTTTCCCGATTTCCCGGTTTTCCCGACGTTTCCGCGAAAAATGAGTACCATTTTCGAAATGAGGACATTATTTTGAATATTTTTCAAAAAAAAAATTGTAAAAATCGTTGGTGTCTGGAGGTCGATATAATTACCAAAGATTTTCTGTGTTCGGTTATTTCTTATAAGTAAGAGCAATAGTAAGAAAACATTTAGTGAAATGATGCTCTATATTTCAAACCCTTCAATTATAACAGTTTGACTTAACAATCTGAGAGTTTCAGGTTGATTAAATGATTCATCCAAAGCCCAGTAACGTTCGCGGTACTACTGCGATATTGAGGCGTGTTGATTAAATGTCTCAAATTCCTCAGAGGTGTTTAGGCCTACTCTAGCGAGCTGTAGAAGGTAAATAACTTCGTCGGATTTGATAAGCAGTTTTAAAATTATATGTACAGAATCAACTATGCCAAAACAAATCAAACGAAACTTCAGTTTTGATCTATAACTTTCTTATAATTAATGTTATGTTGTTGAGTTATGGTTACAAATTTAAAAACAATTATTTTGAAGGACAGTTGACACAACTGGCTCAAACTATGATTTACATATTTTTATATTTATTGGTTATGTAGTCAAAGAACATTTTCATTCTTTGCAATGTATTCTCTAATCTTATCATTTAAATCTTTTGTATGTACAGTGTTAATAATTTTATCAACAGGAACAATTCTTCAGTATCAGCAGTCAATTTTCCTTTTATGCTATTAAAGGTTTTTAAAAATGTCTTAGCTTTCTCCCCTAGAATTTACAATTGAGCATGTACTTTATGGCTGTCCAGCTGACTGACTTCTACAAGGTTACTGGTACAATTGATCGTCAAATATAGATGGATATATAACCAGTAAAATTCTGCTATACACCAGCATTTGACCATAAATGACGGTTCAAGCGAAACATTATTTTAACAAGCTATCAACATTTTGAAACCCAAAACAAAACAAAAAGCAATTGTAGATTCAGTTATTTACCAAGTATTCATCATACGGTCTATTGTAAAAACGACAAACCCCAACATCTGGTGCACAATACCACTGTCTGCAGCTGACACTGAATGTTATTTACACGACAGTAGCCACATCATCTGTTACATCACACGCAATACAGCCTGTGACATCAAGCTATGAATACGCAAGGTAGGAATTACGACAGTATTGCAAACATTACTTATATTTTTCTATGTCCAACTAATCATCATAATATGTGAGCAGACCGGTGAAAATATTATGACTTAAATCAAGGGTTAGGTGTCATCTGAAAGCCCTTAACGTCTAGATGTGCCTTTTGAGGGTTTGAAAAATATCTACCTCCAGGGCTTTGCCCCCTGAGCTTTGAAAGTTCCACTTTTAATCCTAAGTTAAAATATAAATCCATTTATTGAACTTTAGATCTTGATACTAACAAAACACATACAGAAGATAGATAAACTGTTTCAACTGATTTGTTAGATGGATGGATCCTGATAAAAATCGTAAAATATTTAGAATGTTCGAAACTGAACCTGGCTGCCATTTGTTATTGGGCTATTAGTTAATTATGCTTTCTAAGAACAGGTCAACCTTGGATAGTAACAAGACCAGGATTTGGACCGTTCCCTATCAAAACGTTAACAAATTTCACTGGCGTAGGCTTATACAAAAAAACAAAACTTCTGGAGTGGCACCACAATATAAACTAATGCAAGTTGGGTAAAACCAACTAAAGGAAAATTATTTGCTGGACTTAAAGTAACTGTAATCGCTTGTATTATATAGTTTATTTATTATACATTGTAACTTGTTACCATTTCCTATTTTTACTTGTAAAACACGTTCAAATAGATCTTTGAAATGACTAATCAAATGTAAAAAATGATAACCTTAATTTTTGTATTAGCACATTATAAAATCATTCTTTTAAATATACGTCATTAAATGATGTAGTGACCATTATGTTAGCCTATAAAAAATAATAAATTCATATTATAAACAAAACTCTGGCATAATTTAATATTACAGATTATCAGAATCCCTAGAGCCAAACAAAACCTACAGAATGCTTAAATACTTTTAATTTCTAATAAACGAGACAAACATTAACACAGGCCTTGGCTACAAGTTTCGATGCCAACAATAGCAGTCACCCTCACTATATGTCTTGTGGCAACAATGTTCTAAGTTTGAAATGTGACAGAAGCACTGCTCAACTGCAAGTGCAACATGCACATCTGTCTCACGAGCAGTATTGCCATTCCATACATAGCGACACCACGTGCGCCTGCCTCTACTAGACGAAATGATAATTCAACTTTACTATTTAAGGAATACGAGTGCATCTATAAATTAGAAAATACTTCATAAACTATAAACTGTACAACTGCTTTGTCTGGTATTTTCTGATGGAAGCAATATAACTGTACATCGCGCTTTCCTAAACAGTAAATAAACAAGAGAAATAAGGGGAACTGAGACATTTGTGTTTATTGGCTGAGGTAATGGCATGCATGTAATTGAATGCTGTTGTCATTCTGTATTGAACATCTAAAATTATCTATCAGTGAAGCTGTGAACTGAGACCGTTGTTGACAACTATAATATAGAATTGATTCTTTTATAACAGTTGTGTATTCAGAGTCAAAATCTTGTGTAATACCCGTACACTATTCAGTTATTAATATGTTTTAATAAATACTGTATTCTTTTCTGTGCTTATAAGTTTAGTAAACGGTTGTGTAGTCAGTTAACTAATTTATATTTATTATTAGAGCCCCATTTGTACAGATGGGTATTTTTGAGTATTTCGGTCTGAGGCCACATTGTTGAATAGGACATATATTACAACCAAAAAGGCTATTTGTTTTTGTCTTCCTTGTTTCATTAGTAACGTTTTGTTTAAAAATATTTTTTTTTGGATATTTATATAGAGTATGAAACTCCCAAGTTTATTCAAGCCATTTTTATCCTGGATTGATTTTATTACTTAAAAATAAGGTTACAAACCATGTCGTCAATATTCATAGTTTACAAAATTACTAGCTTCGGGACTGTTATTGACCCACTATCAAATCGATTTAACACAGAAGCTAAAATACCGTCATCGTGTTGAAGTTTAAACCATTTTCAACACTAAACATAAACTTGTACGTTATACAAATACATGTTTAATGTTTCTTTGTGCTACGTACAAGTTTATTTTTAGTGGTTAAAATTATCTAACCTCAAAATGATGACAGGATTTTAGCGTCTGTAGCGTCTGATATAGGTCTGTAGATTTTATGATACTAGTCTCAAAATAGTAATCTTGTAAACTAGTGGATTGACGCCGACGAGGTGTTTAACATTATTTTTTAAACTCGCAAGTCGAAGTGTTATAGCATTGAAAATAATTGTAATTGCAAAACACTTAAGTAAGATTAGCGATTGATAACAATGTATATCCTTTTAAATAATACAAATCCTTTTAAATAATGTATGGCTTATAGTGTAGGATGATATAATATTGAGAGTCCTCCTTTAACCTGGAGGACCTAACTTGCTTGTCTATGTTGGTAGACGAATAGCTTAAGTTGTGTTCCTAGTCAGAGTCGCGGCGCGGGGCGATGTCACTTGACTAAATCCTTCTGTTATTGGGGGGATTGAACAGGAGATCTTGTGGGCCGGAGGCAAGAGCTTGCAATAGAGTCGGAAGATGCACTAGCCACAACACAGTGTCTCTTCTCTATCATATCTGTGCATGCAAAATATTTATTAAGGTGTTAAGTAGGTTTTTCATGTCATTAGTTATTTTTATTCGAGAAGTTATTGTAAGTCGAAAGATGCAATTCATTGTGGATCCCAGATTTTTCTTTCTTATAATGTAATGTTTATGTTTTCAGTTGCTCGAGCAATGTCCGCTTGTTTGGTTAAACAATTTATCTTAGAAACTAGTAGAATAATTTTTTTAATACTTTGGTATTAGTGGGTTTCGGACCTTAAAATCGATTGGCAAACCCATCAATCTCAGGAAAACTCAAACTTTGGTAAAAGTCTCTTTTGAAAATATGGAATTTTATAATTAGGGTTATGGAATAAAACAGAATCATGACAACAGTAAACCAGTGTTCTGTCAAAGTAACGTTTACAAATGGTAAAATATCATCCTTCAAAACAGTGACAAGAACCATTGAAAATAGATTGCATATAGTGTGGATATATACACAATAATCAAATGTGTATATATAAAATATACTAGGAAGATTGATTAATAATAACAACTAGAGTGACTCTAATATGCGGAAAAGAGAGTACTGAACGAAGCAATAAATCTGATCTACATTAAAAACTTAACTATTTAGATTTTTAACCCTCTTCAACTAACCTAACTTCATAATGCATGGCTCGGTGACTTGTATTTTGCACGTGTATAAATTGAATGCAATTTAAGTTTTAATGGATTATTAACACTCTAATATTGTGCTTCAATAACAAAGGGTTTTGATTATACAGACGAGACATGACGGTCGCCCTAATACCCCAACTATTCAATACGACCATGCACTCTTTCATTTGGCTTCTCCATTCAACATGTAGGTTCGGATTGTTTTGCCAGAGTGGTTTTGAATGAGCACTCTCTCCGCTAAATCATGTGCATTGGGCCTTATTTAAAAGTAAATACCCCGTAGCAGCAAACCTGCGTACTCAGCGAATTTACATGCATATATATATATATATATATATATATATATCTTAATACCACATAAAGCCACATACCAAGTTTCATCAATATACATTCATAAATATACGATTTATGACATTTTAATTATTCTTCATAAGAATAACATGGCGGCTGATTATGCAGGTTTGCTGAAGCAAGGAACACAAAAAATGGGGTTTTATACAAATATCAATATAACTCATGTAGGTAAAGCCACATACCAAATTTCATTAATTTATTTTCATAATGAAGGGAGGTAACACGTTACTCATTCTCCATAAGAATAACATGGGGGCTGAGTACGCAGGTTTGTTGCTACGGGAGCCTTTGGTAACAAATTGTTCATAAATAAGCGAGATATAAAATTTGTATTTTCCTCTATAAGAATAATATTAGACAACGTACTGTGTTTAGCACTTTCAATATCTCGGTAACCAATTGACGTAGAGAAATGATCAAAATACCAAATTGTGTTTTTTTTTTAAGCTGAATCCAATGGTGAAAATTAAAATTTGACTATTTCCAAAATTATTTGTAAAAAACTTGAAAAACCCATTTTTGGGGTACAAAAATCCCCCAAAATATCCCTTTGGATAGAGCAATCTGGCTGGTTTTCGAACTTACAGTCATAAATGTTGCTTTACACGTTTATACCAAATTTCATCAAAATCGGATAATTTTTACGGGAGCTATCGTGCTCACGGACACACACACACACACACACACACACACACACACACATATATATATATATATATATATATATATACAGTTTCGATAGAATGGTGTTTTTGGGGTCTGGGAACCTGAAAACGAAAAGTTATCACGGTCCCGGGCCTAGGTCTTACCATGCCGACTACGGTAATAGCTTCTTCCCTATAGGGGAAATTCGCTAAAATGTGGTTTTTGATATAAAAAAATGTATTATCTACAAAATAAATGTTTATTGATAATTCTTTAATCATTAGCGGTAGTAGACAACTTCTTTATTCATAGTAATTAATGTATCTCTTGGTTTCCCCTTCAAAATGTTTGTGTTAAGACATATAATAGTGTTATATTAGAGCTCTATGTTTTTACTAAGGCTCTATATCATAGCATTACAACTATAAATAAAATAAAATAATAACATCTTTTACTGAAAAGCTTAAATATAGCTATTTATTAATATTACCTAGTAAAATGTTTTTCCTCAAGACTTCGAAGGGTAGGGCGTAGGTAATACAGTGGAAATTATTCACCTCACTGTGTATACACCCGAACAATTCTTTTCAAAACATACACTATTTTATTTTTATTTTTCAAATAAATACGATAATAAACTAGGCCTTTGGGTTTCCTTGCATTTCCTTAAACGTAGCAGGTGTAAATAGGAAAACTCGAATTTAGGTATTTTATAAACTGATCATAGTTTCCTTTAAAAAATTTGCATTAATCATATTTCTCCGAACCAACTCTCCACATATTTCAAGTTTTAAGACATGTTTCACTCATGCTGCAACATTGTTTTGATACAAATAATCCCCAAATAATGTTCTTGTTACTACTCTATACTGATACTCCTGGCAGAATACTTTAGCGGACTTGGTAAATAACTTCAAACCCGCAGCAGCTTTTCAGCTAACTCAAGAGCTCTCTCGCATGTTGGCAAAGGTAAATATCTTCCGTCGTATTATAAAACGGGTCTGATAATTTATTTTTTATGAGAGAATAATAAAATGTTTCAAATACGAGTTATTGTATAAGAGAACTCAACTTATATCTGAATTCATGTATTATTTTGTATTCCACTTCATTAAACAAAATTGAAGTAAGCACTGCACTAAAGCCGTCCGAAAAACTGGCTCATTGTATAGACATTGTATAGACATTGTATTTAGCTCATGTATAGACAGTATAATGTATTGAACAAAAAGAATTATGCACTATATTTCTTTTTTAAATACACCGTTTAAGGCTCCATTATATTTTCACCACCCTATTGATGTTAGCATAAGTCATATACGAACCAAAGAATTATCAAGGAATCATAAGAAAATGAATCAACGTTAACTGCTGGTGTTATTTTTTTGTATAATAGTTTGTGGGGATATTATTTAATCTTAGTAAAATATTCATTGGAACGACAGCAGCCGACTATCCTAGTAAGAGCTCGTCCCTACGCTAAATGAATGTGACCGTTTCAATGTTGGCTTTAACCAGCTTGGCAGCATGGTGATATTTTGGCTCAAACTTATGTTATTACCTTATCTTATTTTACTTTCTATTTGGTTTTATAACTTCAATAAATTAGAGAAAAAATAATGACTTATAATACTTATCCAAAATATAGGTATCAAACAACATTCAACAAACGGTTTGTCAATCGTGTGACAAATCACATGATGTGTAATTGAATGACCCAATTATGTATGACGGATTGTGGAATTCAATTCGCTTTGAGGTTTTATGATTTATTTGAATCCTGATTAAAATAATGTGATGTAATAATGAATACCACATTATAATCTTCCTGTGCGCTTACACGTAAAAAGCGACCCACTTTTGCCTTTGATTATGTAAAACTGAAATTATGCCTTACAATCAATTTACCGAAAACTTTATGAAAAAGAGTATAGGATATATTCATTTTACTTCATTGTGTACAAAATACATGACCAACAAAGACAGAATTTTCTATACCATAAATACACAACAGACCAAACAAAATATCTGTATTACTTCATACTGTCTTATATCCACCATCCTACTAAATCTAATACCTAAAATAATAAACAGAAAATACAAACTAACGTCTTTTAGTTTGTCACCAGTTCGCTGGATTTAAGAACAAATTGGGAGGGCTTGATTGTTCTTGTCCTTACTTTTAAATCTGAGTAAACCTTTAACCAAATTAAGTTAATGTAATTGAAGTTATGTTTACAAACTAAACTGGATAGGTATTTAAAGTTGAACTGCCTGTGTCTTTGTGTAAGATTTTGACAGATCGTTTTCAAATATTTTGAAATTGAGCCTTGAAAATATTATAAACGTATTTTCTGAAATCACCATGAGATCTATTGTCAAAACGACAAACCCCAACATCTAGTGCACAATACTCTGCAGCAGACACTGAATGTTATTCACACAAGAGTAGCCACATCATCTGTTACGTCACACGCACTTGTGGCACATGACTTTGAACCATGAATATATATATATATATATATATATATATATATATATATGTCTGGAGTCATCATTTTACTATAACATTACTGGTTTTTATGAAAAGATAGATATCCAAGTCCAACCAGTTTTAAATATTTTATTTATTATTATAACTTTAAATCTTTGTTTTGTCCTACCTTTACTTGTACAAATCCGTGCAGATAGAATTTTTTAAATCACTCATCGAATGTATAAGAATCGTATCTTTAATTTTTGTATTAGATATTCGTTCTTTTAAATATATATAATTACATAAAGCAGTTTAATTATGTAAGGCTATGCCAATTAATAAAATTCACATGTTAAATAAGCTCTGGCATTAGTATTAATTCAGGATCATCAAAATCCCTAGAGTAGAAGAAAGAGAAAGTTCCGACTAGTAATTGCTATTTTATTGATGATCACCCTGACAGATCTTGACTTTGACATCAAAATGTTTTCTCAGAAAATAAGTAAATAAACAAACTTTGTGTCCCTAGTATTATGTAATATATACAAAAATTATATATTTCTACATAATTCTCTCAGATATTTAACTTTTGTCGATGTAAAATATATTTTGAAAACTAGTTTTCATCCTGCCAACATATGTATAAAATTGTAAGTTAGACGTATATAATGAAAGGAGGACAATTAATATTTAAAGCAAGTTAAATGGATTTTAATTTTGTTCGAGCTCGTTCGTAGCTGTGACACACTTGCTTATTACGGCCTTGGTGGCTTTTACAGGCTCGGGTTCTTTCCGACTATGTTTTTTTTTATTTTTTTGGTATTTCAACGTCAAAGGCATTTTTGATAATAGAGTATAAAAACACTTTAATGGAAAGCGGTCCAAACACCTCAAGTTTTGTGGACCCCGGGATTCGAACCCGTGACCCCTTGAACCGAAGTCCTGGAGGCTAACCGTTAGTCTAGGCGAAATGCACTTAACACTCAAAACAGGGATAAAATCAGATTTTTCTATAATTCGTACCCGCATTCATTATAAACATCTGTCCTTTTTTCCTGCTAAATTAGAATTACGTATTTTAATTTGTGCTTCAATCTTTCAAGGAAGCATTTCAATTTGATAAGAATATCAAATAAGAAAATAATAATTGAAAACAAACAAGAGTAAAGCAGTAACAACCCCCTATCAAAGGAACGCCAGCATTATATAGCTTTTACCATTAATATTTAAGGAGGTGCTTTGTGTCTATTTTTGCCTTTCATCGATTCCCCAGTTCAATGTTATTTGCCACTAACATTTTTCTTTTGAATGAGGATCATCAGGTTACATTTAATAGCCGTCGTAGTTTTAATATATTTTTATACCAATTGAAAGACATTGTTTTACTTTTTTCAAGCAAGCATGTATAATATATACACTCATTTACGATTATATGCCTAGTACCAGATCAAATTATCAATTGCTTTAAAACTGATTGATTCGTACTATTATAATCTTTTTTTATTTCCACAAGCAATTAAGTCAGTTTTTTATACTCTTGGCAAGATGTGTGACACTTATTTTTGTAATTACTCACAAAATATCCAATTGGCTTTGAGAAAGTTAGTCTGTTTCTCCAGTAGGGAGGCAAATAGATGGTTTTGGCCTAAAGTCCTCCTTCCCCCTCAACTTCACTGTCTTGGGTTACAGGTGAATTTGCCTCGCTTGGAACGTTTGCTTAAACGCTTCGCTATTCTCATTCTCTTTGGGACGGGCTGGTTCACTTCGCTTATTATCGCTTTTATACACAATGCCAAATAATCTTCGCTTATATTTTAATAATGTTTCATGTTAACATTTCACAATGTCATTTGTCGTTCCTTCTATTTAACAGACACCGTCATTTTTATCTCTTGGATAAAAAAATCGTGGTTCTCCTTATTCCATATGAAGGATTCGCTTAGGTCACCCCTCTTTATTACGGTGAACGAATTCACCTGACCCACGAGCTTACATACAAGTTAGCATAGTTTATATGTCTGATTTTACACTTAGTATACATTAGTTTAGAATTTGTAACATGTAAAGATAATTCGCCTTCCCTTGCACCACGATAAGGAAATAATAAAGTCGATACAGTATGTCGTTCCATCTTCAGTCTGTATTATTTGCTGTAAAGTGTATTCATTTCTTCATTCGAGACCAACATTTTCAATAGTTAAAAATTTACCTCAATGCCATACACGATGTATTTTTGTGGGAAATACATATTTTTAGCTTTAAGCTTAACACACTAGAAATAATGTAATATGTAAAAGAAATACATATAACATACGCGCTTCATATAAATATAATTTTATCTTTAATATGACTTTTCATAATACTTTTCCACGTCTCAATATTGACTCTATCTGCAACAGATGTGATGGTGGCAAAATAAATGATCCTAGACTATATGTTTGACTGATAAGTTGGAACGGTGACAGATGCACCGCTCAACTGCAAGTGCAACATGCACATCTCATGCAATATTGTCATGCCAGACAAAGCTTTACTATGTTCTTCTTAGCAAAATGATAATTCAACCTCCCCCTAACTCAACCTCACTCTAATTCAGCATCTATTTATGTTATTTATTGTTGAACAGCTTCCAAAGCTGATAAAAAATAAAAAGTTTACTTTACCTCCATCTTCAGCTTTAAAACAATCCAAATGGTCGACCGCAGTTTTGGAAGTATTTAAACGAAGTTCACTGACGCACTAGGCATTAGGTGATGGCCTACCGGCCGGTACGCGTCAGTGCACTTTGTTTAAATGTTTTTTCATTCGTATTGTAGATTATACGTTTTAAATTTTGTCTTTGTTTTTAACTTTTTTGTCCGTCAAATGGGAAACTTTTTAATTGAATTCAGCCTGATGATGGGAGTTTTTTTACTTCCGAAACCGCGGTTTTCCATTTGGATTGTTTTAAAGCTGACGATGGAGGTAAAGTAACCTTTTTTTATCAATTTATATTTAAGGGAATACAAAAATTAAAGAATAAGTAATCAATTATCACACACTCACGTCTTAATTGATACTATGTCTAGTATTCTCAGATAAAAGAAATATGAAACTGTAGTTCATTACTACACTAACAAGAAATTCAGAAGCAAAAGAGTAACGTATTTTTGTACTTAATTGGCTATTCCGTAACAGATTCCAATTTGTGGTTCAGCGTTGGCAATTTAAAATTGGCAAACTTTGATTGTGACGGTAAACAGTTCTGACGTTACTTATGAAATCAGAATAAATTATTTCGAGTGTAAAGAGGCTTAACTAATAACTAATTTATTTTATCTTATTTTTACATTTGTTTTAATTTAGCCAATCACAAGCTGCTTGAAGGGGATGGATTATTGTTAATAGATATGTATTTAATTTTTTTTATTCAAACACACAAATCAATATGTAACTTAACTCTACAAATCGAAATAGTAGAAAAACCAATATTCAGTGAGCCTAATCTTTGTTTAATATTATAGTCCTACCTGTAAATAAAACTAAACCTGATAACTACATTTTCAACACCTGGTTATTTCAAATTAACCGTTATAATATGTTTTGTTTTGTTTGATTTTACGTTTTGGGAACGACAGATTATACAAATAATTAAATTCATTTTTTTAATTTTGTAACCTAAAATAATCTATTTTGTACAGTAATCTATTTGAAATAAATATATGTAAAAATTCTCTACTATCATCCAACGTGCTGTGTGACGGGGCTTTTAGTTCAGAAGATCGGAAAGCGTCAGAATCAACCGGAAACCGGAAACATGGTGTTTTATCACCGTATCAGATAATCTTTATCCGACGCTCACTTTATTTTGAAAAAAATGCATTTATAAATTGTATAGCCAATTTAAGTTTCTTGGTATGTATTATATAGGACAATCATTATTCAAACTTATCAAATACAACAAACTCAAATTGATCGTGTGAAATTATTTCGGTTTGCTACCAACTACACACGAACTCGCAACTAAATCAATATTTTCGCAAAAATATTTTATTTTTGTTTACTTTTTATTTTTGTGTACAGTTCATTTCACGATACATTGTCTAACTCTTATGTTAGCAAATTTATCATCGTGTGGAAAACCTGTAAAAGTTAAGGATTAGTTGTTGTGTTGAACTGTTCTGAGTGAATGTGGAAAGTCATATGATGTGGCCCGAACACAGATCCCGTTGTGGTAGAGATGATTGTTGTTGACATTAGTTTGACTCTGGCTACGAACCATTACCTTTAATGCTCACTAAAAATGGCCAAGTCATTATTATACCACTGTAATATCTTACAAACATACAGATTTATTGAACAAAAATTTACAATTATTTGTTTGAGATTCATTGTTGGTGACAATGAGTTTATACTATTTAAGAAATTATTGCGGACATTTACCATATACTTTGGAGAAATAAAATCAGTGATGGAAAATGTCCATAATAGTTTCTTAAATAATAAAAACATACATTTTTTTATTGCATTCCGTTAATGTATTAACGGATATTTAAACTGATAACTAATAATGATGCATCAGTAAAAAAATGTCCTGGAGTTAGGAATTCAATAGAACATATGTTGACTGCTGAGGTCTACTATATGGTATATAAGGTTCATTTGGCACAATTAGTTAGAGAAAACTATAAAAGAATTTAATTAAAATATGCTCACCAATTGATAATTCCACAAAACTATGAGCGCGGATTATTGTAATAGTACCTCGAAAGGGCATCACTCATCACCGTAAAACAACTTATTAACGTGACAATGATTAACTTATCAGTATCAAATAATCATATGTATGTAATTAATTAATTATAGCAACATTTCAAAACATATTAGCACGAACACAAACCAATTGAAAAATTGTTTAGTAAAACTAAAGGATGAAGCAGATAACGTATGTTATTTATTTACATTATTAATATCACAAATGTATGAACCATCAAAGGAATTAATAGCAAATAGTGCCTCAAATAGTAATTTATTTTCTTTTTAATTGGCGAACAGAAAAAATATACCTGGAAACATTAATTTCTGAAATTTGTTTCTAAAATAAATGTTTGAATTACCACCAAAACCTAATATCGTATCAAGCACAATATCGTATAAAAGCTAATATTCCTTTAATAATTTTGTTCTTACTTATTGCGTAACAGATATTTTATCGGACAGTTTAAATTATTCGTAAAACCAATTTACTGTTGTCCAAAAAAAAACTCAATAAGATTAATAAGAGTGATTTTATAATATCAATAAGATAATTATAGGTTTAACCTTTACTGAAAATTTTAATAATTTCAAAGCAGGTCTTATGATACTAAAACTCTTAAGTTTGATTGATGTATTTTGAACAAATCAGGCGATGCCTTGTTGATAGGCCAAATGTTAAATCTTATAACATACCCTACAATAAAGCAGGTGCCATAAAACACACACATGTCCATATTCTGGCCCAAATGGTCTCCGAATCTCAAAACCACAGCATTTACTTTTTATTTTTGTTTTTATGTTAAATACCAAGTGTATTATTCTAAAGTCTGCAATCTTCAATACCTATGACCAATAACTATCATGGCCTTCGTAGCATTAGTAAAAAAATGCACCTTAAAGAGTTTGGTCAAAGTTTGATAACCTATTTGACTATATCTTTGTCAACTCATGTTCATGTCGTTAAATATAATCATACTTAATATTATAAATGTGAAAGTATGGATGTTTGTGCGTACAGTTCGCGCCACGGTGCTTGACACCTGGGAAAGGCGAGAACACACTCAAACTTCTCATAATTAAAAGCAGACAATAACAAAAATAACTAAAACCAATATTTTAAAATTAAATTACTTAATTCTGGTTTCTGTTGACAAAAGTATTCTGTAACACTAACAGTACTAAGCCATATAGAGGCGAAAAGTCATTCCAGAGCATACGCCAACCAGGTGCCAAGCACTGTGCCCCGGACTGTAACTCTGAAGTTCCATCACCTGAAAACTACTCGACCGATTGAGCTGAAATTTTGCAAAGAGATACTTGATAGTCCTGAGTAGGATATAGGCATATTAGGCCCTCGGGGCTCAAAGTTCCCATGTATTCCTTATGGACATTCATTTTTGTTTGAGCTGATGAAAATACAAACAGTTGATTTTGATTCGTAGTAGTTCCACAGGCTAACCACAGAATGCAGCACACAAAACTATCATAGTTTGTATAAATAATTCGGGTGTTGAAGCCCGCGGGTAACAGCTAGTAGCCAATAAAAAATAAAAATTTGAAATTACTTAAAAAATTACATGTTTTTTAATCTATAAGGACCAAACCCCGTGTAAGCCAGGCTAGACTGCTACACCTAGGAATACGAAATCAGGCAAGTTACTATTTCCATAAAACACACTGAGGTATTTATTTTTTAATTTCCAAAAACTCTCTCTGCTCCTGGCTTATCAAAAATTCCGTGTTATTATTATGGGCATCCACTTGTATTTGGTCAAGTGAAAACTTAAAAATAGAATACAATGTTAACCATAAAATACAGCTTTTATATCTCTAGGTGATAACAGCAACCGTTACTTCTCTACACAGTAGAGTTACTTCTCTACATACACTCATCATTTTTCAGTTATTTTTGAGACCTAAGGTTGATTGTGTGTGGCATCAGGCTTGTTACCCTACGCCCACACAATCTAAAGATCTTGAAATTGGATTCAAACATCAATAACAGTTTATTTTTCTTAGTCCAGTTCGATTCCACAGCAAGAAAACTGGGATGGCATTTCGAGGTTGGAGAGGAGACGGAATAACATAGTGATGTCACAGCAGTCACCAGTGACGCGAGTGTAGTTGTCTGGCATGACAATGCTGCTCATAAGAAGTGTATTGTGAAAGTTGAGCTTGCAGCCATCTGTAAAACTTCACTACCTCAACATACCAGCGTCACATTACGTGTTTGGGGGGTTGGAGAGGAGACGGAAGAACATAGTGATTTCACAGCAGACACCAGAGATGCGAGTGTAGTTGTCTGGCATAACAATGCTGCTCTTAAGGGGTGCATTGTGCAAGTTGAGCTTGCAGCCATCTGTAACATTTCACTACCTCAACATACCAGCGTCACATGACGTGTATTGGGGGTTGGAGAGGAGACGGAAGAACATAGTGATGTCACAGCAGACACCAGTGATGCGAGTGTAGTTGTCTGGCAAGACAATGCTGCTCATAAGGAGTGCATTGTGCATGTTGAGCTTGCAGCCATCTGTACCATTTCACTACCTCAACATACCAGCGTCACATGACGTGTATTGGGGGTTGGAGAAGAGACGGAAGAACATAGTGTTGTCACAGTAGTCACCAGTGATGCGAGTGTAGTTGTCTGTCATGACAATGCTGCTCATAAGGGGTGTATTGTGCAGGTTGAGCTTGCAGCCATCTGTAACACTTCACTACCTCAACATACCAGGGTCACATTACGTGTATGGAGGGTTGGAGAGGAGACGGAAGAACATAGTGATGTCACAGCAGACACCAGTGATGCAACTGTAGTTGTCTGGCATAACAATGCTGCTCATCAGGGGTACATTGTGCAAGCTGAGCTTGCAGCCATCTGTAACACTTCACTACCTCAACATACCAGCGTCACATGACGTGTATTGGGGGTTGGATATGTGACTGAAGAACATAGTGATGTCACAGCAGACACCATTGATGCGAGTATAGTTGTCTGGCATGACAATGCTGCTCATAAGGAGTGCATTGTGCAAGTTGAGCTTGCAGCCATCTGTAACACTTCACTACCTCAACATACCAGCGAAACATGACGTGTATTGGGGGTTGCATATGAGACTGAAGAACATAGTGATGTCACTGCAGTCACCAGTGATGCGAGTGTAGTTGTCTGGCATGACAATGCTGCTCATAAGGAGTGCATTGTGCAAGTTGAGCTTGCAGCATTCTGTAACACTTCAATACCTCAACATACCAGCGTCACATGACGTGTATTGGGGGTTGGATATGAGACTGAAGAACATAGTGATGTCACAGCAGACACCAGTGATGCGAATGTAGTTGTCTGGCATGACAATGCTGCTCATAAGGAGTGCATTGAGCAAGTTGAGCTTGCAGCCATCTGTAACATTTCACTACCTCAACGTACCAGTGTTACATTATGTGTATGGGGGGTTGGAGAGGGGACGGAAGAACATAGTGATGTCACAGCAGTCACCAGTGATGCGAGTTTAGTTGTCTGGCAAGACAATGCTGCTCATATGGGGTGCATTGTGCAAGTTGAGCTTGCAGCCATCTGTAATACTTCACTACCTCAACATCCCAGCGTCACATTACGTGTATGGGGAGTTGGAGAGGAGACGGAAGAACATAGTGATGTCACAGCAGTCACCAGTGATGCGAGTGTAGTTGTCTCGCATGACAATGCTGCTCATAAGGGGTGCATTGTGCAAGTAGAGTTTGCAGCCATCTGTAACATTTCACTCCATCAACATACCAGCGCCAGATGACTTGTATGGGGGTTTGGAGAGGAGACGGAAGAACATAGTGATGTCACAGCAGTCACTAGTGATGCGAGTGTAGTTGTCTGGCATGACAATGCTGCTCATAAGGAGTGTATTGTGCAAGTTGAGCTTGCAGCCATTTGTAACACTTCACTACCTCAACATACCAGCGTCACATGACGTGTATTGGGGGTTGGAGAGGAGACGGAAGAACATAGTGATGTCACAGCAGACACCAGTGATGCAAGTGTAGTTGTATGGCATGACAATGCTGCTCATAAGGGGTGCATTGTGCAAGTTGAGCTTGCAGCCATCTGTAACACTTCACTACCTCAACATACCAGCATTACATTACGTGTATGGGGGGTTGAAGAGGAAACGGAAGAACATATTGATGTCACAGCAGTCATCAGTGATGCGAGTGTAGTTGTCTGGCATGACAATGCTGCTCATAAGGAGTGTATTGTGCAAGTTGAGCTTGCAGCCATCTGTAACACTTCACTACCTCAACATACCAGCGTCACATTACGTGTATGGGGGGTTGAAGAGGAGACGGAATAACATAGTGTTGTCACAGCAGTCATCAGTGATGCGATTGTAGTTGTCTGGCATGACAATGCTGCTCATAAGGAGTGTATTGTGCAAGTTCACCTTGCAGCCATCTGTAACACTTCACTACCTCAACATACCAGCGTCACATGATGTGTATTGGGGGTTGGAGAGGAGGCGGAAGAACATAGTGATGTCACAGCAGACACCAGTGATGCGAGTGTAGTTGTCTGGCAAGACAATGCTGCTCATAAGGAGTGCATTGTGCATGTTGAGCTTGCAGCCATCTGTACCATTTCACTACCTCAACATACCAGCGTCACATGACGTGTATTGGGGGTTGGAGAAGAGACGGAAGAACATAGTGTTGTCACAGCAGTCACCAGTGATGCGAGTGTAGTTGTCTGTCATGACAATGCTGCTCATAAGGGGTGTATTGTGCAGGTTGAGCTTGCAGCCATCTGTAACACTTCACTACCTCAACATACCAGGGTCACATTACGTGTATGGAGGGTTGGAGAGGAGACGGAAGAACATAGTGATGTCACAGCAGACACCAGTGATGCAACTGTAGTTGTCTGGCATAACAATGCTGCTCATCAGGGGTACATTGTGCAAGCTGAGCTTGCAGCCATCTGTAACACTTCACTACCTCAACATACCAGCGTCACATGACGTGTATTGGGGGTTGGATATGTGACTGAAGAACATAGTGATGTCACAGCAGACACCATTGATGCGAGTATAGTTGTCTGGCATGACAATGCTGCTCATAAGGAGTGCATTGTGCAAGTTGAGCTCGCAGCCATCTGTAACACTTCACTACCTCAACATACCAGCGTCACATGACGTGTATTGGGGGTTGCATATGAGACTGAAGAACATAGTGATGTCACTTCAGTCACCAGTGATGCGAGTGTAGTTGTCTGGCATGACAATGCTGCTCATAAGGAGTGCATTGTGCAAGTTGAGCTTGCAGCATTCTGTAACACTTCAATACCTCAACATACCAGCGTCACATGACGTGTATTGGGGGTTGGATATGAGACTGAAGAACATAGTGATGTCACAGCAGACACCAGTGATGCGAATGTAGTTGTCTGGCATGACAATGCTGCTCATAAGGAGTGCATTGAGCAAGTTGAGCTTGCAGCCATCTGTAACATTTCACTACCTCAACGTACCAGTGTTACATTATGTGTATGGGGGGTTGGAGAGGGGACGGAAGAACATAGTGATGTCACAGCAGTCACCAGTGATGCGAGTTTAGTTGTCTGGCAAGACAATGCTGCTCATATGGGGTGCATTGTGCAAGTTGAGCTTGCAGCCATCTGTAATACTTCACTACCTCAACATCCCAGCGTCACATTACGTGTATGGGGAGTTGGAGAGGAGACGGAAGAACATAGTGATGTCACAGCAGTCACCAGTGATGCGAGTGTAGTTGTCTCGCATGACAATGCTGCTCATAAGGGGTGCATTGTGCAAGTAGAGTTTGCAGCCATCTGTAACATTTCACTCCATCAACATACCAGCGCCAGATGACTTGTATGGGGGTTTGGAGAGGAGACGGAAGAACATAGTGATGTCACAGCAGTCACTAGTGATGCGAGTGTAGTTGTCTGGCATGACAATGCTGCTCATAAGGAGTGTATTGTGCAAGTTGAGCTTGCAGCCATTTGTAACACTTCACTACCTCAACATACCAGCGTCACATGACGTGTATTGGGGGTTGGAGAGGAGACGGAAGAACATAGTGATGTCACAGCAGACACCAGTGATGCAAGTGTAGTTGTATGGCATGACAATGCTGCTCATAAGGGGTGCATTGTGCAAGTTGAGCTTGCAGCCATCTGTAACACTTCACTACCTCAACATACCAGCATTACATTACGTGTATGGGGGGTTGAAGAGGAAACGGAAGAACATATTGATGTCACAGCAGTCATCAGTGATGCGAGTGTAGTTGTCTGGCATGACAATGCTGCTCATAAGGAGTGTATTGTGCAAGTTGAGCTTGCAGCCATCTGTAACACTTCACTACCTCAACATACCAGCGTCACATTACGTGTATGGGGGGTTGAAGAGGAGACGGAATAACATAGTGTTGTCACAGCAGTCATCAGTGATGCGATTGTAGTTGTCTGGCATGACAATGCTGCTCATAAGGAGTGTATTGTGCAAGTTCACCTTGCAGCCATCTGTAACACTTCACTACCTCAACATACCAGCGTCACATGATGTGTATTGGGGGTTGGAGAGGAGGCGGAAGAACATAGTGATGTCACAGCAGACACCAAATGCGAGTGTAGTTGTCAGGCATGACAATGCTGCTCATAAGGGGTGTATTGTGCAGGTTGAGCTTGCAGCCATCTGTAACACTTCACTACCTCAACATACCAGCGTCACATTACGTGTATGGGGGTTGGAGAGGAGACGGAAGTACATAGTGATGTCACAGCAGACACCAGTGATGCAACTGTAGATGTCTGGCATAACAATGCTGCTCATCAGGGGTACATTGTGCAAGCTGAGCTTGCAGCCATCTGTAACACTTCACTACCTCAACATACCAGCGTCACATGACGTGTATTGGGGGTTGGATATGTGACTGAAGAACATAGTGATGTCACAGAAGACACCAGTGATGCGAGTATGGTTGTCTGGCATGACAATGCTGCTCATAAGGAGTGCATTGTGCAAGTTGAGCTTGCAGCCATCTGTAACACTTCACTACCTCAACATACCAGCGTCACATGACGTGTATTGGGGGTTGCATATGAGACTGAAGAACATAGTGATGTCACAGCAGTCACCAGTGATGCGAGTGTAGTTGTCTGGCATGACAATGCTGCTCATAAGGAGTGCATTGTGCAAGTTGAGCTTGCAGCATTCTGTAACACTTCACTACCTCAACATACCAGCGTCACATGACGTGTATTGGGGGTTGGATATGAGACTGAAGAACATAGTGATGTCACAGCAGACACCAGTGATGCGAATGTAGTTGTCTGGCATGACAATGCTGCTCATAAGAAGTGCATTGTGCAAGTTGAGCTTGCAGCCATCTGTAACATTTCACTACCTCAACGTACCAGCGTCACATTACGTGTATTGGGGGTTGGATATGTGACTGAAGAACATAGTGATGTCACAGAAGGCACCAGTGATGCGAGTATGGTTGTCTGGCATGACAATGCTGCTCATAAGGAGTGCATTGTGCAAGTTGAGCTTGCAGCCATCTGTAACACTTCACTACCTCAACATACCAGCGTCACATGACGTGTATTGGGGGTTGGATATGTGACTGAAGAACATAGTGATGTCACAGAAGACACCAGTGATGCGAGTATGGTTGTCTGGCATGACAATGCTGCTCATAAGGAGTGCATTGTGCAAGTTTAGCTTGCAGCCATCTGTAACACTTCACTACCTCAACATACCAGCGTCACATGACGTGTATTGGGGGTTGCATATGAGACTGAAGAACATAGTGATGTCACAGCAGTCACCAGTGATGCGAGTGTAGTTGTCTGGCATGACAATGCTGCTCATATGGGGTGCATTGTGCAAGTTGAGCTTGCAGCCATCTGTAATACTTCACTACCTCAACATCCCAGCGTCACATTACGTGTATGGGGAGTTGGAGAGGAGACGGAAGAACATAGTGATGTCACAGCAGTCACCAGTGATGCGAGTGTAGTTGTCTCGCATGACAATGCTGCTCATAAGGGGTGCATTGTGCAAGTAGAGTTTGCAGCCATCTGTAACATTTCACTCCATCAACGTAACAGCGCCAGATGACTTGTATGGGGGTTTGGAGAGGAGACGGAAGAACATAGTGATGTCACAGCAGTCACTAGTGATGCGAGTGTAGTTGTCTGGCATGACAATGCTGCTCATAAGGAGTGTATTGTGCAAGTTGAGCTTGCAGCCATTTGTAACACTTCACTACCTCAACATACCAGCGTCACATGACGTGTATTGGGGGTTGGAGAGGAGACGGAAGAACATAGTGATGTCACAGCAGACACCAGTGATGCGAGTGTAGTTGTATGGCATGACAATGCTGCTCATAAGGGGTGCATTGTGCAAGTTGAGCTTGCAGCCATCTGTAACACTTCACTACCTCAACATACCAGCGTCACATTACGTGTATGGGGGGTTGAAGAGGAGACGGAAGAACATATTGATGTCACAGCAGTCATCAGTGATGCGAGTCTAGTTGTCTGGCATGACAATGCCGCTCATAAGGAGTGTATTGTGCAAGTTGAGCTTGCAGCCATCTGTAACACTTCACTACCTCAACATACCAGCGTCACATTACGTGTATGGGGGGTTGAAGAGGAGACGGAATAACATAGTGATGTCACAGCAGTCATCAGTGATGCGATTGTAGTTGTCTGGCATGACAATGCTGCTCATAAGGAGTGCATTGTGCAAGTTGAGCTTGCAGCCATCTGTAACACTTCACTACCTCAACATACCAGCGTCACATGATGTGTATTGGGGGTTGGAGAGGAGGCGGAAGAACATAGTGATGTCACAGCAGACACCATTGATGCGAGTGTAGTTGTCTGGCATGACAATGCTGCTCATAAGGGGTGTATTGTGCAACTTGAGCTTGCAGCCATCTGTAAGACTTCACTACCTCAACATACCAGCGTCACATTACGTGTATGGGGGGTTGAAGAGGAGACGGAATAACATAGTGTTGTCACAGCAGTCATCAGTGATGCGATTGTAGTTGTCTGGCATGACAATGCTGCTCATAAGGAGTGTATTGTGCAAGTTCACCTTGCAGCCATCTGTAACACTTCACTACCTCAACATACCAGCGTCACATGATGTGTATTGGGGGTTGGAGAGGAGGCGGAAGAACATAGTGATGTCACAGCAGACACCAGTGATGCGAGTGTAGTTGTCTGGCAAGACAATGCTGCTCATAAGGAGTGCATTGTGCATGTTGAGCTTGCAGCCATCTGTACCATTTCACTACCTCAACATACCAGCGTCACATGACGTGTATTGGGGGTTGGAGAAGAGACGGAAGAACATAGTGTTGTCACAGCAGTCACCAGTGATGCGAGTGTAGTTGTCTGTCATGACAATGCTGCTCATAAGGGGTGTATTGTGCAGGTTGAGCTTGCAGCCATCTGTAACACTTCACTACCTCAACATACCAGGGTCACATTACGTGTATGGAGGGTTGGAGAGGAGACGGAAGAACATAGTGATGTCACAGCAGACACCAGTGATGCAACTGTAGTTGTCTGGCATAACAATGCTGCTCATCAGGGGTACATTGTGCAAGCTGAGCTTGCAGCCATCTGTAACACTTCACTACCTCAACATACCAGCGTCACATGACGTGTATTGGGGGTTGGATATGTGACTGAAGAACATAGTGATGTCACAGCAGACACCATTGATGCGAGTATAGTTGTCTGGCATGACAATGCTGCTCATAAGGAGTGCATTGTGCAAGTTGAGCTTGCAGCCATCTGTAACACTTCACTACCTCAACATACCAGCGTCACATGACGTGTATTGGGGGTTGCATATGAGACTGAAGAACATAGTGATGTCACTTCAGTCACCAGTGATGCGAGTGTAGTTGTCTGGCATGACAATGCTGCTCATAAGGAGTGCATTGTGCAAGTTGAGCTTGCAGCATTCTGTAACACTTCAATACCTCAACATACCAGCGTCACATGACGTGTATTGGGGGTTGGATATGAGACTGAAGAACATAGTGATGTCACAGCAGACACCAGTGATGCGAATGTAGTTGTCTGGCATGACAATGCTGCTCATAAGGAGTGCATTGAGCAAGTTGAGCTTGCAGCCATCTGTAACATTTCACTACCTCAACGTACCAGTGTTACATTATGTGTATGGGGGGTTGGAGAGGGGACGGAAGAACATAGTGATGTCACAGCAGTCACCAGTGATGCGAGTTTAGTTGTCTGGCAAGACAATGCTGCTCATATGGGGTGCATTGTGCAAGTTGAGCTTGCAGCCATCTGTAATACTTCACTACCTCAACATCCCAGCGTCACATTACGTGTATGGGGAGTTGGAGAGGAGACGGAAGAACATAGTGATGTCACAGCAGTCACCAGTGATGCGAGTGTAGTTGTCTCGCATGACAATGCTGCTCATAAGGGGTGCATTGTGCAAGTAGAGTTTGCAGCCATCTGTAACATTTCACTCCATCAACATACCAGCGCCAGATGACTTGTATGGGGGTTTGGAGAGGAGACGGAAGAACATAGTGATGTCACAGCAGTCACTAGTGATGCGAGTGTAGTTGTCTGGCATGACAATGCTGCTCATAAGGAGTGTATTGTGCAAGTTGAGCTTGCAGCCATTTGTAACACTTCACTACCTCAACATACCAGCGTCACATGACGTGTATTGGGGGTTGGAGAGGAGACGGAAGAACATAGTGATGTCACAGCAGACACCAGTGATGCAAGTGTAGTTGTATGGCATGACAATGCTGCTCATAAGGGGTGCATTGTGCAAGTTGAGCTTGCAGCCATCTGTAACACTTCACTACCTCAACATACCAGCATTACATTACGTGTATGGGGGGTTGAAGAGGAAACGGAAGAACATATTGATGTCACAGCAGTCATCAGTGATGCGAGTGTAGTTGTCTGGCATGACAATGCTGCTCATAAGGAGTGTATTGTGCAAGTTGAGCTTGCAGCCATCTGTAACACTTCACTACCTCAACATACCAGCGTCACATTACGTGTATGGGGGGTTGAAGAGGAGACGGAATAACATAGTGTTGTCACAGCAGTCATCAGTGATGCGATTGTAGTTGTCTGGCATGACAATGCTGCTCATAAGGAGTGTATTGTGCAAGTTCACCTTGCAGCCATCTGTAAAACTTCACTACCTCAACATACCAGCGTCACATGATGTGTATTGGGGGTTGGAGAGGAGGCGGAAGAACATAGTGATGTCACAGCAGACACCAAATGCGAGTGTAGTTGTCAGGCATGACAATGCTGCTCATAAGGGGTGTATTGTGCAGGTTGAGCTTGCAGCCATCTGTAACACTTCACTACCTCAACATACCAGCGTCACATTACGTGTATGGGGGTTGGAGAGGAGACGGAAGTACATAGTGATGTCACAGCAGACACCAGTGATGCAACTGTAGATGTCTGGCATAACAATGCTGCTCATCAGGGGTACATTGTGCAAGCTGAGCTTGCAGCCATCTGTAACACTTCACTACCTCAACATACCAGCGTCACATGACGTGTATTGGGGGTTGGATATGTGACTGAAGAACATAGTGATGTCACAGAAGACACCAGTGATGCGAGTATGGTTGTCTGGCATGACAATGCTGCTCATAAGGAGTGCATTGTGCAAGTTGAGCTTGCAGCCATCTGTAACACTTCACTACCTCAACATACCAGCGTCACATGACGTGTATTGGGGGTTGCATATGAGACTGAAGAACATAGTGATGTCACAGCAGTCACCAGTGATGCGAGTGTAGTTGTCTGGCATGACAATGCTGCTCATAAGGAGTGCATTGTGCAAGTTGAGCTTGCAGCATTCTGTAACACTTCACTACCTCAACATACCAGCGTCACATGACGTGTATTGGGGGTTGGATATGAGACTGAAGAACATAGTGATGTCACAGCAGACACCAGTGATGCGAATGTAGTTGTCTGGCATGACAATGCTGCTCATAAGAAGTGCATTGTGCAAGTTGAGCTTGCAGCCATCTGTAACATTTCACTACCTCAACGTACCAGCGTCACATGACGTGTATTGGGGGTTGGATATGTGACTGAAGAACATAGTGATGTCACAGAAGACACCAGTGATGCGAGTATGGTTGTCTGGCATGACAATGCTGCTCATAAGGAGTGCATTGTGCAAGTTTAGCTTGCAGCCATCTGTAACACTTCACTACCTCAACATACCAGCGTCACATGACGTGTATTGGGGGTTGCATATGAGACTGAAGAACATAGTGATGTCACAGCAGTCACCAGTGATGCGAGTGTAGTTGTCTGGCATGACAATGCTGCTCATATGGGGTGCATTGTGCAAGTTGAGCTTGCAGCCATCTGTAATACTTCACTACCTCAACATCCCAGCGTCACATTACGTGTATGGGGAGTTGGAGAGGAGACGGAAGAACATAGTGATGTCACAGCAGTCACCAGTGATGCGAGTGTAGTTGTCTCGCATGACAATGCTGCTCATAAGGGGTGCATTGTGCAAGTAGAGTTTGCAGCCATCTGTAACATTTCACTCCATCAACGTAACAGCGCCAGATGACTTGTATGGGGGTTTGGAGAGGAGACGGAAGAACATAGTGATGTCACAGCAGTCACTAGTGATGCGAGTGTAGTTGTCTGGCATGACAATGCTGCTCATAAGGAGTGTATTGTGCAAGTTGAGCTTGCAGCCATTTGTAACACTTCACTACCTCAACATACCAGCGTCACATGACGTGTATTGGGGGTTGGAGAGGAGACGGAAGAACATAGTGATGTCACAGCAGACACCAGTGATGCGAGTGTAGTTGTATGGCATGACAATGCTGCTCATAAGGGGTGCATTGTGCAAGTTGAGCTTGCAGCCATCTGTAACACTTCACTACCTCAACATACCAGCGTCACATTACGTGTATGGGGGGTTGAAGAGGAGACGGAAGAACATATTGATGTCACAGCAGTCATCAGTGATGCGAGTCTAGTTGTCTGGCATGACAATGCCGCTCATAAGGAGTGTATTGTGCAAGTTGAGCTTGCAGCCATCTGTAACACTTCACTACCTCAACATACCAGCGTCACATTACGTGTATGGGGGGTTGAAGAGGAGACGGAATAACATAGTGATGTCACAGCAGTCATCAGTGATGCGATTGTAGTTGTCTGGCATGACAATGCTGCTCATAAGGAGTGCATTGTGCAAGTTGAGCTTGCAGCCATCTGTAACACTTCACTACCTCAACATACCAGCGTCACATGATGTGTATTGGGGGTTGGAGAGGAGGCGGAAGAACATAGTGATGTCACAGCAGACACCATTGATGCGAGTGTAGTTGTCTGGCATGACAATGCTGCTCATAAGGGGTGTATTGTGCAACTTGAGCTTGCAGCCATCTGTAAGACTTCACCACCTCAACATACCAGCGTCACATGACGTGTATGGGGGTTTGGAGAGGAGGCGGAAGAAAATAGTGATGTCACAGCAGGCATCAGTGATGCGAGGGTAGTTGTCTGGCATGACAATGCTGCTCATAAGGTGTGTATTGTGCAAGTTGAGCTTGCAGCCATCTGTAACACTTCACTACCTCAACATACCAGCGTCACATGACGTGTATGGGGGTTTGGAGAGGAGACGGAAGAACATAGTGATGTCACAGCATACACCAGTGATGCGAGTGTAGTTGTCTGGCATGACAATGCTGCTCATAAGGGGTGCATTGTGCAAGTTGAGCTTGCAGCCATCTGTAACACTTCACTACCTCAACATACCAGCGTCACATTACGTGTATGGGAGGTTGAAGAGGAGACGGAAGAACTTAGTTATGTCACAGCAGACACCAGTGATGCGAGTGTAGTTGTCTGGCATGACAATGCTGCTCATAAGAGGTGCATTGTACAAGTTGAGCTTGCAGCCATCTGTAACACTTCACTACCGCAACATACCAGCGTCACATGACGTGTATGGGGGTTTGGAGAGGAGACGGAAGAACATAGTGATGTCACAGCAGACACCAGTGATACGAGTGTAGTTGTCTGGCATGACAATGCTGCTCATAAGGGGTGCATTGTACAAGTTGAGCTTGCAGCCATCTGTAACATTTCACTACCTCAACATACCAACACCGCATGACGTGTATTGAGGGTTTTTGTATGAATTGGACCTATTCTTGATGTACGATTTCACATGCTTCAAGAAAATATCCTGTAGATAATTATTCAGAAAATGAAACAATTTTGGCAAATTTTATAAAGTAATATTTTATGATACAATTTTACTGAGATACATGGTGTCTATCTAATTCTCTGTCCTGTTTAGGAATTGAATGGAATGAATGTCTAAGTTGTAAGATTATGGCGATTAATTAAAAAGGATAGAAAACAGCAGCTTCCGCCTTGAAGTGATTAAAAAACACTTTGCACGTCTTAAAACTGATATTCGATATACAATATCAACAAACCTTAATAAGTTATGTTAATACATCAACAGGTATCTAAATGTTTGACGACCATTTCTTTATTAAATCAACATCACTATAGTATCGGTATTTTTTTAACATTCTCTAATCAATTTAATAATTGCATGATTAAAAAAATCTAAACCTAAAATTAAAGATAATAAGAATGGGCAGTAAACTCTAATTTTAAAATCATGTATTCGTTTCGTTTTTCGCCTCCAAAAAGTTCCTTTAAGATGTAAATAGTCAAAGAATAGTTTTCTTATATTTAATTATTCTCTTAGTACGTAGACTAGAACTAGATTTAGTTAATCTCTTCAATATTTGATCTGTCTTTGCAGCTTAAGCTTCTTATGTTCTAGTCCCAAAATTCCACAAGCTATTTAATGACTCGTCACTAATAAAATCCTCACTGTTCTCAGTTGTAGACAATTTAGTAGACTGTGTTCCATTCTTGACTAAAAACTGGTTTTGCTACGATTATATGTTTGTGTTGTTCTCTAACTTGAAAAACATTTCTATAGGATTTCGTTTAGTTACAAAATTGATAAATTTATGACCAATTACTTAGCAACTTTTGTTTTTTTTCGTGATCGCAGAAAAAGTAAGTGTGTCGCATGTATTTAGATAGAATTCCAAAGTGTTTGAAATTTTCTACATTGATCAATTATCAATTAAACCGTAATCTAATTAAATTTTATTTCTATCGAACATACATTCATATCACTAAAAAATTACGTAAATAAACCTATTTTATGCCAAAAATAAACTCACACATACCATAACAATTTGTGAAAATTTAACATGACCCGTGCAGGGGTTCATATACACATCATATACACATACTCAACTTTTAACTTATATTACTCTTAATCAAGTAATTCACTTCGTTCATCCAATTCCCTTTATAACCTTTAGTCTTTTTTAAAAAACATGTAATAACAAACTTTTAAAATAAATCAAATTCTTTGTTGTTATAAGAATAATTTGTTTGATACATCTGGTTAAACACTGCTCAGATGAAGGGCCCAACGTATAGGTTATGTGCCACGTCTGAGATGTCAAAACGTTGTCCATAGATTTTTGTTAGAAATCATTTTAGTTTATAACGTTATTATTTTTTCACTACGAAAACATTTAGGAGTCGATTTTATGACAGTGTAAACTTAAGATGATGAAACAAAATACGTAATTTTCCTTCCTCGTCATTAAAGCTCTGATTATATAGAATCCGTCTCTTTTGTCAACTGAAAATTATAATTTATTTCAAGCATATTCAAAGCTAATTGTTCTTAACATTTGCCTTTCCTCATTTTACATCTCTGAAAAAATCTAATATATCTTATTTGAAACCCATTATCTGCGACATTCCGTAAAATGTAAAGCTCTCGTTTTGTTTTTTGACTATGGTATATGATTTGTTTACAAAACAATGCCACTAGATAAATTGCTTTTGAAGATTTAGTATATACATTCTTTTTAACGAAGCCCATTTATTCGAAATTAAGTTTGTAAGTTTTAATAAACTGATCAATAATTATGATATAAGGTATTGGGATAGTGGCAAATCTTGTAAATTGTACGTTTTAATCAAGCAGGCTGCATATTATATTGAAACATTAATCCATTAAGTACTTAGGACTTATGTAAATAACTTCTGGGTAAGTTTTGAATCCATTACCACCCTGAGTAAGAATACCACAAACTTAACCTTAAACTGTCTAAATGTAATTATTCCAACAACTTTAAACTTACTAAAAAACTTGATAATTGAATAATTTATGTTAACCTGCATTAACATTTTAAAACATTAAAACTCTATATTAAGGATTGAAGATTTCTGAATCAATGATCAACTTTATCTTATTAAAGCCCTCCACTTACAATAGTTTTATAATATAAATTACTCATTCATATTCTTGGTATAAGTTACTCATTGTGACTAATCCACAATGTTGTGAAAACATGTGAGCTTTAGAGTTATTGGTTCACTATAAATGTGAGTGATAATACAAGGACAAAATAATGAATTTCGGGCCAGTGGCCAAAAAGCTTGTCTACGACAACTTCGTTGCATACATTTCTTTGAATATCTTTAACTATTAACATTAACGAACAGATACATATAATTTTATTTTTAGATTGTCATAACAGGAATAAACAGAACAAAGCAGTATAGAGATTAAATATAAAAGCAAAATAAAATACCCCCGTTGCAGCAAACCTGCATACTCAGCGAATTTCCAATGAATATATATGTCTTAATGACACATTAAGCCTCTTACCAGGATTCATAAGAAATATATTCATAAATAAGCGATATTTAAAATTATTCATTATTCTCCATAACAATAACATTAGGGATGAGTACGCAGGTTTGCTGCAACAAGGAACACAAAATAATATGTTTTCATGCAAATATCAGTATAAACCATTTAAGTGAAGTCACATACCAAGTTTCATCCAAATACATTCATAAATAAGCGATTTATAACATTTTTATTACTCTCCATAAGAATAACATGGGGACCGAGTACCTAGGTTTGCTGCTACGGGAACCATAGGCGAAAAATTGATTTGTTGTACAAACAACAACAAACCACAACCAGATATACCAAGTTGTGTCAGTTTATGTTCATAAATAACCAAGATATAAAATTTTTCTTTTTCTCCATAAGAATAACATTGGACAACGTACTGCGTTTAGCACTTTCAATATCTCAGTAACCAATTGACGTATAGCAGTGATAAAAACACCAAATTGTTTTTTTTAAGCTGAATTCAATGGTATAAAGTAAAATTGTATTTAAACAACAATTACATGTGAAAACCCCAAAAAACCCATTTTTGGGGTACAAAACCCCCCGAAAACCCCCCTTAGGGTGGTGCGATTTGTCTGGTTTTCGAACTCGTTCAAATAAATGGTAATTTACATATTTGTACCAAATTTCATTAAGATCGGACCTTTTTTACGAGAGTTATCGTGCTTACGGACATATATATATATATATATATATATATATATATATATATATATATATATATATATATACATATATAAAAATTTGAACGAATGGTGTTTTTGGCTTCTGGGAACCTCAAAGCAAAAAGTTATCATGGTCTCGGGCTTAAGTCTTACCATGAGACCTACGGTAATAGCTTCTTCCCTATAAGGGAAATTCGCTAAAAATAATATTTGTAGGGTGAATTACAATAACATGTCAAAAGCTAACTTGACACGCCAGCAACTTGTGTTGAACCTATTAACATTTATTACAAAGGAGTTCTGTGTACTACCTAAGAGATGCTAAATTGGCCAGTCATGTAACTTTAAAAAAATAAAATGTTACGTGGGCAAAGGATTATTACATGGTTTCAAAGTTATTAATTGATTTTTAAAACCACTGTAACAGTATTATAATATTTGTATTGGCTGTGATTTTAAACTTAGCTTATAAATACATTATTCAAGTAAGAGAATAAAATTTATGTACCAATATTTTCTGATAAAAATTACAAATGATTCTATAGAAGACTTTAAAGTATTAGTTTTTAAATAACTATCAAGTAAATTGTTCTTGAAGCATCTCCTTCATAGATTACTGTTTTAAGGTGATTAATTAAATATTATTTGAGACTTCACGATAAATTTCGGTAGAACATCATACCAACAGCGATAATGTAATGTAAACAAAGTTCAAAGCCCCGGGGAACTATCGAAAAATGTCCCGGTACGCCAGAGAGGTGAAATTTGGTGTGATTATTTAGGTCTAAAATAGGAAAGGTAAACTGGGAGTTGATACCAGTTGTACCTTAGGGCTCTGTTCATGCGATGTAAAATTTCCAATGTTATTGTTATGGGCATTAAATTTCTTATACATGTAATAACATAAACAGGAGTTCCTTATTTGGAAAAGCATGTAATATTAACCACGTAATACGGTAATATCCAAGGGTAAAACCGGGTACTATGGCGGCTATTATAGAAGAGTCGTGTTCATTATTCAATCACGGCTTGTGAAACCTGTAAGCGAACTGATGCATGAATATGTGACATGTACGTTGTTACGTTTACCACTAGCCTCACCATAACATAAAATGTCAACAATATTTCATTTTAATATTGCATGAAATTTATTTAGAAGTTATTGCGGAAATATTTCATCAATAATTAGGAAAAAACAAGTTCCTCCTGTAGTGTTCCATTTAGTGATGGAAAGTTTTCGCTATAAAACCTAAATATCATAAACTCACCATCACCTGGAATGGATTTTAAACAAAGAAAAGTGTAAATGTTACTCTCAAAAGGTGTGTCGTAGTTTATATTTAGGAACAGTTGGTTACTTAAAGGTTGTCTTACATTAAGGCGGTGATACTTTCTGTTTTAGCGTTCCTATTAATTCTTAAAAGTTTAACTTTTGATAAGTTTCAGATTTTCCGAACAAATCGCAGTTTCGTTCGACATTCAGCGTTAGTGCCTAAACTCTGACATAACAGTCTTAAGAACCTTCGTCACGCAAACAATGGTTTCACTGCCAAACAAACCGCTGCAAATCACATCATCAAACAACATTTCTTGAATCGGTTACTGTTTGTTCCTCTACTTACTTCGCCGGGAATTAAAATTAAACTTTTGAATACAGTCTGTAAACTAAGTATGGAAAGAAGTATGTATTTTTTAAACTAAAATAGATAGAAATATTTTGCTTGTAGCATTGTCTGTTCTGTTCTTGTCTGTTCTTTGTTCGTAGCAAAGGTTCTGGGATTTTCGACATCAAAAAAATTTGTTAAACCTCCTCAGGGGGGGAGGGTAGAGGGCGACTTAAATTGTTTAATTAGCAGCCCTTATTGAGTGAACCATCATGTTATAGGTCTTGTCACGCTAAAATCAATGATGTAAAGATAATTAAAATCTATTGATCTTAAAAAATGGTGGCCTAAACAAAATGTGTATTTTTTCAAATTGAAATACTTAAATTATTAACTAAATATATGTTTATTAGCATTACAAAAAGATTTCTCACCTTAAACAGACCATATTAATTTGAAATGTGTAATAAAACATGTGGGTCTTTTGTATCTTTCTAAAACATTTCTTAAGTAATAAATCCATTCTTTATGATAACATAATATAATTGACGTTTTTGGCCACAATTTTGTATAGGATCAACGTATTTTAATTATCTTTATATCATTGATTTTAGCGGGAAAAGACCGATAAAATGATGGTTCACTCAATAAGGGTCGGTATTTAAATCAATCAAGTTTCCTCTACCCCCCCAAACCATAGGGGGTTGAAACAATTTGTTTGATGTTGAAAATCCCGGAACCTTTGGTAACAGTCAATGCCAAAAACAAAATGATCTATCTATTTTAGTTTAAAAATACATGTTTGTTTCCATACTTAATTTACATACACTATAGGGTGGCGTATTTGTTTACAAATAATATAGATTAAGAATCAAACACTAGGTAAATGACGGTAGCAAATTAATAAAATAAGACTTATTCTTAAAATCGACTGATATTATATCATCATTTATTCCATAACAGTTATATTCCTTTTGCTATGTCGTAATAGATGTGTAACAACCGACTGATAAATAACTTAGGTTCACAACATTTTAAAACTAATAACAACTCTTCGTACAAACCTCTCATTGAACCTCCTAATTTCACACAATGAAAGTTGCTATATTATTGAACAAATAAATAACATTCTTATCTTCCCAAAGTTTATATTTGGTTTAGTAGGTTATAACTGACCTTTTTGTTAGTCTATATTAATTACCAGTTGTTAGAGCTATCTCTCTATATGCATTTTCTACTCTCTTATTAAACTACAATTGTTTAAATAATTTAATTGTTTTATAACCTAACTTTATGGTTACTAAGTTTTTGGTACTCGTAGGTTTTTTTATGAACAATGTAACTTCTAAAATCTGTGAATTCAGACATACTGCTATTGTAATATACTGATTTGGAAAGCTCGTGTTTTAAACAGTGTTAAATAGTCATAGAATATCGTGTGAAAGCCGGAAGGAGATAAGTGGGACAGATCAATACAATCCTTGCTCTCAGAAAACTGAATTGAACCAACAACAAACTTATTCGAACCCCTCTGAAGGATTGCGCCATTGTAACTTTCCTTTTCAGATACAATTTTGCATTACATAAAATATGCGTTCGCAATTACTGAACTTTGCATTGTTCATAGATGAGAGTTATAAATACAAAACGAGAGTTTAATTGTTAGAACTTTAATTGTTAATTTTCCTCCTCGAAAGAAAATTCATATTTTTATCTTTCGTTTATATGAATATTTAATTGTAATGTTGGAATATTATTATTGTCTATTGTTATTTGCTCTTTTTTATAAAACTCGTTTAAATTACTCATGTTAGTTAATTTTATCCCTGCTCAACATTTTATCCAGAAGTTGACGGACTGGATCTATGTTTATGAGGATCTCTTAATGTGACTCGCTTTACGTTGTTAATGTTTGGTATTTACAGGATTGAACAATCGTATAAGTGGAAGCATTCATGTGTAATTGTTTAAAGAGGGTGTTACCAAACCTACCAATGGAGTCAAGGTGAATGTATGATTTTGAGTGGCTCCGTTCCACACTAGACAGCTAATATTTAGTACGATGGTAGTATAATATAAAATACTCAGATAACATTTATATTGATAAACATTTGTAGTTTCAACCTATTAACCTTAAAAGATTAAATTTAATCTTAAATCAATAAATTTATTTTATTTATCACTAAATTAAAATAAAATCGTACTATTGTACGTTTATTCAATAGTTTCTTGATTAGGCGTGTCCAAATGAAAGATGGAGAAAGTTAATTTGCTTGCACTTCCCTGCTCCTCTTCCAACAAAATCCTTCGTAAACAATAAATCTATAAAAGTTCTGTTCTGTAATTTCCGTGAATAATTAATAAATTAGTAAACAGGTATCCCAAACATTATAAATACAATTTCTGTATCGTCTGATCATAGTTCACAATCTAGAATTGTTGAGTTATTTGACACCAGGCTTCTTACACCAGGGTTGACAAAGGTTTTGTTCATCCGTTACACTCATATGGCCAGAGTTTGTCACTCTGTGGTGTTACAAACAAAAACAAAATGATACCGTGACGGTAAATGATGTCGGAAACAGAGACACTGAATGTGACAACGACTTGTCAAAACAGTTAAATGAAAAGGTTTGCATAAACCATTTTAATCTGTTTGACGTAAATCAGTAAAATTTCAAAGACCGACTGGTTATTGAACGGTAAAGCAAATTATCCAGTGTTAAACAATATTTTAGAATCAAACCTTATCCATGTTGTTCTGTTTAGCGAAGAGAATCATTTAGGTTATTTCATATCATCAAAAGTCATTAGAGGCCCAAACGTGGCCTTAGATAACGGGCCTGCATGCTTCCCCGTTCCAGGTCAAGTCACGTGACACTATGTGGGTGGTCAGAAGCTGAAAATCTCATTGTTTGTAAAATGGTGCACAACTACTGTTTGAGGCACTTGTTTCATACCTCAATCCTCGAAATCGGTTCAGAAATGTCGGAGGATACTCTTTACAATTGTTTTTCCGTATCACAGATGTAGGAGGACAAGTTTTTTGCAAACCTGAAAAGTTTGTTTTAAATTTGGATCAGTAGAACTATATTTATATTAATTTAATAACATTATTAGTCATTAATAACACCTGCACTGTTCATACTCATGGAGGTGTTATTAACATAGCAAACCATGAGACTATCAATAAATCGTAGTAGTGTATGACAAACAAATGTGATAAAATCTAGAAAAACATAAATAAATCACTTCTTCCAATGACAAACGTAAGGAAGGATCGTGGTGGGGGTGGCTTCCCCTTACCATCTTGTGACCTAGGTGGCCATCATGTCATCTCTGCAGTAGTTACTAGACGAGTAGTGGGGTCATGGAGATTAGAAGGGGTGAAGATTATATAAAGAATGTTTTAAAGAGATAGTATATGAGTTGTGAAATCATCAAAAGATTGTGTCGATTTTGTGATTGTGTCAAAAGATTGGTTTGAGTAAAAGCATCACGTTGGAACAGCACAGTTTGTTGACATCATGGAGTGTTTGGATGTAGCGCTTACTACTGGCAACAAAGGTTCTCTGGGAGTTGGAGAACGCTATTGTTCGAAACACGTTGTGAACAATATCTCTGAAACAATATCTCTGAGTTTAAACCTTATTGAACAAAATTAAGTAAATAAACGTTCATGTAACTCTACATAAATGGTTTGTATCAATAATTCTTATAACTCTAAATAAACGACTTTAGTAGATCAAACGAATAAAGAAAAAACACAATAAATGACTTATGGTAAATGAAATGTTTAATAAGATTGCAAAATCCCGTAAACTGTTGTCTGGACTCCCTCCCCATACACATAAAAGTATGTAAGACAAGTAGGTTATTATTATTTTGATGTTTTATAATTTGATTATTAGTGGATATTTCTATTTATAATATTTAGAATGTGGTAATGTATGTCTACCAGTCTCGTTGTATACAGCACAGATGTGGTTTTACCAGTTGTACAATTTGAATAAAGTTTGGCATATTCATGTCCACCCCAGCAATATATTAAGTTATTAATTTTAGTTTGTTTGCAGGGCAGTTATTCTCCTGAAAATTTACACTGCGAGAGATTTAAATATCTCTAAGTAGATTTATCTTTGTCTGTTACCGGTTGGCCAGCATGCAAGAAGTGTCCTTGTCCATGTATAAATATTGTGGGTTTTTATGTTTAAATTTGTTATGTGTCAGTTGTTTTGTATTTGTAAAAATTTAACATTTTGACAACGGTTTTATTGAAAATGAGCTGTGTTTTATACATAAAGATCTGATGATGACATATTACTGTCGAAACTGCAGTAATCTTATGATTATTCATATGAACTGGACAGAACAGGTATTGCAAAACCATATTTTAAGTTTATCTTTGAGTTAAAATTAAGTGGGGGCTTCAGGGTCATAAAAGATATGACCAGAAAAATGGCGCAAGGTATGAAGTTTACAAATATGTCGCCAGTTATTTTGTATTTAGTTTGGAACTAGTTATATTTGAATAAATATTTCGTATATTGAAGCCTGCTTTAAATTAAATGACTTATTATAATCACCTAATTAGTTTTTCAGTAGTTGGGGAGGTCTTCTACATGAGCTAGTTAATTATTGCTGAATATGAAACTTCAGTGGATATTTTTATCAGGAGGATGTCTGAGTTAGTTTCCTGATACTTTTTATTTTACAATGTCCCAACGATTCCACTGCACTATCAAAAAATACTTACTAAAGCTAAATGAAGGTTTAAATTAAAATAGTTTACCAATAATATATAATATAATACGATTAATACCGGATGATTAAAAAAATTGTGCAAAAATAAGGTTATTTTAATTTCAGACAAAATGGCACAATAACATGAAAATTGTGCCAAATAATGGATTATTTTAACAAATTGTTGCGTACACTACAAAGCTCCTCATTCCCACCACTAACGCTTGAAATGGGCGCCGTTGGTAACCCAGCATACATCTAGGCGACATTCCAATTCCACCCACTTACTCTGCAAGTTGTCACACGCTATGGTATCCACAGCTCCAGTTGTACACGGCTTAGGTCATCCAGGTTTTGAGGAATGGGAGGGTAATGTACTGAATCTTTATGAAACCCCAGAAGAAAATTGGAGGAGTTAAGTCCGGCGACCGTAGGGCCCAGCGTAATCAAGACTTGATTTCCAAAGCGAACAGTATAACATGTTTTCTTAGTAAATCGCAAGTGTTAGTTAACCTAGCAACCAGGATAGATCATGACATTATCAAAACGAGTTCGCACGCAGAACGCTGACGTGAGGGAAGTGAATTTCCACATCAAAAACTTTTAAATATCAAAATCTGTTTAAAAACATACATTTATTACAATTTTTATTTCAAACTGAAAATATAAATTTTTGGCTGTTGAATACAATTTTGCACATTATAAGATTAGGAGAAGGTCCAGTCAGGCTTGAAAGGAGGCATGAGGTTGCTGGGGATGATAAAGTACACCAAAAAATTAATAACAGACTTTTCTAATGTAAAACCCCTGTGGCTTTTCTAATGTATAAGACAACGTACTGTGTTTAGTCGATACACATTTGCTTTAACAACTCAGTAAATATTTATGCAAGAATGACAAGAGAGGGCTTAAAGCTTTTGCCTCACTAATTCCCATCTTTCTTCGTGCATTAAAGTTACGTCCGGGGCTTTTCTGACACTTTTTTGGCCCAAAAACTCAAAATTTGAAAGATTAATCCCCAAAAAAGGGGTTTATAGTTTTCCGATTCTTTTGCCCTACGAGCTTGTTCAACTGATTATAGAAAGGAATGTCCCTACCTAAGTTCAAGTAAATCAGACAAAGAATGCGACCGCTAGAGTGCATACACACGTATATATATATATATATAATTATATATATATATATATATATATATAATTATATATATATAATTTTGAACGACCTCCCAAAACGTGTTCAGGGGGTCACGTTAGGAACTTCTATGGTGGTCCCGGGCTTATGTTTCACCTTGCTGGTCATGCTAATAGTTCACTTTCCATAGGAAATTCACTAATAAAACATACTCTTTCTAATACTGCAATAACCAGCTGTTTTAGTTAATGCAAAAAGAAATACCACAAGTCTCATTTTGTACCATTATTTTTGAATCCCCCTCTGTAATATTGCATACTAAATGTTTAACGTTTGGTATATTTTGTGTCTCTCATTTTATATTTTTTTTATAAGATAGCTTGAAAACTATTTATGTCCCTAAAATATTACCTAACCCCATATGTCAGAGGAAACTAACTAAGTTAGCTTTCTGAAAGAACCTAGTTAAAATCAATAAGGTACAAAGACGAAAAAGGTTACGAAGCAATTTCAGAAAATTCTTAGAATCGAATCTCAAAGAGGCGCATTCAAGGAGAAATTGCTGACTTCCTATTGGTGAGTTAACCGTCTGGCCAGATGACGGATGCTTGATTCAAGTTAAGTGAGTAATCTATTTTAAGCCGAAACTGCTAAAATTTTTAGTGTGCGTTTAAAAAACTGGAATAAAGAGAAATCAAATGATTAATTACACTTGATGATGTCTAGTCCTAATTGGATATTTTAATTGTTAGTTATGCTATCGAAAGCAATTTGCCCTTGTTTTCCTTTGGAGGATCGTAATACACCAAATATATAAATTTGATTGTTGGTGTAAACAATTATACCGTAAATAAAATTGTTTTTAAATATTAATAACAATAATCCTTAGTGGAAACTTAAGAATAGAAGAAAGCAAGTAGGATATTATTGTTAGAACATATTGTGATTATAACCCAATATTGTTGCCAGGGTTTAGACGGGCTAGAAGTTTTTCATCCAAGGTCTACGGCAGAATTATAATTAATATTTTATTGTTATCAATACATGTTAAAAACGTCAAGGTACAACGGGAGAAAGTGGAAAATAGGACTGAACATACAACTTAATGGTATTGTAGTAGTAATTGAAATAGAAGCAAGTTCGTCAATGCATTTAATAGGTAAAGGTAACGTTTTAGGATTAACAGAGACTGTATTAACGTATTGTTGCTTTAATGGTTTAATTATGAGATGCAAAATTTGATAAAGAAAAGTTGTTAAAAATTCAGTAGTTTTAGTTCTGGAAGTGGTTTAGCAAATTTTTTAAGTAATCAGTCGGTTTATTAATATTTACGTCTGATTTTGCAGCTAAAAAAAGAAGCCAACTCAATATTATGGGGTCATATGAAATAACAAATATGGAGCCATATGAAAATTTGCTGAAGCAATAAATACAGTATATCGGGTACATTTTTAACAAGACAATCTAGCAGGCGGGTTGGAACTTGTTAACTCTGCCTTGTTAATGCGGCAGCTCCACTCTCGTCCAAATGGATTAATTTTACTTCCTAACACTTTTGTTTTTTAGCTTAAATAAATCAGTACCGAGGTCCGAGCCATGCTGGGTGGTATTTAATTAATTTTCGTAGATAAAAAAATTTCAAAAAAAATCATGCCTTAAGGAAAATTCGACAAACAAATATTTATCCGATATTCCAATTAGGTCCATTGGCGTTATCAAAGGCATTTTATATCTCCCGTAAACTTGTTACTATCATGCTTTTTTAGGAGGCGTTGAGACGAGAAGACTCAGGTTTTGTAAAACGAATCAACAGAAGAGACCGATATTTTACAAGCGATTTCGACAATTAGTCAAACCATACAGCGATTCAAGGATCTTGTTGTAATATAAATTGCAGGAGAAGGGACGGGTCCTGCCGATACCAGAGCGGTACATCAATAAGATTCCCACCAATTGTTGTTGCACCCTCCACTCCTGTCATTGATTTGGAAGTAACTGCTGTTTTAACACTTCCTTTATATTTGCCTCTTTAAAATATAAAGGTGTTAAACATATTTCATGAGTAGATTGTTTGTTTTAGAAATAGTATGTTGGGTTTTCGTCCAAATTCTGTTAAATATACCGACATATTTGTGCTTCCAACTGATTTTTAAATTGTAAACTCTTTAATGTTCAAACAGGATAGATAAAATACGTCTTACAACACTATAAAGTATATTTACACTTATACAGTACTTACATACAAGATGGTAAAATGTACAAAAAAGATGGTACAAGGCGATCGATTTCGACCAGTTACACCGATCATCATCAGGCCAAATCAGAGAAAGTGTAAATATACTTTATAGTGTTGTAAGACGTATTTGATTTATCCTGTTTATTTGTAACAACACGTATCATGCTAATAAAGTAATATTCATTATCAACGACTAGTTTATTATATCTATGGATTGAGGAAAACAGAATTACATACGTGGATTAATTGTACGAACTAACATGTCGTAGAAAATCTCATTGTAAAACTCAAAATCCCATATTTTGGGTACACCTAAACATTCTTTCGGCTGGTGAGGTATGTACACTTATATACACGTTTATACCGAATTGTACCTATATTGGACCCATTTACGAAAGGTATTGTACTGTAAAGGTATCGTATCGTAATGTAATGTACCGAAAGGTATTGTACTGTAAAGGTATCGTATCGTAATGTAATGTACCGAAAGGTATTGTATTGTAATGGACAAACAAACACAAACACTCATGTTTATAATTTTTAGCGAATTTCCCCTATAGGGAAGAGGCTATTACCATAGGTCTCATGGTAAGACTTAAGCCCGAGACCATGATAATTTTTTGTTTTGGTCCTCAGATGTCAAAAACACTATTCCTTCTATTTTATATATGTGTGTGTGTGTGTCTGTGTGTGTCTGTGTGTGTGTGTGTGTGTGTGTGTGTGTGTATGTGTGTGTGTGTGTGTGTGTGTGTGTGTGTGTGTGTGTGTGTGTGTGTGTGTGTGTGTGTGTGTGTGTCCGTGAATGCGATAACGTGAGTAAAAAACGTCCGATTTCGATGAAATTTGGCTCAAATGTGTAAAGTGAAATTTATGACTTTAAGTTCGAAAACCAGAAAAATCGGACGATAGAAAGGGGGGTTTATGGGGGTTTTAAATTTTCCAAAAATTAGTTTTTGCATTTTTCACCCTAAACTTTTTAAAACACTTAATTTTTGTTTTGACCATGTTATAGAGCTTGAAAAAACAAATAATATGGTATTTTGAATTATTAACCTAGGTTAAGTGGTTGCGGAAAAAATCCAAAAAACATGCTCATAACATCTCCCTTGTTAATCTTATGGAAAAAAGGTTTTTGGCTTTTCCTCAATTAATTTTACTTTAAACTTCACATTTGCTTTTACCAATCACTTCACCTCCACAAAACAATCATTTTGATGTTAAAATTGTGATTCTACGTCCAACCGTTGCAGAGATATACAAAGCGCTAAACACAGTACGTTGGCCAATGTTATCCTTACGGAGAATAAATAAAATTTTATATCTCGATTATTTATGAATGTATATTGATGAAACTTGGTATGTGGCTTCACATTGTACTGGTATATTGATATGTGTACAAAAAATAGATGTTTTGTTGGTTGTCCCCGTAGCAGCTGACCTGCATACTCAGCCCTAATGTTATTCTTATGGAGAATAAGTAAAGTTTTCTATCTCCCTTAATAATGAACATAAATTAATAAAACTTGGTAAGTAGGTTCACTTGGTTCAGTTATATTGATAATTGCATAAAAACTAATTTCTTATATTCCTCCTTGCAGCAAACCTGCGTACTCAGTCCTAATGTTATTCTTATGGGGAATAAATAAAATGTTATACGTCACTTATTTATGAATCTATTCTTGTCAACCTTGGTAAGTAGCTTTATGAAGTAGTGAGAAACATATAAATGCATTGGAATTTCGCTGATTACGCAGGTTTGCTGCAACGGGGTATATATATATATATATATATATATATATATATATATATATATACAAATGTGAACGGATGGTATTTTTGTTTGTTTTGCATCTGGAGGCCTCAAAACGAAAACTTACCATGGTCCCAGACTTAAGCCTTACAATTGTCTTACCTGTTGCTTCCATCTTACTTAATTCTTAACTGTTGGGGAAATTTGCTACAAACTAACAAACAACTGAATATTCCGAGGAACGTTAAGTTTCCAAAGACAGTATTGTGCTGAGTTATTGTGAATGTTATCAGCGACAGTGACCTGGACGAGACACCGCTGTGGAAGGGGAGGAATAGACTAAAAATTAACATTGTTGTTAGAATTCATGCTTCAGAAATCCTGACAAAGTTCTCACATAATACCAGTTGGTTTATTCTATCAAATCGTATTCAATATTCCGATTGTCTTGAAACATACGTCAGGAGATTTCAATTTCCATAACATCCATCATGTGACGATGAAAAGAACCGAATCACAGGAAATAGTCCTTCTTTCTTACAGCCATTCCAACGATAAGTTATTTTCATTCGTTTGAGTTGAAAAACGTGTGCTAAGCTCAGGAAAATCTTGATTTGTATTGCTACCAATACTCTGGAAATAGAATTAATACAAAACAAAATTATAATTTATTACATACACGTTTAATTTTTATATAATGACAAATATTTAGTTCTATATCCAAAGAACGATATATATATACTATATATAGTATATAGTAGCAGAAGCTAACGTGTTCTGTGAGTTTATGTAGGTTTTTTATTGTCCTGGCTTATTACATCACTAATTAAAACAACTATGTATTTATGAAATACACCTTTAATGACACAATCACAATAAGGAAAACCCAATCTTATCACCAAAAATAGTTTAAACAAGACCAAAAACCTACGACCTTAAGAGTTACTAAAATAAATTATATCTGGCACTACTATAATTCAACTCGGAAGATGTTACTTATAAGTTCATACAACTATAACCAAATATAATGCTTCAAATTACCTTAAACTGTGATCACAGGCTAGTTCATATTTTTTTAAATAGTGCCTTTTTCATACTTGAACACTTAAACACACACTACTTGATTCACGTGTGATTTGGCATCAACAGAACTTACTAACTACTGGTTTACTTTTTAATTTATTTTGACTTTTGCCGCTAGTTTCCTTATTTTGTAATACGTTAAGATAAAAAATCTAATTAGGAAGTTAAAGATTAAGTTTTAGTACCAGGGAATTTTTAAACGTTTTGTTCATAACTGAATTCTATTAAGTATGGAATATCTGGCTTTGAGTATAATCTTTTTTGAAGAAAGTAAACTAATGCTGGATTAATGGATCGGCCAATCCGTCATCATTGACAGAATATCTTGCATGCTGTGACAGAAGTGGGGGAGTGTAGTTTGCTAACTAAATACGAGAAAATATTTTATGAAGAAGAAAAGAAAGTAAAATAAATAGAATAAGAAATTCCAACAGAACTCTTAGGACTCTTAGGACTCTTAGGACTCTTAGGACTCTTAGGACTCTTAGGACTCTTAGGACTCTTAGGACTCTTAGGACTCTGAGGACTTTTAGGACTCTTAGGACTCTTAGGACTCTTACGACTCTGAGGACTCTGAGGACTGTTAGGACTCTTAGGACTCTTAGGACTATTAGGACTCTTAGGACTCTTAGGACTCTTAGGACTCTTAGGACTCTTAGGACTCTTGGGACTCTTAGAACTCTTAGGACTCGTAGGACTCTTAGGACTCTTAGGACGCTTAGGACTCTTAGGACTCTTAGGACTCTGAGGACTCTGAGGACTTTTAGGACTCTTAGGACTCTTACGACTCTTAGGACTCTTAGGACTCTTAGGACTCTTAGGACTCTTAGGACGCTTAGGACTCTTAGGACTCTTAGGACGCTTAGGACTCTTAGGATTTCCAGAGGATGATTCTCTACAAGTATATTGAACCATTTAACAAAGTAAGAGTGTACCTGGGGCACCTGTAACGTTTATTGGTCGAATTCCAATGAACTGAACACACTAGTAGTGCTTTGAGAAAAATGTAATGGGAAAAACTTACTTGACAACCTAAGTTTGGAAGGTTGTGTCGACTATCCAAACGGAACCTCAGTGGTATGTAATTATACATTTATTTGTTGGCAATATCAAAAATAGATTTAAAGTTTCTACGAAATGTGATAACCAGTTTGTTAGCTCAAATTTTATTGTATTTATTTATTTTTCAGTTTTTTCCAACAACCTTTTTTTAATAATATAAATATAAAATGTTGTAAAGTGCATTAGAACTTAATTTAATTTAATAAAAATAAAGATACAAAATTTTATAGTTGGTCAATACAATGCTTATGTTAGGAATAACGTAAGAAACAGTCAATATTAATTGAAGAGAAAAAATATTTAGTTTTCTTAAATTTAATTTAAAGTTAACAAAAAACTTGGAGAGGTTATTTCCACACAACTCGTTAAAAGGTAATTGAAACGTGAAGAGCTATCGACCGTAAATCACTTTACCACAACGGCTTTCTACAATATTCTGGTAGCAATTAAAATATCTATTTATATTCTGAAAATATCATTTCACTAACCTTGAGGAGAAATCAGCATAAAATTATAATAATTATGTTCACACAAGCATAACAAGATACTGAATAAAAGTGACACAATTGCGTCAAAGCGAGATAAATTTAAAATTTATTTTCACAAACTTTCCGCTAACACACTGAAAAGCAAATAATGTTTCAGTGTTCTAATTGACAATTATAAGGATGTTTTCATTGTTTAGCAGCCCTTACATTATTTAATTGAGTACACTTGAGCTGAATCTGTTTTACTGCCGTAGTTAGAAACACCGCGGTATATTGTGAGCTATGTTATTGTGATTATTGTGTTATGAAACATGTTTAAACTTTACACTTTTTGTATGCACAACCTAATAATTTATAGACACATACATTACTAAAGTGGTTCAATTTAACATGCATAGGGCAGTTGAGCTAGTATTAATGCAACAGTTGATGTATTTCCGGTGTCTGAATCAACATTCAGGCGGGATCGATGCTCTTTATTACAAGACCCTGTAATCGACGGGCTATTTGAGTTTGTGGTTCTCCTTCAACTGTAGTTTTACTAATGGTAAAATTACAAATATTTACCATTTATTCCATAGTATCTAGCTATTTACCATTGTAGGGTGAGTGGAATACATCATTTTCCGTACACGTTTTTCAAATAAGTTGACGATTAAATTTGTTTATAGTTTTTAGTTAGTGATACCGGATGTGGGCTCTAATTAGCTTGCATGGTGTTTTTAAGAAGTTTAATTTTTAAAAGTATTTCATAACAACACGACATTAAACTCAGTGTAATGTATGTTTTGCTTATTTATATATTAATTTTTATTGCATTTTTATTTATTTTTTTGTTATAAATATTTAATTTTTTTAATAAATGGAAATTTTTATTGAACACACGTTTCTAATTTTTTAAAGCTTTAATGAGATTTAAACAGTTCTTTTACAAAAAAATATAAGCTAAAATTTAATACGAAAGTGCATTTTGCTGACCTAAAACTGAAAGAAGAAACAAATTAAACAGAAACTCATATTTTCATTCTTTGAAGTATGCCAACATTTTCAATGTAAGAATGTATATAAAAAATCCATTATTCATAATTTGCTCTCGTCTTAAAATGCCACTTTATTTTCGAAGTTGGAAGAAAATAGCTTATACATTATACTACTTAATCGCTTGGTTACGCATCACTGTATAAGACGCCAGCGCAACTAGGGCGTGCTTTAAGGCAAATCTGGATGAATTATGAGTGTAAGATAAGTGATAGATATGACCCCAGGCATTTAAGTTACTTCATATTACAAGTTGATCACATGTAGAACCAGTTTTAGTTTTAGCCTGAAAGACTGTACTACTAGTACAGTAACTAAGGATTGAGAAGAAAGTTAGGCCTACCCTCCCAATCTTTATATACTGTCCAAAAAACTATCAATGACACCTAATGGTATTTAACGATCAGCTGGTATAGAACCTTGCAGTAAAATCAACTCACTTTTTTCAATAGCGTAAGTGAAAAATGTAACTTTAGTATAAAGGGGTTGCTTTCCCCTCAACCCCTTGTTTTCTAACCGGCCTTTATCTTTGTACTGTACTGAGACCTATAACGAATCTTGTACTCTCTCATTTTGTTTGCTTATCAAATAGATCATTCCATGTTAGAAAACGTATCACTAATCATGTGAACGCATACTGCTGACTGCTGTTGTTTTTTTGTTTTTAAATATAAACACACGAGATATTTCCAGAACATCCTTGACTGACTCAGCTATCTCTCTGTCATTGTTGGTGACGTCTCATTAGCTATTGACAATTTGTATTCTCATCTTGCTGTTAATTGTATACGGTTTCGCGAACGTACTATTTATAAACCTGAACACTTAGAGGGGATTCAAAGATCTGATATATTTTTATAATATGAGAAGCAGCGTACGGACGGTTAAAATTAATTTATGTTAATACTGATATTTGCTTGCTAGTAGAAAGCAAATATCCTGGTGCCCACACCGCAGCTCCACATCGAATTATAAACTGCTGGCTTTCAATCTGCACCCTTTATATTGTCACCTTGACTCAATAAACAAACTATTTTTAATCCCAGCTGATCGGTTATTAAAACAACCGAAGTCAGTTAAACAACCTACGACATAAACCAGTGCAGTTATTGAATAATGATCATACAAATATTATAATAATTATTGTAATAAAGCTATTAAATAATAATATTTGAAATACAAAAACATAAACTCTTTGTATATTAAAAATGTCTTCTTGAAAAATCTCATAAAATAATGAGATTTAAATATTCGACGGTTATTGAAAGATTTAGTATCATGTTCAACGGCTGAGCTCCAAATATTCGACGGTTATTGAAAGATCTAGTATCATGTTCAACGGCTGAGCTCCAAATATTCGACGGTTATTGAAAGATCTAGTATCATGTTCAACGGCTGAGCTCCAAATATTCGACGGTTATTGAAAGATCTAGTATCATGTTCAACGGCTGAGCTCCAAATATTCGACGGTTATTGAAAGATCTAGTATCATGTTCAACGGCTGAGCACCAAATATTCGACGATTATTGAAAGATCTAGTATCATGTTCAACGGCTGAGCTCCAAATATTCGACGATTATTGAAAGATCTAGTATCATGTTCAACGGCTGAGCTCCAAATATTCGACGGTTATTGAAAGATCTAGTATCATGTTCAACGGCTGAGCACCAAATCGTCTCTTCGGGTATATTTGTTTAATAAGTTAGTCGCATTTTGTTATTAAGTCGCATTTCAAATATGAACATATACGAACATCTTTTTTTACTAACTTAGTAAAGCAAAGACTGAGTAAACATTTAGGATGGCAAAATTAAAATTATTTGTTCATAACTACTACATGCCAACAATTATAAACATACTTTCTGAAAATTGAAAATAATCCCTTTTCAAAAATTGTTTAACATTACTGGAACGAAAGAAGTACACTTTCTGCAGCTGTGATTTTGAGTAGATATTAAAATTTATAATAACATCACCTATGATATTGTTATTGTAAATTTATAACTGGTTGTATTGTCAGTACTGTGTTTAAACAGCCTTACGCAACGGGAGTCCTGTCTATCATTTACTTGATTCCCAAGTTCATTAAAGCTAAATTATACTTGTGAAGTTTAAACGGTCGAAACTTGACAGTTCCAACCTCTGCAGTTAAACATCAGTTAAATGTAAACCACAAACTCAAAGTTAGCCAATCACGCGTTAACAACGGTACCGTAATATTGTCAAACCCTCGCCTTTACCTTGAAGTCCAGTAAGCAGTTACTCGAAGTATAATAAGTAGTTAACTACTTAGTTGTTAACGAGTGAAGTAGCAAATAGACCATAAATTTCTGAAGCAACAGAGCACAATAATCAATTTATTCTAAAATCTAATACGATAAATCTCTGTTTTTTTTTTTGTATGCTGGTTTGTTTGTTTATTGTTTGTTCACAAAATTGATCTCGGTCTCCAGCCAAAGAATATTGCTTACAATTTTTGATTAGAGGCTTTGGACAAAAAAATTGTTGGTTAAAAAAGAACTCAACCCCGAAAAAACTCATATTTTGTTAAATAAACTCATTTGAAAATTGGACATTTTAACATTGGGCTTATGTATTTTTTAATGAAAACAAAAGAACCAGAACAGCTGTGAATAGAAAAGAAATAGCTAGTGTGAATACTCGAGAAAAAGTAGCATCAAGTAATTACTAAAATAAAATAAAATGACACAAAAGAATTTAATCACAGCTACAGACAAAAATAAAATCACTAAATCTAATAGTTTAACAGAACAGTCTAAAATGTTATATAATTTGTTACCATATGAACATAGAGGATTAAGTAATGAAATTTTTAAAAATGTTCTAATAAGTTATGTGTTAAAATTGTGTCCTTATAATGAACAAGAATTTATCAATGATGTAAACGTAGTTTTAAAATAATGAATTGTATTAATTGACTAAGCCATGCTTGTAAACCTTGAAACGGCAATAAAATATTCTTATTCCATGAAACAGTGACCTTCGAATGAATTTTGAATGTAGAGTGGACATATCCCATTCAATCAAATATGTATACATACAAAATGCTATCTGAATGGAGATCGAGTATTAATAAATCTGGAGTGACTGTAATATCCAGAAAAGAGGCAATTGAGCGAAGCAAATCTGCTCACAATGGAAGGGGGGTGGTAAAAATACGCCATGACTATTCCAAGAAGTTACATAAAATAGATATAATCAATTAGCTTCGGTAAGTATCAATGAGATTGGAAATAGAAGATTTCTTGTAAATTATGTAACTATACAACACGTATCTGTTGAGTTTTTCAACCCACTTACTTGTTTACTTTCCATATCCAGAAACATCCGTCTTATCACATTTCGGATGTACAGTATTCTTCCACGTAGTTTAGAATCATTATTTTCTTACAGGTCTTGCTTAGAGCACATGGATGCCATGTTGGGACGATCAAACTGTTGATGGTCTTGAGGCACTCCAAACGTGAAATTTGGATATTTCTTACAATAGAGGTCCTTACAATATTTCCTTACTTGTCGTTTGGTTTGCAACTCGAAACTCCACCTTTTGGCCAATTTAATGACTTCCATGTAGGGTACGGGAGGAGGCCGCCCGCGGGTATCTCTTCTCTCATCTCCACTGGGGGTTGTGGTGTCTCCTGCCTCAAAAGGTGGAGTCTTAGTGATTCAGGAGCTTTTAAAGGTGACTCGATCCTGAAACACCAACTACCACAATAACGATAAAACCTAACACTAGTTTGGAGAAAACTATTCCTCGACCAGAAATCAAATACCACTGAGCATGGTCCTCCCCGTACTTTATATTTAAATTAAAAGGATTAATACATTTAAAAAACGGAAATAACCATAAATTGGTAAATATTTTATTTGTGTGTGCAGACTATCATTATTTCGATTTCTTTTGAACCCACAAAAGTTTACATAATGTAAAACACATAAAGACCGTCCTGATTGCACATAAATATCCGCAACAAATTGAAATTTATAAATATTTTATAACATTTTCAATGACCTTAAACGTTAAACGTTTAAGGTCTTTGAAAATGTTATAAAATATTTATAAAGTTCAATTTGTTGCGGATATTTCTAATTTTTTATATACCTCATGGCAGTATTGTACTTCGAACAGTGAAGAAAACAATACAATGGGTCAATTAACGTTTTGTACGGCTATGTATCTAATCACACCACGAATTTTCAGAATACAAATTATTTTTATTATGATAAGAATAATACAACTGAAACAGTTTGTATTTTGGTTTGTCATATTTTTAATAGTGTATATATCAATAAGAATGGAATTGAGATATTACGTTACATTTTAACCTAACCACAAATTATTTTACTTTTAGAAAACAGATATGAAATTTAGACCCAAGAGCCTCAAGCAGTGTTCCAGCTCGGTTATTCTGACTATGAGAAACTGCCGCCATTCCTCACCTCTCCCTTCTCTCGAGTTAACAGTTTACTGTATAGTAGAGAACCGTTTAATGTTAGAGTTACGAAATCTTTATGTTAAATTTTATAAATTTAAAAGTAATGTAATAATTCTATGAATTACAGGAATTCACATTTCATCTACCTCTTCCTTACATCTGAAAATTTTAACAAGTTTGTACGCAGCACGCTGACGTGAGGGAAGTGAATTTCCACATAAAAAACTTTTCAAACTCAAACCCAGTTTAAAAACATACATTTATGCCAATTTTATAGAAATCTGAAAACATTGATTTTTTGGCTGTTCTGATTCTCTTGTTTAATTTACCTCCAATATTAGGAATACAATTTTGCGCATTATAAGGTTAGGAGAAGGTCCAGTCAGGCTTAAAAGTAGGCGTGAGGTTGCTGGGGATGAAACAAATACACCAACAAATGAATAACATGCTTTTCTAATGTAAAAACCCCATAAGACAACGTACTGTGTTTATGTTTATGTTTATGTTTATGTGTTGTTAAAGGGACGGATTCAGAGATCCAAAGATTCAAAGATCCTCACACGTCAACCGAAGCTTATTGTGTGTCCCTAGTACGTTAGTATGGCAAACCAATGTCCGTACCCTTTACGAGATCCAGGAGTTTTTTACCAATACTAGCGTCCCTTTCATCACCTGGTTGCTTACAACCAAACAGAGCCCTTCTCCTTGCCCCGAGTCTCTCGCAGTCCAGTATGATGTGCTTGGCAGTCTCTTCAGACTGATTGCAGAGCCTACACACCTGACTTTCATTTCTGAGTCCGAGAGTGTGGAGATGTTTCCTGAAATGGCCATGTCCAGTTATCAGAGCAATCAACTGCTTAACCCGACCTCTGCCCAACCTCACCAACCAGTTAGTAAGACCTAGTATCTGCTAGCAGCCTTTTGCCAAGTGCTTGACCAGTATGACCTTGCCATTGCTGGCGATGTAAGTCCCTGGACCATTTGTTTATTGTGTGAAAAGCAGTTGTTTTGCTTATGCCACAGCTTGGCTCTGGACCAAAGAATGGCATACCGGAACCTCTTTTAGCAAGCTTATCTGCACACTCATTGCCACCTATGCCTACATGGCCAGGTACCCAACCAAGATGCACCGAGTTGCGTGTCGCGAGTTTGCAGAGAGTGTTGTAACATTCCCACACCAATTTTGACTTGATTTCGTTGGAGTCAAGAGCCTTGAGGGCAGCCTGACAATCTGACAAGATTACTATATGCCTGTCGCAATAGCGTCTGGAAATGCCGAGATTGGCACAAACCATGATGCCACAAATTTCTGCTTGAAAAATAGTACAGTGTTGTCCCAGACTTGCACAGAGTTCTGTTCTAGGTGATTCACTGTACACCCCGTAGCCAGATTTTCCTTCAATGAGAGAGCCGTCCGTGTACCAGACAAGGCTGCCCTTCCTGGAATAGGGCCCTTCCTCAGATGTCCACTCTTCTCTGGAGCAGAATCCAACAGAAAAAGGTTTAGTGAAAACCATCTCCGTACTCATGACATCTGATGTCATATCAAGCACAGGGTTTTGAGCAACAGCTTTGGTGATGGTGCAATGGCCTGTTCCAGACAGGCCTTCCCTCCATTGGCCTGCGACTTTTAATCGATAGGCTGATTTCCGTGCTTCTGCCTTGATGAAGATATCCAAAGGCAGTAATCCAAGAGCAACTTCGAGAGCTGCTGACGGGCTACTCCTGAAAGCTCCAGTGACTAGAAGTGTGCCCAACCTTTGTAAACTTGTGAGTTTGGCTATGGCTGTAGTCTGGTTCACCTTTGTCCACCAGACTAGTGATCCATATGTGACTTGAGGCCTTATTACTGCCTTGTACAGCCACAGCGCTTGAGCGTTACCTTTCAAATATATGTTAAATAATCTAAAACATTTATCACGTTAAGTAAAAACTGTCATGGATTGTTGTTCTTCTACCTTTTAAAACTAGGCTACTGATTAAAACAAGGGTTCTAGTGTTTGTAAGTTCAACACTATAAGTTTTGGGAGCTTTTGAATTACAGCCAGATATTTTATTTTTAGAAAAAAAAACTAAAAAAACAACACTAATATTATTACGACAATCATAGGATTTTTGTTGTAAATGAGTTTCATTGTTTATAAAAACTATGTTTCTTGACAGTATTTTCTTATTAATTTTTGTAATAGTATCTGTTGGGTTTTTTACTCTCTTACAATATTATAGGTAGTTTCAAAAAACATTCTTTTTCATCACTAACTGTTGACGTTATATGCACGTTTACCAAGTTATAAATCAGTTAATTGTAGTTTTTTCGAATGAAATTATTTACAAGATTAGTTATGTAAATTGCAAGGAAGTTATTTAAAGTATATTTTACAAACAAAATTAAAATTATAGTTACGATTAGCATACATAGTTATCTTACATTAAATTAAACGAGTTCGCACGCAGCAGCTGACGTGAGGGAAGTGAATTTCCACATGAAAACTTTTAAAACTCCAAATCAGTGTAAAAATATACATGTATTCTAATTTTTATCGAAATCTGAAATCATTGATTTTTTGGCTGTTCTGATGCTCCTGGTTTCATTTACCTGCAAAGCTGGGAATACAATTTTTTGCATTATAATGTTAGGAGAGGGACTAGTCAGGCTTGAAAGTAGGCGTGAGGTTGCTAGGGATGATAAAAGTACTCTAACAGGCTTAAAAGGAATAACAGGCTTTTCTAGTGTAAAACCCCCATAAGACAATGTACTGTGTTTAGTCGAAACACATTTTCTTTAATACAGTAGAACCTCAATAACACGACTCTCAAGGGGATCTCTAAAATAGTCTTCTTATCGAGGTGCACTTGTAATTGAGGGTCGTGCTATCAAGGTGGTTTTCAGAACAAGACGTGTTATCGAGGTCACAGACTTTTTGCTATACCAAGCACATTTGTTATGAAACATTTCTAATAAAGTTGTGTTTTAAGTAGAATATTACTGTATAAATCAGTCATAAATAAAAGAACAAACGTACAAGTAAAACAAACTTCTTTATTATTGCGACAGTAAGAAAAAAATCAACAGTCTCAGTTCACTAAAGTACAGTATAGGGTTAATAAGCTCGAAATACAGTAAACCTTAACCTATTGTGAAATACACAATAAAATACTGTAATGTTAACAAAATAAAAATTTAACTTAGCAGAACTGGACTTAGGTAATAAAACCAAACTGTACACTATAAGACAAGGAAAGGCCGGAATGGGAAGGGGGTGGGGAAGGGGTTTTCCTGTGAGACCTGAGCCCAAGACGTTGTTGTTTACTTCAAAACATCCGTTCTAACCGTGGGAACTATGCCTGAGAAAGGTTTAGTCGTGCTATAAAGGATCCGTAACGCAAAACGGCGCGCTATTGAGGTTAGAGTCGTGTAATAAAGGTTGACTTACCCAAAGAAGCGTGTTATTGAGGTGGGTGTCGTGCTATAGAGGTTCAGTTATTTGAAAAGACGCGCTATAGAGGTTTATTTATCAGTAATATGAAATTACAAAAAGACGTGCTATCGAGGTATTTATTTGAAAATGAGGCGTGTTATAGAGGTATTTATAACATTGAGCGTTATGGGAGATTCATGGGGATTAGAAAATCAGACTCATTATCGAGGTTTTTGTCTTATCGAGGGTCGTCGTAGCGAGGTTCTACTGTACCTCGGTAAATATTTATGCTAGAATTACGAGAGAGGGCTTAACAATTTTGCCTCACTAATTCCCATCTTTTTACATTAATTAATTTTACATCCGGGGCTTTTCTGACCCTTTTTGGTCCTAACAACTCGAAATTTGAAAGATTAATCCCCAAAAAAGGGGTTTAGAGTTTTCCGATTGTTTTGCCCAACGAACTTGTCCAACTGATTACAGAAAGGAACGTCCCTAACAAATTTGAAGTTAATCGGACAAAAAATGCGACCACTAGAGTGCAAACACACACACACACACATATATATACAATTTTGAACGACCCCCAAAACTTGTTCAGGGGGTCACGTTAGGAACTTCTATGGTGGTCTCGGGCTTAAGTTTCACCATGCGGGTCATACTAATAGTTCAATTTCCAAAGGAAATTCACTAATAATGCGTTAACATTTGTTATAAATACTAAACACTTATCATCTAAAACTTAATTCTTAGAACAATGGTCTTGATGAAATGGAGTGCTATCAGAATCTGACAGTGATATCTGCTATTAACCAACAGAAGCTAGACTGAATAGAGATGATTTAATTTGACCTAATTTGATAATTTTATCAGACCTTCTCAGCTTTTTGGTAATTATAATCAATTATGTCTTTGTTCGAAGAATAAAAATCCATTGAAGTTGTCTTAAATTATGGCTAGTTAGTTGTGGAAGCAAATGATAATCTTTGTTCTATTTACATCTTTCATGTTGCTTTGGTTTATAACTTCATTTTATATATTTCACAATAAAACAAATAAAACTAACCCCTCATTGGTTATTCGTATATATTACACAGCTTAAAAAACTACACAATTTGGTATTTTGATCATTTCTCTACGTCAATTGGTTACCGAGATATTGAAAGTGCTAAACACAGTACGTTGTCTAATGTTATTCTAATGGAGGAAAATACAAATTTTATATCTCGCTTATTTATGAACGTATACTGGCAAAACTTGGTATACGGCTTTATCTGATTGTGGACCATTGATATTTGCTCAAAAAAACAATTTTTTACCAATGGCTCCCGTAGCAGCAAACCTGCGTACTCAGCCCCATGTTATTCTTATTGAGAATAAGTAACGTGTTATCTCCCTTCATTATGAAAATAAATTAATGAAATTTGGTATATGGCTTTACCTACATGAGTTATATTGATATTTGTATAAAAATCCTTTTTTGTGTTCCTTGCTTCAGCAAACCTGCATACTCAGCCGCCATGTTATTCTTATGGAGAATAATTAAAATGTCATAAATCGCTTATTTATGAATGTATATTGATGAAACTTCGTATGTGGCTTTATGTGGTATTAAGATAAATATATATGCATTGGAAATTCGCTGAGTACGCAGGTTTGCTGCTACGGGGGTATTTAACTCTCCATCTTTAAATGATATACAATTTAATTACGTACTCCTTAAACATTTCTGAAACCATCACGTTGATTATTTCCTCAACACATAGTGTTTTACGTTCGTATTTACTGATATATTATTTCAAACCTAGGCATTTATTTGGATAAATGTAATATTATTTTGTATGCAACACAACGATGACGGTGGTATGAGTGCACAACTGGTATTGAGTCAACCTAACATGCCAATTAAGTTCAGTAATTCATTTTTAAGAGAAACTTTAATAGAAGCTTTTAAAGAAATATATTTTACAAGTTTGCCTTTTAAAGTTCTATAATCCAAGGAATCGGAGAAACCTTTTAATTTAAGTTCTGGGTTATTAACATTTAATTACAGAAGCAACTACATTTTATAGTGATGTGAAACTAATAATCTTTATAATTTTCGTTTTATATAGTTTTTAGTTCAAGATGGAAAATATTGTTATTACATTTTCCGTAGACATATTCTTAAGTTTTTGGGAAGATTGGCCTACTAACTAATTTTCATATGTGAATTAGTTCGTAAAAAGCTTAATTAACATCCCGAGTAATAATCGTGCACTCTATTAAGTTTCAAATTGTCCTAAGAACCTCAGAACAAAAAAGGTTTGTTGACCTAAGCCCAAAATAAAGCTATCCCAAAGTTTAAGTTAGATTAGTAAACAGTATAAATACGTAAATAGATCAAACTGGCTAAAAGACGAAGCGTGATAGGTATAATTAATTTTCATATAAGTCTTGTTTGACGATAAAACAGGAGTTTCTTTTAAGTGGACAAGTTCAGAGAGTTAACGAGATGTTAATTGTGTTACGCTCACTCAACTTAGTTTTGAAGCACGCATTGCCTTTAAAGGGGAACCCCCTTTTGTTATACGCTTTATTATTAGCTTTTATTCACATAATATAAAGATTTTTATTTCAAAACATAAAACATCCATAGTATACATTTTAGATTAAAATTCATTACAAATTATAATATTATTACTACACTGAACAATGTGACTGTAATGTGTTATATTATTTACACTAAATAATTATTTGTGTATATGTTCACATCCCTGCCGTGCAGAAAAATATGATTTTATTAGGAAAAATATATCTATAAAATAAAAAAGCATAGCTTTAAAAATTATATGTTGACTTTAAGATATAACTAAGAGCTGATATACGGAGTGTGTGGCCTTGGAGAGGTCGCTAACTCATCAAATGTTTGCATACATAACGTCGGCGGACCGCTCCGGGACGTTGGGTTCTTAGAACATGTTTTGTTCTTACGGATATTCTATACAACCACAATCACTATGCAACTACTTTTTAAAGTTTATATAGTAAAAAGCAACGGTTTAGCTAAAAACAAAACAATCCAGCGACGTTTTATTCAAACAAATTTGCCAAACTCACAAGTATATATTCAAATTTATGAGAATACGACTCATTAGGAACTACTTTTAAGACTGTTTATCATAAATACACTTATTAAAGAAAATAATTTAAAACCTATTGTTGTCATTCCAACAAATATTATGTGTGTGTTTTTAGACAAATCCCAACTATTACGTTGTCGTATTTGTCAAATATAAAACATTTGTAATAGCTCCTGTCAAGAAGTCACAAACTATCTCACAAACGAAAGAGATTAGGAATTATTTCATAACTATACTTATTTTTCAGTTTCATAAAAATATGTTAACCTGTTTAATGCTATGTTATTAAACAATATACATTTTCAATCGGGTTTTCTTATACGATCCTTAATATTGTGGGACCAACTTTCATCATCTGCTATTTGCAGATCCATAAAACTGAATGCAAAGTAAATGTTTGTCTTTTGGACATAATTTAAGAATTATTCTTGGGCTTATTGCATTTAAAAAAAAAAACAAGTTACGAAGAAAGTCAATTAAAACACAGTTATTTTATTTCTTGAGCGTTCTGCGAGAATAATAAAATCAGTTAGGTCAAGTGGACTACCGAAATTGAGCCTCCGGTTTGACGATGATGCATCGGCCACTCCGTCTCTTTGTATGCCAAGGAAGCTAACACGCATTCATTAAAACCACTTCAGCCTTAACTAAAACTATTTAAAAAAAGAAGTTTATTGGTTATACAAATGCTGGTATATTAATGTATAGGCTGTTCCCATAAAAAGCCTAACTAACTGCTCCAGCACGAAATATTTACTCCAACCAAGAAATAAGTCTCAAAATCCAATTAACTTTAGAACTTGAAACTTTATGCTTAGCTAATGCCTTAAAAAGCTAGCACAACTTTTCATATTCATTGCTAATAGTGTTATAATTAAATCTATCATTCTTGTTTTGTACTATAGAATGATTAAACTTACAGCTTGTAAATCTATTTATTCTCAGTATAATCAAAAGAGGTGATTTAGGTTATTCCGATGAAGTAATCTACTTATTTTTTCCGAAACCACTTAACTTTCCACAGACCAACATAGTGATGAACTTTGTGTTGAACCTTGTGGTGAACCTTTTCTTGATCCTAATCGTGAACCAGCGATGAACCTTGAAGAATTTAGCGGTTAATGAACATTTGCTGATGTAATCGGTTGGAGCCTTAGTAATCATTTAGTAAACATTACACGTTTTGATACATATAACTCATTGACGTACTAAATTATACATGTTTTCCACAATAGCACTTTAAACTTTAGTATGTCTTCCCTGTCTTTGACTTACCTGTTTTAATCACTTCATCATTATTTTATGAAAAAAACATAGGCAATGTTATAAGAGATGTATAACAGATAAACAACATATAAAAGTTTAAAATTACCTTTTTAAGCTGGTACATGTTTGCTTATTAATATAAAAAATATTTGTTGCTTTATGCGTATGAAACCAAATATCCTTTCTGTACACATCACAAATGATACTATTTTAAACTATTTTTTATGTAGGTGTCCCTTCTGACTTTTGTCTCTTTTAACTTTAGGCCAAAACTGTATATCAATCATCAACAATATTTTATTTCCATTGTGTATTGTTATCAAGTTAACAAAAATGCCATTGGTGTTGAACTAAAAATATTAAAAGTTAATTTATACTACAAGATGCATAACTTAAGCACACATTTATTATTCATAAAAGTCATTTATGGCACTATTTAAGCAATTAAAAAATATATTTCTATAATTAACAAGGTGGCCCATGTTAAGGATATTTTCCATGGTTAGTAATTCTTTGTGATATTCGTAACCCAGATCTGTCTTCAGGATTTTCACTACAATCCTGGTGTCACAGACCACATATAACACGCCCCTCACTCTTAGTCTGTAGAAAGCCACAGTTATTCCTCTTCAGTAATTTTTCTTCATCTAGTAAATACTTCCAACAAGACAATGTTAACAATACAAATAGTGCATAATTTGTTTATATTAAAAGAATAACTCAATAATCAAAGAACCACAGCAATTTTCAGTTAAATATTTACAGAAATGTATCCTAAAAAAGCAAGACGGAAGTTACGATTTCGACAAGAATACGTTTTGCATTACCACTATTATTATTTGTCAAATCAATGTACATAAAATCAGTTGTAATAAGTATTGTTTATAATTATTAGTAAATGCCTGTTTTTTACAACTCTGCACTAAAGATTGAAGACATCCACCACCATAAACATAAATTCGAACTGATGAAGTTAATTTATAAATTTTATAATTGACAACCAATCCCTTTAACATATTTTACAGATTGAATTTAAATTTAGACTTTTAGTGAGAGAAGTTTTTAGCGATTTATGTTGGAAACGTAGTCAGATGTACTATCTCAACACTGATGAAATTATCTAAACTCGCTTCCTCAACAACAAGACCCGTATTTTGCCTTCAAAAATATCTCCGGGCATTAAAACTTGAAAATTACAGTTAACATGGCCACATTACCAGAAAATCATTATCTCTTCAATTTGTCCTAAATTATTAATAACTTGTTATTGTTGGTAGAACTTCGCTTCCTACTGGAGTATTTTCGCATAATATAAAAGATTTAATTATTCTGAAAATAAAGTTACACAGGTTAAAATTCGATTTACTAATACTAAAGTTAAAAATACATGTCAGAAAGGTTTTACCATGTCAAACAGTGTATTTGTTACCTAATGTTTATACATATCAAGTTGTTAAATAGAGAAACCTTTTTGAATGTGAAATATAGGTAATATTAGAAACTCAAAATAGAGATGGACTACAATTTATATTGATTTATTTGTACTTTACCTATTGCTTCTAGTGTTTCCAACAACACTACGTTTCAGGAGGAAAAGAAACTCCTCCCGTTATCAAGTGAAACCTTCTTACATCTACATACACATAATTAGCCTAAATTATTTTTCTAACATTTTATTTAATATATATTTAATGGGGGAAATGTAGGCTAGTTGGTTGTAAGTACTTGATATTTAGATGTAAGTAGGTTTCACTTGATAACGGGAGGAGTTTCCTTACCATCCTAAACGAAGTGTAGTTTTAATCATTAAAAGCGATAGGTAAAGTTCAAAGAAATCAATAATAAATATAGAGTAACGACATTTCACATATTATTAGATGTTTTCAACATATTTTATTGATTCAGAAATATTGTTTTTTGCCTCCTAACAGGTTATAAACAAATTAAAACAGTATTTTGATAGAATTCTGTGAGTATTTATCTTTTAATATAAAGACTCATCGGCACTAAAAGCACAAGTGGGAAGATGGACGCGTGTCCAAACACATAGCCGTGTTTACATAGCGAGCCCGAGAGAGCAGTTGAGTGGCCTCTGTGTCTGTGTGAGTGGTGCGGTTGAGTGTCCGGGTGTCTGTGTGTGGCCGGCGCCGCTCCCACTCGGGTGCTAACACTTCTGCTAATCGGCAAGGTCGACTGTTGTAATGTTTAGAGACTCCTGAGCTTTTTGGGAACGTGATGAAACACCAGTGTCACTGAAATAGAGAAAGACGTTTCTAAATTGTGTGCCTGAAATTCCATTATTTTAACTAAACATCTCTTATAATTATTTCATTTAGTTTTTAAAGTACAATACAATTAATGTCGTAGCTTGAAAGGGCAAAGAACTCAAATATAATGCAGCTCAAAAGCAGTTCTCATCAAAGTAAAAGAGAGTTATGCCGCTGCTCATAAATGTCAAGTAAGTTATCCTGTGAGTTTATTTGACAACATTTTAGTCTTCTCTTTCCTTGTTATCCTTTGTAACACATTTTTGTGAGGAATCCTCAATGATACTTGTTGTAGGCCAAAGAAAACCTGAAAAGTATTCAGAGCTGATGCAAAACATACAACTGACATACGTTTATACAAATGAAAAGTATAGTTATGTTCAAGTATTGTTTTTAGTTCTACTAAAAATGCGTATTGTTTTAAATACCTGTAGAGCGAGTAATTTTTCAAGAAAAAGTAATTAGTTTTGGTCCATTTTTCCTTTGTTTTCTTAAAAGCAAAAACTTTTATAATTTCAATACTAGCAATTGTAAGCTCAATAAAATAATAGGTAGTCAATGGTATATTTAACAATTTTTTACTGCCCTTTCACGAAGTTTAAAGACAATTTTGGAAAAATCATGGGTCAAACAGTACATAACATTAACTAGTAGATCATATTGCCGTAAACCCGACTTCAATCGAACCATTAAGTCGAAAATAGCATCCGGTTAAGTGCTGTTTGCAAACCTTTATTGCCAGTCCATCCACTACAAGCAACTCTCATCCTGTTCAGATCCAGTTTGTGGCATTGTGTAGATCTATGTAACACCTTTGAAGTGATATGCAATATGATCTATAACCATCAGCCACGCATTATTTCCTCTAACGTACCTTAGTGAATTTGTTGAATTTCAGAAGGTAAGCCTAGGTCATATCATATATAATAAAGGCATATAGCATTACACAATTCCACAAAACGGGTCTCAAAAGGTCGATTGTAATGGATATAAGCGCATTTTAATGTTTTTCCAAACCGTACTTATAGACACGTTTGTCCTCCTGCCACTTTTGACTCAGTGTTTCGTTGAAGGTTGTGTTTGCTGCATTTTTTTCTAGTAGTTAATACCTTCAATTTTATATATAGTATAAGCTATTCTTTTATTTAAAGTGTTCTGATTTCTCCTTGCGGTCCAGCCAAAAATCTCAAAAAATGTTTAACCTGTTTTTAGCTTCAGCTAGTACTAAAATCGGATTAGTTTTTTCATTAGCAAAACATGTCATGAACTCGTTTTTTATGACAAATGGACCTGCACTAAATGTTTAAGTACTCATAATGATCAGGACCTTTTTGCGGGCCTTCCTCTATAATGACGTGTTATAATTGACTATTGCCTGTTCGTGAGAACAAGTAAAGTACCAATTGTACACAAGTAGGATTTTACCCTCGCATTATTGGGAGCGTTGATGTATCTAGCGTGAACTGAAATCCTCATTATGATTGAATTCAGCCAAATTTTGCCCGTTCACATTTTTAGACTCTTCGAAAAGGTTGTCATACCTGCTTTATCCGTTCTATAGACCAGTTCTTTATGCTAAAAGTGAAATAATTTGTTACAGCAAGAATTATTTTGCCTTTACGAAATAAAATATGTTTAAATTACGATATTCTATTTATATTACATATTGACCTTTTTTAAGCGTGTTGAATATAAATTGAACAAAAACCTCAAGCAAAACAACCTCTACCAGCTGTATCGAATACCTTTTCAGAATGTCCATGATAGAAATCCAATTGCTCGTTTTCACGTTTTCAAAACTATATTATTCACAACCGTAAAAAAAGCTGTTATAGCTCTACAAATGAAAAAAGTAAGTTACAGTGAAAGAAACCACCTCAATAATTAAGACAAGTCGTTGCGTGCAGAAGTTAAGTTTGTTAGGTAACTTAATCCGTCAAAGTTTGCCTTCCAAAACTTACAGTTATGTCTCTACAGTGACTCGTTAAACTACGGTGCACTTATAACTTATATATTGGCCAAAGTGCATATTCTAATTATCAGTTTTTACTTGTAAGCACTTTTTACAGTTTTACGGTTATCATTTTTATATACAACCATACAAAAAAAAACAAAATCCACTTCCAAAATATCCTATCCAAAATATACTTCTATTATATAAACTAATTTATATGTGTACGTATTTGTGCACATTTTACTATACCAATTTTATTTGTATATATCAACCGGTTAGGTAATATAAATCATCAACCAAATAAAACAAGATGACTCAGAAGGTAGAAGATAAGCTAAACGTTAACGTAAATAAATGAAAAGCAACAATTGAATGAATTAATATGTATAATAAATATACTCTGAATTACTGACACATGACTCATTAAGTTATTAAATTACCCCTTTAGGGTCCTTTGGACCGAGATTGGATCTGCACTCCACTGTATTATTATATTTCCCGTGTTTGGAAACATGTACGAGAAAGTTTTATAACATTTCTGTCTGCTGTTTATTTTTAATTGGGTACTGATGTAGATGCATTTTCTAATACTGTATAATATTTTATAGAAGTATGCCAAAACAATAATAAAGGTTTGCCAAAACAACATTATAAGGGCAAACAAAGTTGTTTGTTCTTTACGAGTTAAACTGTAAAGGTTACTCCGATATTTCTTGAAAATGTGCTGTAAACATGTTTAAATCCAAGTTTTTTTAATTTAAAATGAATATACTATGTTAAATTTGAAATATTTTGCTGTAAATATAAATTTATTGAAACATATTATTTAAGAGATTATTGCGGGTATTTTTCATCACTGATTAGTAAAAGCAAGTAACGATGTTTTGGGATCTGGAGTCTGATTTTATCTTGAGGTGAGAAAAATAATTCTATTCTAGCTAGAAGATTATTCAGTAATTTGTCATCCGCAATCTAAGATGGAATCAGATTTCAGATCCCGAAACGTCGTGAAACTTGCTTTTACTAATCAGTGATGGAAAATCTCCGCAATAACCTTTTAAATAACTTAAACTCACCAATAACAACAATGAATTTTAAACAAATGATATTGAAACAATTTGAATAACGTATTTAATTACTATTTAATAGAGTTAATATTAATTAGAAGTATGTTTCTACACAATATAGCAACGCATATTATTTACTTATAAAATATTATAATTTGAAGATCCTTTTGATTTTAATTGTTTAACTCGGTGAAAATACCGAGACATGTCAAACTATTAATGGCCATATTTCAGATAGTATACAGGCGGTTTGATGGAACAATTTCCTCCCCCTTCTCATATTTAATCCACTTTTACCTCTTAAAATAGTTATCTTGAATAAAACTCACTTTAAATATTTAACATAAGTAGTGTATTAATAGCACCTATGTGTGTCTATACCTACCTTTGTAAAGCAATCTATATTATAAAGCCACCCGGTACTTGGGACATTTGAGAAAACCAAAGGTTGGAAAATCACGAACCGTATAGCTGAACGAAAAGTGGAGGAAAAATGTGTTTTTGGATGTATCCTCTGATAGGTCCAAACATAAAATAAAGTGTTTGGTAAAAGCCTATTTTAAAGATTGGATTTTGATCAGTTGTATGATTTTATTTGACTATAAAACAGATCAATGTGTTCAGATTTGAATAAAAGTTGGAATAAATGTATGTTTCTAACTGATTTTGAGTTTTTATAGTTTGTTATGTGGAAATTCACTTCCCTCACGTCAGCGTGCTGCGTGCGAACTCGTTTGACTATAAAACTAAAATCAGTTGAGCAAGCGAAGCTAAGGGAAAAACTAGTTCGATAAGTTTGCCATTTTATGAAAACTGATAGTGAAATTATGGACGTCACTTTTACCGATTATTTAAGGATACTCTTCAGACCTGTTGAGAAAAATCAAATTGACATAATATGTTTCTAATTGTTACATAGAAAGTCCGTAACATTTGGTTACCAAAATCGAAAATTGAAGGACCAAAAAGTCCCGCCAAACATTTCAAAGTATTAACAAATAATTTTTAAATATTTAGAATCAGTTTACTTACACCCAACCCGGTGTCCCTCGCTGATCCTGTGTCACATTAGCATTTCCCCCACGTTCGGCCAGTAGCTGAGCCGCTGTGGTGACCACTTACAGTCATTAGCACCTGCGGCCAGGGCTGCGGCGAGAGTGCGCGGGTGACCTCACCGTTCATTCATACGTCCACTTAACACTCCCCCGGTATATAATCCTGGGGCAGTCTTCACTCATCGCGGCTCCGGAATGGCTAACACACTGAGAGTAAGTTGCTTAGTTCATGTATAGCTAATATTTAGAGTTAATTTAATTTCGTATCGGGTTTTTTATCTTTCTTGACTCATTGGTGAAGTCATGTTATTTCAGAATTAATTCCGGACGTTTATAATTACTGATGGAATATTAGACGTTTCAGAATCTGGTATATGATCCCGTCTTCAGGTGAGACAAATATTTAGGATATTTTATTTATCGAAGAGTGGATCAGATTCCAGGTTCGAAAACGTCGGAAAATTTGTTTATTTATATCACTAATTATTTTGGCAAATAATTCTTAAATAACCTAAACTCATCATCAAAATTAATTAAAAACATAATTATGTTAAATAAGGTAAATCAATAACAACGCATTTTTGAGCTTTGACTTTACATGAAAATTATATTTACATTTCATTAAATCATTTAATATATTAAAGCCTCGGAATATATTGAAATATAAGTATGCTACAATTATTAAAATAATAATCCGTCATATAATTCTAAAGATAAAACGTAGTTTTGAGTGAGTAAATTTTGTTGAAATTATTGTTTAGATCAACAAAGACCGGGCATATCATTTAAACTATATTAAAATTATTGATTTTTAAATAGATAAGTGATATATGTATATATATATACTGAGAAACGTAAAAATACATTTTAAGTGACAGTTAGAAATTAAAAAAATTAAAAAGTTTATGGAAAATAGTAATTTATTTGCTATAAGTTTATTTTGTTTGTTTCCATGAAGTTTTGATTGACACAAAAATCCAAATGCTTAGGGTACAACTACGATGTTAACGTTAGTAACGAGATAGTTCCTATACAAATTAGAACCCGTTACCAAATAAATAACTTGCATTCAATCTAGATAACTATTTGTTTATAGAATTATAATTGTATTTTTAATAACGTGCCAGCAAGCTATTAAAACCGACGTGAAGGTTAAAAGAAAATTAATTAAATTAGTTACAAAAGAAAACTACCGTTTATGTACACAATTTGTTCAGTATAATTTACCAACAAAACAAAGAAAAGATAACAAGGAAGCTACATCTCAAGTTAATAACTCCTCGAAGCAGATTTACAAAGGAACAGTAATTGCATACAATTAAATGACGTCCCTATTGAAAACTGAAGCACTCTACACTATTATAGTTGACAATCAGATGCAATTTAGCTGAAGAATGAATCAATTATGAGCTACTTTTGAACTACTTAGTAATTGTATTATTTTGTATATATTCTGAATAGTTGAATGCTTAGAAATCGTGATTGTCGTTATTAAAAGATAAATTGGAGCTGAATTTTATAGTTAGATATAATAAGACCATGCACCGTCAACCCAAATTTTTCTCGGTAAAAATATTAATGGCATGATTTTTTTGGGTAGAGTATTTTTATAGTAGTGATACCATACAACACACATTACACTCTCTCGTGATATGCTTTAGAAATAAGCTACCGGATGGAAAAGTAAAGACTTGTATTAACTTTAAAAACTAAATGATAAAAAATATAAATTATTTTAGAAGATGTTTCTTCAAGAGCCGAATACTATTACCGCTTATACATTTATTTTATTAATAGTTTGGTATTCAACTGAATTATCTACACATAACAAAATTAACATGAGTAACCGAATCAATCGTAATGACTGACTGTAATCCTTTAATTTTAATAACAATTAACGAATTTATTATTCTTTAGCAGTTCCACTAAGAAAATCTAAACTTAAGTGAATTAAGTGGATCCCCATAACTATAATACTTCACTTCAAATAAAAAAAACAACAGAATGTATTAGTACAGTAAAAATAAGCTATGGTATCATCGATCAGTGGTCAAACTATCGCAACTTTTGATTGTAGATCTAATCTTCTTTGCACCTTTAAAAATATAGACACCAATGTACAATAAACACAATGGCTAACATTTCTGTTCTGTACTAAATTTGTTTACTTATTTTTTTCATGCACTAAAAAGTATGCTATATAATTTTAAATTATAGCTAATGCCACACAATAGATTACAACCCAGATATTTTCAGAGAATTACAGCCCATGCTTTGTACGTATATAATTAACTACATTTTAGCGAATTTCCCCTATAGGGAAGAAGCTATTACCGTAGGTGGCATGGTAAGACTTAAGCCCGAGACCATGAAGTTTTAAATTTCCCAAAAATAAGTTTTTTGAATAATTGTTTACTCTAAAATTTAAAATCACTCAATTTTAATTGCAGCCATTTTATAGAGCTTAAAAAATGGAATATTTTTTGTTTTCAATTATTAACCTAGGTCAATTGGTTGCGGATAAAATCCAAAAACGGGTTCATAAAATGTCCATGTTAATCTTATGAGAAAAAGGTTTTTGGATTTCTCTCGGATAATTTTACTAAAATCTTCACATTTATTTTTACCAATCAGTTTATCTCTACAAAACAATTATTTTGGTGTTTTAAAATCGTTGTTCTACGACTAACCGTTGCAGAGATTTTCAAAGTGCTTAACACAGTACGTTGTCCAAAGTTATCCTAATGGAGAATAAATCAAATTTGATATCTCGATTATTTATGAATGTATATTGATGAAACTTTGTATGTGGCTTCAAATAGTTGTGGTATATTGATATTTGCACAATTACCTCGTAGGTCGTAGTTGATTTTCCTCGTAGCAGCAAACCTGCATACTCGGCTCCCATGTTATTCATATGGAGGATAAGTAAAGTTTTATATCTCCCTTAGTTATGAACCTAAATTAAAAAACTTGTTATGTAGCTTCACCTGGTTGAGTTATACTGACAATTGCAAAAAAATCTTATCTTCCTCGTCACAGCAAACCTGCATACTCAGCCCTAATGTTATTCTTAGGGAGAATAAATAGAATGCTTTATATCTCTTATTTCTGAATGTATTTTTATGAAACTTGGTATGTGGCTCTATGTAGTAGTGAGACACATATATATGCATTGGAAATTAACTGAGTATGCAGGTTTGCTGTGACGGGGGTATTATTTGCTTATTATATTTATTTTAATCAAGTTTGTTTGTAGTTTTTTGTCTCGTTTGTTCCCAGTTGAAATTTTAAAGTTTGTAAAGGGAACGGTCCAATCCCTAGTCTAACTATTCGAGATAAACCTGTTCTTAGAAAGCATCTATAATTAATATCCCAAGAACAAAGTGTGGCTGAGTCCATTATCAAACCTTTCCATATCGCGAGTTAAATATTTTAACCACATAAACTAAAAACTGATGTTACACTAAAGATTCGTACACGACTTAGTTTATGAATCATTATACATAATTGTGCAAAGTGAAATTTCAAGATCTCATCCAAGGAAGCGTCTTAATGTTCCCAAGTTTCTGCTCAACTTCTGACTCAACTAATTATTAAACACATCTGGAAACTTTTGACAAATTAATCTCGTGTTCAACTGAGTTAATTAAACTAGGTATAATCGGTGGAGGCGTTCTGAATCCCGAGGGATTACATATTCTATATTGGTTTTTTAATCTGGATTAACAGTAAGTAAACTTTTTATTGAAGTTTGTGATTTTCTTTGTGATAATTTTAGCAGGTTTTTTATGTTAGTATTGATTTATATGCAGTTATAGTTATCACACTTTCATGAGAGAATATCAATATTTTTAAAATATTACTTTTTAATTAATTATACTATTTAAAATGCTTCATAATCCCTTTTAATTACTACAAATATTAAAATAATTTTCTTTACTGAACTTGGTAAAGTTACAAGTCTTGTTACAATTCTAATTATAAGAGGGAATATACATCAAAACTACTGTAAATATTTCATTGTAAGTTTTCAACCAAAAGTAATCGTAGGTTATAAATTATTTATATAAATATTTACATAATACAGAAACAACATTTAGCCGTTATGTATCTTCACAAATTTCTGTTAAACCTTTACAGCTAAAGTGTTCAATACAGTTTTATGGATTAAATGAGAAATTCTTGTTGTGTATGATCATCGCTATTCGTACCTACAAACTTAATTTTATTTTACTCACAAATATGAACTATTTAGTTCATGTATTACTAATATGGTGAATAATCTTTCACGATTTAGAGCAAATACTTCTGCCTCCGTTGGGATGAGGGACTGCAAATACATTAGCACTTAAATAACTTCATCTTTAATACATCCTTCATATTTCTCCGAGAATACTAATGACAAATTATTTTAAGTTAGTGTTCTTTCAGTGGTATATACTTTCCGTAATGAAACTATCAAAATGTGAATTGCCAACTGTTACAGTGTATACATATCAAAAATGTCATAGATAATTTATCATGAGTTTTATTTGGATTACAATGGAAATCAAAACTGCATTTATAAAAGGGCGTACAAGGGAACAGTTATATTTGTAATAACTATATTTTAGTAAGAATCATTGCCTACCGAAACTATATGCTTACCAAGTAGGTTTCCCTTTTACTTTTTCCCTCTAGCTTTCAAGATAACACGTAATAAACTGTCTTGGCGGTTAGGGAAACCGCTTATTCGAGGGCTGATAGTGAGGAGTCATAAGAGATTGCCCTCCAAAGATTTAATTGGCTGCTACGTCCCGTCTCATCTTTTCCAAAGAGCCGTTCCTTTTGGTGACCAATGCGAATTTTCTTTCTTGTAGAATTGTGACCAGTGGTACAACAAGGGTTTCCTAATCTATTTATAAAATAACCATAATTAATTACAATTCGTTTCAAAATTACACAAACACACTAAGTATGTTGGAAGCTTTTGAATAACAACCAAAATATATAATATTAATTACTGATATTGATATTTTAACACTTACGGTATTGTTGCATTTGTATTCGTAAGTAGCTGGCCCAACAGACGTTGTCCTGTCCTAATGTCATTGAATTTGTTTTATGTCAAAGACTCGTCCATTTAGAGCTCGTTCACTACTCTCACTCGCCTATCGAAAAAAGAGTTTGAGTTGCCATTCAAGTTGTTTTTTTCATTTCCATAATGAAAATATGTTTATGACCTTCAAGTATGTTTGCAGCTGTTTGGTGTAACTAACTGAACTTTCATTAAATCAATTGGAACTTTGAAGGCCTGTGTTTTAGAGCCCTCAGGTTAGGATGACAATTATATTTTATAAGACATTTTTCTTGACATTAACGAACAGAAAAAAAATTATTCAATTTGGTGCACCTATTGTGCGCCCCTTCAGTGATGGTGTGACCAAGGGAAATAGGCATTCATTTTTATACATTAAGATTGTTAACGGTAACGAATGTAACGATTGTAAATCCAGTAAGAAAAAATCTTTAGTAAAAATATAGTCTTTATTGAAATCTCTGGAGTAAGAGAGTAGTCTATATTTAAACCTCTGTTGTAACAAGGTAGTCTATATTGAAATTTCTGTAGTAACAAGGTAGTCTATATTGAAATCTTTGTAGTAAAAACGTAGTTTGTATTGAAATATTTGTAGTGAGAAGGTAGTCTATCACGTTTGCTAGACATTTATTCGACGCAGTGATTCAAACAAGGTAATAAGAATTAAAATTGTTAACTATGTTCTTTAACGGCATCCAGGTTATTTTAAATGAAGATCTTGCATTTAATTGGACCCTTAACGTAATAAGCATTAGTTTTTGTTTCGTAGGAGTTCCTGGTACTCCTCCACCTGGTGACCTTGGTCTGTTGTATCACGACTGATAAGAAAGAGGAGCTCAAGGTCAAGGACGTTGACGCCGAAGATAACAACGATGACCTCGACCCTCAGGAGACTGGATGTAAGTACATGATTGAAAAATAAAACAGTCTCAATTAACCATTCCAAAATGTTCCTGTGAAGTGCTAAGAGTTAAAAGGGATAAGACTCTGTAGTGACGTATACAAAATAAAAATATCGTAATAAAAATCTTAAAGCTTTAATTTAGTATGCCTATTCAAAATAATTTTAAAAAGGCAAAAAAACAAGCTCCTCAATTTTAGTTTTCTCAAGATCGTGTGTTTATTTATTTGGGATTATATACCCATAGGTAATTCAATAAAATAATCGTCTGATTATTTTCAATAAAAACGTTTGCAGTATAGCTCTGGTTTTATGAATACTTCAATTCATCTTAAGAAGCTCTTATTATTGGATTGTATTTTAGTTTTAATTTTTTTTAACCGTCCAAAACATTAATACATTTTACGTTAAAATAATGATTTTAAGTTAAAAAACTCTAATATCCTCCTGTCTTTGTTGTATTAAACTTTATGTTATGCCATTAACTTCAGGATTGTTGTTTTTAATTATCAATTCAATTTATTAAGCAATGTGTGTTTATGCCTTAGTAAGTTATTTATAATTAGTCGAATTTTAAAAGCATTAAAAAAATCTTGTTTAGTTTAAATATCTTAGGCACAATCACTTCCTGTACAGTGATTAAAAAACAATACAATAGCTGTTTCGAAATAATTGTGATGGTTGTTTTTCTAACATCTTGGATTTTCATGGCAAGCAATTTTTAAAATAATATTTCAGCTCTTATTGAATTAACTTAAAGAATAAACCGATTTTACACACGCTACTCACTGAACGTTGTATTTTGGTTGGGCAAGTTATATACACAGTTTGGAGCATAGCCATCTTACCATCTCTTGAGGTAAAATTAGAACATTAAAAGTATTAGTAATTTATTATTTTTTAATTTAAAGTCTCTAATGTAATTTATTCAGTCATATTTTAATGGTTTCACTTTCTCTAATTTGGTAAACATTGTGTAATATAGATTTAAAAGTTTTGTTGGCTCGGACATCGGTTTGCCTAAAGAATGTTTTCGCAGAGCAGGCAGGTTAAGTAGAGAGGTTATTATGGGGACGGCCAGGCAGATTGTAAACCGCTTTTTGGAGCACTTGGTATTAAGTTCGGATCCAAGTCTTAGCAATCAAATATTCTTTGCAATGATATCTCTAAATGTATCACAAACAGCTTAGGTTCCTTCCATATGCCTTTATATGTCAAGTAAATTTGTATTTCCCCAATTTTTACTCTAGTAAAGAGGCCTCTTGGTCTACCCATAATTCCTTTACAAATATATTTATTTAAACACAGAGGTATAAGGAAATAGTAGGGAAAAAGGCCCTATGATATTTCTTCAAGGTACAAAATAAATAAATATATTGTAGGTGGTATGATGTGATATGTATGGTAGCTGGTTGTATGGTATGGTACGAACACTATTCAGCAGTGGCTGTCCTAAATGTGTATGTACATAATCTACATAAATAATCTACATAGATTTTTAACCTGAAAAAAGTTGGTATATGAATCATAACACAATTATGTTTTTCAGGGATTTTCAACCCACTGCAAGAGAAAGCCAGAGCATTGGAATATCTGAAAGAAAAGGTTCTATTTTCTGCACTGAAATCGCCAGGTGCGTCATTTGGAGGTGGCTTCCCGATCTACCAATCAGGCTCCGGTAACACCTACAACCCTGGGTACCCGGGGAGCTATCCGTCCTACTCCTTCGCTGGAAGTGGCAGTTACTTCCCATCTCCGAAGCCAAAGCAATACAATTATTACAACCCGGGGTACACGCCATATAAACACTCCTATCCTTCAAACCCGCACAAAACGTGGTACAACAAAAACTATTACTCATCTGGTGGGTATCAGAGTAATTCAGCGACTTACGTCCCCGGATGCTTCTACCCCTCGTCAGGACCGGCCCTCCAACCCCCAACAACGTACCCACCGACTTATTCAACAGGGACTCCAATTAACTATTATTACACTAGTGCGGCTCCATCCCAGACGTACGGGGTTCCTGGGTTTAACTTTGGGGCCAAATCTGCAATAGGGGTTTCTTCAACCCCAACACCAAATTCATATTCTAGTCACTATCAACCGTCTACTGTTTCGCAAAGTCCTCCAAGTTCATATATCTGGAGGATATCATCTTCACCCCAGTATTCGGATGGTAGCTCCCAATTATCAGGATTATCTCCTTCTTTTCCCTCCATCCCTTCTCTGCCCTCTCCTTCAGCTCCTTCATCAGGGTTCTCTAGTTCAACTTTCTCCCTACCATCAGTTCCAACAACTCCATCTCTACCAACCACTCCATCTCCACCGTTTTCATCTCCATCTCCCCCATCAACAATAGTTTCCACCACTCCCACCCCAAACACTCCTTCCTATTCTAACTCTATTACTTCTGCACCGCCTTCTAATCCAATTCCAGTTTTTTACAATCAAGGCGACGAAGGTATTTTTCAAGAAGTAATAATCACCCCACCTCCCCCGCATTCGAAAAGTCACTACATATCTACTCTACCAGGAAAAGTTGCACTTCCAGAATCATCGTATCAGTATAACCAACAGCCTTCTTACGCAGTGGCGTACTACCCGAATGTGTTTTACATCACGAATGAACAACGACTGGAGAAAACGTCTTCGACACAGTCCGTGTCAGGAGCACAAGATGTTCCTAATGTCGGAAGTGCTGACGATTCTTCTGGAACTTCTATTACCTCCTCGGATTCTCAGTCAACAACGTCAGACGAATCTCCTCCTTCAACCAAGTCTCAGTCTTCTGTAGAAACACTGCCAGGACCTGGATTATCGACATTCTACACTTCTCAAACGTTAGATCAAACAAGGATTCCACTTCCATACAACCCAGGTCATTTGGTCTTCCCTCAATCTCAAGGGGGTTTCTACTCATCGGCAGTTCCCAACGTCTACAGCGGTCATCTGAGTGGTGGGGGTGGCAGCTCACACGAGGTTGTATCTCAAACTGCTCAACCTGCACCTTTGACTGACACCATCTCGACGCTGAGTTATCCTCTTCCCCTTAGCTATACCTATGGACAATCTCCCATTGCATATCAAATAACACGAACATCAAAAAACTGTTGAACCCTGACACTTGTTTAAAACATTAGTCATAACACAATAAGTGTTTTTCCAAGAATTTGTACTAAAATATTTAAGTTTTTATACAATAAATAATTTACATCAAAATATAATTTGTATTTTTCTTTGTACTTTTGGCGTAGAATTCAATATCTGCTAAACATGTTTCAAATAATATTATGTAGTCTAATAACTATGGATGAGATTATAAAAAACAACATTGCAAAAAATAGATGAAAAAATAGAATGCTGTTACTTGTGGTGATGGGGATTACAATTCGTGAGTAACTGAGGATGGTGGATGCAGTAGAATAAAAACTGCTGCAATGACCGTCTTAGTCTTGCTTACACGTACAATTAAAGTTTCTCATATTGAAATATTTGGTTTAGCAGTTTTGAACAGTACTATTGTAAAAATATTGTAACAGTCTCATAAGATTAGAATTAAAAACGGAATTTTTATGTAGTTTATTTTGATTAAGCTAACAAAACAGCTGTTTTACGTTTGAAATTTCCAGATATTTTCCTAATGAGTGAAGGTAGTATAATTGCACATTAGGAAAATAGGACATACTTTTAGATAGGTTCCCTACTAAAAACTTTGTTTCATCTGTTGTTTATTAAAACACAGCCTAACAGATTTCATGGATAACGTAAGTTAAAATATAAATACAAAGTCGATTAAAATAGTATCATTGGCATAGTTTTTACAATTTCATTTATAGTGTAATAAATGCGATAGTGTAATAACGTAACTTTTGCACCCAGAATGGCAATCCTGTACACCTTTCCAACAGTCTTGTTTACCGTCCTCCAAATATGTATTACAATACGACGTAGATTACTAAAACGTTCTCTATTGCTTACGTCTTACAAACATTAAACAATGTTTCACAACAACACAAAAAAATCGAAAATTCTTTTGAAAATTTATAATATGTATTACTAACTTGTCGTAGATTGACATCTCTAATTCATTTCTTTTTTGGTCCGTCTTTGTCAGGCTCGGATAAATAAATCCAATACTCTAAATGATGAAAGAAAGCTCACGTTTCTTCCTAGCTAAAATCTCGTATTTTATTCCTAAGGGAAATTCCCTCTAAACATACTTTGAAATATTCCTATACAAGTCATTTAAAATATTACGCTCTCGTTGTCAAAGTTCTGTAAATGTTTCATCAACTCCCCACAGTTTAGGAGATAGTCAAACCGTTATGAATCTGATTTTATGGTCATACCTGTTTAATTAAACCGTGTAGGTATTAATAACAATTAAAATGCGTACTAAAGTTTATTATTACAAACAGGACCTTGAAAAAACCATTGTATATGTATAATCACAGATATATTTAATACAGTTTAAAACATTGATACCGACTAAAACCGCATTAAATGTTTATTTGTATTGTATTCATGTCCCCGTCTGTGTGTGTAACATGTGTATTTTTTAACTTTGTCAATAACTTCGCGTTTTACGACTAGATTTCGTTGTGTAGATTTTAAAATGGGACAGCGTTCCTGAGACTAGTCATTTGCTGGTGATTCAGGATTGACTACGGATAAGGTACGTTAAGTTATTACTTCTAGTAGATTTTCAATACGGAAGGCATATCATGTATGTTTATTTAATTTTGACTATCTCGTTAAGATTGTATCAATAAGGCAGCTGCAATTGTAAGTGCTTTAAAGTATATCTACTTAAAATCAACACATAGTTTCGTGGTTTTCTTCATCTACAGTTCTATAATTACTATTCATCAGTGAACCTGGAACGAATGTTTTTCTTTTTCAGATCCAATTTGAGCCACACAAGGCGTCTTTTCAAACTAAATCCCGCAAAATTCTCTGGTTCCAATAACAGACAACGGCTGATTAATTACTACTACCATAGAATAAATAATACATTATTTATTTATAAATGTATTATTTATTCTATGCTACTACATTCATTACCTTGTTCTGGTTCCAAGTTACAGATTAAAATTAATGGAGCTTTTTTACCTAATGCTCTCAATAGCATTATTGGTTTAGTCTCGTGATGGTGAAAAGTTTTTGTTAACTTGGTCATATGTTGCGTAAGGGAGAGTGCGGAAGCTTATCAAAACATATTTTTGTCATTTTAATAAAAAAAAGAAATGGCCGGCTCTGTGGACCAGTAGGAATAATATTAATTAAATAAAATGCAAACAATAAATTTAATAAACAACCTATAATAAGTATTAGAGAGTTTATTCAGAAACAAAACACAATACAAAAAAGGATGGTGTTTTTTTGCATGTTCGGTACTTTCGCTTTAGATATTTTAGGGTATTAAAAATGGTATGTGACCTATTATTTTTTATCATTAATAATTTGAGTATAATAAACAGTCAGTAATACCCTGATTTTATTATTTATAATTTTTAAGTAGGAGAAAGAAAATTCAAGATCTGAAGAGGAGTGATATGTCTGAATGAAACATTCCAGCGATGTTAAGAGTACAAGTCGCTAGAGAGGGATTATGAAATGATCTCTCTCTCTCTCTCAAACGCTTCATCACCTTTTTTTTCTTTCAAAAACTACTTTTCTTTCACTTTTTAGGTAAGCCTTCCAGTAAATATTCGCTCTGCAGCCAATTTTTTTTAATACCCAACAACAACCATTTATTTATTCAACACTTGATAAAGAACAACAGCCTAAACAGTTTTTGTTCTTTAAATAATTATATAATTTACAATTAAACCGCTTAACTAATAAACCCAAATTGTTGAAAGTAACTAATAGAAATTCGCAATATATTCTGTTTTTACGCCCATTTCATTATAAGCTCTGTGACTTCCCTATGGCTGGGTGGGTATCTTCAATATCAATCAGCCACAAGTAGAGCACGTGCCAATATCAGTTTGACAAGTACGAGCGATTAGTGTTGCTCCGTGTAACATTAGCAGCTTGGTTACTCAAACCTGTGTAACAAAGCCAACACCAAACACGCTTTGGGTGACATTAGCGTCACATGGTGTTACAATAGTTCAACACAAAGTCTGACGTTACACAGTAATGCCTAGCACGAATCAGCTGTCTTGTTTCAACACATTTTATTAGCTCAGAAAGGTAATTAACTGTATTAAAGTAAATTTATGAAGTTATCAGATTATTATCTGTACGGTAATTCCGATATAAAAAAAGTATTTATAATAATGTTGCTAACGAGTAAAGATAATTCATATAATCATAGTATGTAGTAATGTGACATAAATTAGGCCCTTTTGTTGTTTTTTAAATGGTTTCTTCCAGTTCAATTTCATTCTAAAGACACAGTACATATATTACTATTTCTTGTCATTTCCAGAAATGAACACTTCATACAAATTATGAGACGCGATAGCTGCTTCTCCCAAAAGTTGGCTGTTACATAATAGAGCTACTATAAATTATTATTAACTGTAGAAGAGCATTTTTAATTTTGTCTTGCAGCATGTTAATATGCTCAAAGTGTGTAAGACAGTAGTCGAACCTTTCCAGCCTGGGGATCTTCTTCCCATGTATACAGTAAATGTAAACAGTATATAACCTCTTGAGAAATCATTTCTCCATTTTGACTCCTTCCTAAATCATTACGAATAAAACACTGTTAAACAATTAGCTAAGCAAATAATGTAACGGTGCATGGAAATGTTCTGTGATAAAATTCATGGAGTTTAATAATCTTATATTATTATGAGAGTTTGACGCAAAGCTGCTTTTTGTTGCCTATATCATGGCACAGTTAGAACAACTTGTAATGTATACATTATAAACACCTGAACTGATATTTTGCATCCTTTGATAAACAAGTAGTAAATCAATATACCAATTTTTCACTGAAGTGCAATAATGTATTAATTAATATTTTTATTTCTACTTATAATTTTTGCTTTTAATTTGATAACTATTTTTCCGACAGAAAAGTCAGTCAGGCAGAAGTAAAGAACTTAATCATACCTTATATCTACTTTAAAAATATTGAATTGTAAAATAATTTTAAGCAAACCGATTTAGTTAAATAACCCAGCAAACCCAACACAACATACTCAGGCCACAGGCCTGTCTGGTTTTAGAAAATTATGATTATTCGTCCGTTTTTGTTAGTGTTTTATATGTTTATTGACGAAACCATCTGGTTGACAACTTCACATTAATAATAATGACCATCAGAAGCAGCTGAAGATGATATATTAATATCGAAACATGTTCTAACCCACATTAATTACCAATATATTTAACTGTTTTGACGTGAATATGTGTAAGTAATATAGTCTTACAATAATTGTTCGTACAGTTCAGGGGCTATTAAAATGGATTTTGAATACAAATATATTTAATTTACTACATATATAACCCAACCATGGATTAGTGATTAATGGTATACATTCATTATTTATAGTTTTTTTTTATACTTAGTACATTTTCCTAACATGGAACTTAATACAACTTTAACTTTTGAGTTTGTCAACCTTTTGATTGCTGAGGTTTTTGTATTTATAATTTTCTTTAAATTTAAATTTTCAAATATTAGGATTTGATCTGCCACATCAAACACTGTTAATTAAAGCATGGATTGAATTTGTCGCATAGTGGAGAGAAGAAGATAAGCAGGAACTTGTAATTGGCTTTTCCTCCTCGAGCTACAAGATAATGTGATATCTAAGCTGCATAGGATTGAAATCTTGTTGAACTCTTCTCATTAACGTTTGTGAGTCTCTACACCTGGCCCCATCAATATCTGCCTTGGCAACAGAAACCTGTTCAGAAAGCTTGGGATAAAAACCAGCTCCATGATGTTCTCAATAAATATCAAAGTTCACAATTAAAATGTTAACCTACTTGCTGAGAACAAGAAATTTAATGTTAATAAGCAGGTTATTGGTATGTGTATTGATCGATACGTTTATTAAATCTTTTATTTGAACTATAAATGTTTCCGAATATAAAAACATAAATAAACTACAAACATTTCTTAAAAATGTTTACTGTTGAGATTGAGGGAAAAGATATTATTACTTATATTTAGTAATGGGAATCCGTCTGCTTGGGAAGAAAATCTTTAAAATTTGCTGAAAGAAGTTGCATTCTTTTGGCTTTCAGTTTTGAACGACGTGGACTCTCTCGATATAATATCATGGGACAAATGAGATCAAACCAAAGCCGAGCTCCGCCTGTGATCAAATGACGAGGTCGGTGACTTCTGAGGATATCTTCTGTCAAATAATATCCTGCAGACTTCTAAGCCTTTACATGTTTCTTGAAAACTTGGATTTATGTATGCATGCCAATATGTATATGTTTATGTTAGTATATCTTATATTATATGTGTATATAATATAATACACATATAATTTTTGTGCGTTATATAATTTTTGTGCGTGTCATATTTATTTGTGCACGATTTTAGGAGAACTTTAAGTGTACTTAAAATCAAAATTTATTAAAATATTAAAATTTTGATCTTATGTTAAATTAAAATGAAAGTAAATCGTTAAAGTAAGAAAATGTTATTCCAAAAGTATTTTTAGCGAATTTCCCCTATAGGGAAGAAGCTATTACCGTAGTCGGCATGGGAAGACCTAGGCCCGGGACCATGATAACTTTTCGTTTTGAGGTCCCCAGAACCCAAAAACACCATTCGTTCGAAACTGTGTGTGTGTGTATATATATATATATATATATATATATATATATATATATATATATATATATATATGTGTGTGTGTGTGTGTGTGTGTGTGTGTGTGTGTGTGTGTGTGTGTGTGAGTCCGTGAGCACGGTAACTCTCGTAAAAATTATCCAATTTTGATGAAATTTTTGTATAAACGTGTAAAGCAACATTTATGACTTTAAGTTCTAAAACCAGCCAGATCGCTTTATCCGAAGGGGTATTTTTGGGGGGTTTGTACCCCAAAAATAGGTTTTTTGAATTTTTTACATCAAATTTTGGAAATAGTCAAATTGTAGTTTTCACCATTATATTCAGCTTAAAAAAACACACAATTTGGTATTTTGATCATTCCTCTACGTCAATTGGTTACCAAGATATTGAAAGTGCTAAACACAGTACGTTGTCTAATGTTATTCTTATGGAGGAAAAGACAAATTTTATATCTCGCTTATTTATGAACGTACACTGATGAAACTTGGTATACGGCTTCATCTAGTTGTGGTGCATTGGTATTTGCACAAAAAAATGATTTTTTGTCAAAGGCTCTTGTAGCAGCAAACCTGCGTACTCAGCCCCATGTTATTCTTATGGATAATAATTAAATGCTATGTCTTCCTTAATAATGAACATAAATGAATAAAAACTGGTATATGACTTCACCTAGTTGAGTTATATTGATATTAGCATAGAAATCCATTTTGTGTGTTCCTTGATGCAGCAAACCTGCGTACTCAGCCCCAATGTTATTCTTATGAGGAATAATTAAAATTGTATATATTGCTTATTTGTGAAAATATTTTATGAAACTTGGTAAGTGACTTTATGTAGTATTAATACATTTATATCTCCATTGGAAATTCCCTGAGTATGCAGGTTTGCTGCTACGGGGGTATTTTTTTGTATGAAGAAATAAAGGGCGTTTTTATCAATTCTATAGTTACAGCTCAAAGTTCGCAATCGGAACAATACGCGATGGAGATTTTTGTATCACTTTCTTAGTTATCGAATTAATTAAAATTAAATAAATATTAAAAAATAATCTTTTAAATTTGTTTTTCTTAAATGAGGAAAAACCTGACAAATTAAGTGTGAGTAATCGCACGCTTACTTTAGAAAATGTTATAAGACATGAGTACTGTTTTTAAGGAAAAAGGAGCTTAGGTAAAATAATTACTTAGTTAAAAAAATAAAACAAATGAGAGAAAAAAGTATTTCCATTTATTTTGAAAACCAAACACAACTCTATCTACGTTTGGTAAAACCACGAAGCCAAGTAACCGCTTTACCCTCAACTACTGGAGAGTTATATGTGGCTTGAACATGAAATAAATTGGTCAGGACTGTCTTTGACAATTTCCGTGGTGGTCAGCAGTGGTCGGTTGGAACATTGGACTCGGGAATGTATTAAAAGTGGTTAATGTGTTGTCTCATCATATGCCTTTTTATATTAGTTAAAAGTGAATCACTAATTAAACAATCATTTCTTTTGTCGCAACTTTTGACATTTTTGAATTTTTGTGCTTCTCCATTGTCAGTTTCACATGATTTTGGGTTTTCCTGAAGGGAAAAACAAAGCTATGTCCAAACCAATCAATTTAATTTCTTTAAAAAATTATCATATGTAATATTTGTTGCTTTATTTTACCCTTCGTCAAATTAGAAGATTTGTTTAAAATAAAATAAATGTGGGCGTTGAAATAGGCTGGACATATTAAATAATTAATTAATTATTGTAGATAAAAACAAAAGAGTTTTATTTGATTACACAAATTTAAATATTATTTATCATACCTTGCAAGAGTTAATTAAACTAAACACCATATTCTAAATACCTTTGGATACCTGCTGTTAAGCTAGAGTTTGTTCGATGATTTAGAGTTTGAGGTTGGACGAAATATCTTGGCATCATAAATAATTTCATGATTAATTTAATTTATATATAATTTGGCTTAATTATTGACAATATTGCACCTTATTAAATTGCTTTAAAAAATAAAATATTGTACATTGATATTCGCAAAATAAAATAAATATATTTTGAATTACAATTTAGTGGGTTCAAGGGACAATAGATTTGCAAAGCATTCATCTTTAAATTTCAAAGGCAAATAAACATGTCAAATTTATAAGCAAATTTAAAAATATTAATTTCTATGTATATTCACTAAACTTTTCCGTCTATAAAGAAAATTTTCTAAAAATATAATGTTGCCTCAAAATACATATTTCGTTATAAAGTTTTGCCATGAAAGTACTACTTATTTTAATAACAAACTTTAACGTATACATCATACAGTACTCGGCAGATTTGTTAACAAGAGAGTAGAGTATTGACTTTCAAAATACCCATTATTGTGGAAATGCAGTTTATAATTTAACAAGTTCCAACAAACAACGGACACCGCTAAGCCTACCAGTTGGAGCTTTATATTTAAGTTAAACTATTAAACATTTATTCATGTTATAATTTCTAGAGCATTTTCTTACATTTGAAAACTATGATTTGGAGTAAAACTTAAACTCCACACTAGTACAATTTTATTTCACTTTTGATAAACTCAATCTTTAATTGGAACAAAGAAACCAAAAAAAATTGACTACCCTAAAGCATAATTTTTTCGGAAAACTAAAATAAATATTTAAACGCTGTCTTTCCTCACTATTCTTTTAAAGTTGTAAACTCATTCATTCATAATGACTGTGACCATTATCTCCTATTTTCAAACTGTAAACTTGTTTAATACTTCAACACGTTGAGTTTTGACTATTGTTTTCAATACAAAAAATAGATAAATTAAATTAAAACTGTAATAATAAATATAATATTTCAATACATGCATTATCTAACTATCCGATGGATTTAAATATTTATAAACTAAATTTTTAAGGTTTGCGAAGCCTCTTTATTCAATTGGCAGCTATTCAACTCTGACGTTTACGTAATCTAGGCCTAAACCTTTATTAAATTAGATTAATATTTATATCACCGGAGTAACTTTAAATCTAATGATATTTCACAATTTAGTATACAATGATTAAACTTTTTGATAGAAATGTTTCAACGGAAGATAAATATCAAGCGTTGAGTTTCCGGTCTAAAATCCCTAGGCTTACAACAAAAGCCATGTAAACTTTCGAATAAACAGATTAAGTCTCATTCAGATTTCGAAACACTAACATTGTGCTTGTTGGCTTGTTCATATTGTAAATTAGGAAGTATTTCTTAAAGCACATGACTCAAAAAATATATGTTAATTTTTAATTAAGAATCCTTTTTTGAAGTAATAACCCAACCTCTAACATTCCCAGGGAAAAGCTCCAGGTAATAATACCGGTCCTTTAATTAAGTTCATTCATTTTAATTGCTTAAAGAATTAGCGTATGCCGAGCATTAAAGGATAATTCAATATGTATATTTATTTTCAAAGCGTTGCTCTGGTTTCCATTTTATTTTAATTGGTAAACGATACCTAAGGTCGCAGAGATTTTTACGGTAGGGTTTTGAAAGGAAGTGGGTCGCTTTGGTATAATATGATCCAAGCTCCCTTTATACTGTAAAGCAACATATTATGTACTAGAATATGAAATCAACGTAATTATTCAGATATTTTAATTATTATAAGAAACCGGTTTACTAACAATACTCCTTCCTCAGTGTTTTTTAAAGCAGTTTTGTTTCTTTTGTTTTGAATTTTAAAACCAGTTTCATTATTTTGACAAAGTAAATCACCATTATATATTTTAAAAATATGTTTAGGCTAGTAAATATCTTTATAAAAATAGATTATAGTATATATTTGTTTCTAGGAGCAATAATAACTTTTAACTAATAGAATAATACAGAGCTTACAACGTGTTTAAAACAAAACTAATAAATCAAAGTTAGTCAAAAGGTAAATTTTGGGGACATCGACGTTAAAAAATCCTCAATATTCAAAAGCATTCATATACATATTAAAAATATTTAAATTAAATTATCGTACATTTAAAATTATTAGTTCATGTTATGATTAAAAACGCAAATATATACAGAATTGTTGTAGTTAAAGCGTTACCTCTTTTACAACTCTTTAAAACAATATTTAAGGAATACAAATGAAACATGAGTAGCTCTGCTTGCAAGGACCAGACGCAAGGCCAGGAGGTCTAGTTGAGGTCCCTGCTAATTAACTACCTTAATCTGTTTAGCTTTAATTTCAGTCCTCAGTGGAGACCAACTGTGAATAAAATATTACAAACTGAATATGATGAATCTGTGTCATCGTTTGCTTATTCTTTACGTTATATTTTGTTTACGGTACAATTCCTTAATTATGAAATTCCCTATTTTAAATTTATTAGATGTTATTTCCTTTAAGACAGAAAGAAAGAAACCGGGAAGCCGGGATGCATTGGCTCACATTTAGGAGATTCCGGGTTCAAATCCAGTTCAATACTGAGTTAAGATTGTATTGTTTTAATATCACTATAGGCAAAATACGAATATTAGCTTAAGAAATGTTCCGGACACTTCCAGGTTAGGATGGGGAAACCCTATTGCCCTGATCTTGCCTGTAAAAATAGGTCATTTAAAACCAATTTGTTTTTGGGAAGGAAGTTAACCCAGAATAATGTACTATCTCTTAGTGATGGCTAATATACAGTATACTTTATTAGATTTTTTACGTAACATATTACAGGAAACAGTATTTGATAAAACTGACGGTATTCATGAAATATGACAATTTAAGACTTTAAATGGCCGCCAAGTTGAAACTGATGAGTTAAATTAATTAAATTGCATACAATTTTAATGGGCCTTGTGATAAAAATTAAAGCCGAGTTTAAACTTTCCATCTCAAAAAGGAAATGAGTTATTAAAAACTGTTGAAAATCACAAACATACTGACAGACAGAAAACTTGGCATTTTAGTCCCATGATTATGATTTTCTTACCTAAGGAACAAATACACAAAGTGAGTCCAGGGAGTTTTTATATATTTGTTATATATGTATTTTATTCACCAAAGGGATAAACTTTCTAAGAAGACTGATGAGGTAATGTAACTAGAGATATTCTCCGCGGATGATGACTTCACCATCTGATCGCAAGCGGAGACGAGATTTGATTTTGATCTCATTTATCTTATAAGATTTTGTTGATGGAGTCTACTACAGCGAACTAAATGTAAAAATCCCTTTTTCATCCAACAAGGCTGAATATATAGCTTATGTTTTTTTTCAGCAACAAAATTTGTGCTTTCCAATAAACATTGTTGCTGTCACATATATAAAATAATCATAACAAATATCCAATTGAAGCAGACTGTCCAGCTTCCTTGGCTAATGGAGAGCCCCTCCACTGACACCGTAGAGCTTCCCCTAGACTCTGAGAAAGAATGCAGAGGACAGTGATTAACTATGTGGTTTACAGTCTGCTAATAGGCCCCTACGATAGGGTTGGTCGAGGGCCTGTCCTCACATTGACTCCAGAATTTGCATATCCCCACATCGCGACGGGTTAAAATAATTTTCCTTACGGTACACTCTCCTTCAACAATGCTTAATGAACACTACAGGGGTTAGATCAAAGACCAAGATGTGGGTCCAACTTTGAAGCCCTCTCCGACATTCAGCCTATATCCAATGAGAAGGTTAACTATGATCCTGTTTACAAGACCATAAGGAATTTTTCCCTAGTGTAAGATCCTTTAATACGAGGAAATAATAGAGAGCCAAAACGTAATTCTTACTTTTCTTTAAACACGGACATTCACATTAGATCTCAGGAGGGGCAACATTACACAGCATTGTGCATTACGGGGAAGTGGTGTTGTCTGAAGTATATGAGAGTACCAACTACTGTTCACAGTTTATGATTGAGAGAGCTACGTCAGAGATAAGTATACTATGTGGAAAGGAGGATCTGACTAACGTGCCCAAAATGTGTCCCAAAAAGAAATTTAACATTTGTCAAAAATAATTGACAAATGATGTACTTTGACACTTTCTTCAAAATACGTTATGAGTTTAAGTACAATTAGTATGTTTTGTGTTTCCTTCAATATTAAAAATAATTGTATATATTAATTTAAGAACGTAAATATATTCTAAAATGTAGACGTAACCTGGGCTCTAATTATATCTCCTTTGCGAATTCTTCCTATGCTATTTTCAAGTGGTAGTAATTTAAAATAGATCTGTTATGTAACATCCAATTTCTATGAGAATAAACAAGCAGGAGAAGAGACATCGTGTCTCATCCTTGGTGTGAAGTGTTCATTTAGTCTAGAAATTACAATGATATCGTTATTTATTACTGTTTCAGTAACAATAAATATTACTAGTACATATACACTAGACGTGCTTAAAACAAGACACCTGATTTGTGCCAGTCATTACTGTGTGTCGTCAGACCTTGTGTTGAACTATTGTTACACCTTGTGACGCTAATGTTACCAAAGCGTGTTTGGTGTTTGTTTTGTTACACAGGTTTGTGTAACCAAGCTGCTAATGTTACATGGAGCAACAATAATCACGTGTACTCGTAAAACTGATATCGGCACGTGCTCTACTTGTGGCTGATTGATGTCGAAGAAACCCACCCAGCCATAGGGAAGTCACAGAGCTTATAATGAAATAGATACTATAAACAGATCATATTGCAAATTTTCATAATTTACTTCCAACAATTGGGTTTTTTTAGGGATCCGTTCATTATGATCTGTAACTTGGAACAAAAACAGGTTGATGAATGTATCGGGAATTAATCGACCAGTGTCTGTTATTGTAACCCGATAATTTTGTGGGAGTTAGATTGAATAGACCCTTTGCGTGGCTCAAATTGGTTTTGAAAAATAATAATATTCCTTCCAGGATCACTGTAACTGTAGGAGGTGATTCAACTCAATGGAAGAAGCAAACCACGAAACCTTGGATATAATTGCTTCAGCTACCTGCAGACCGTGGTATAGATATTGAAATTGTATGCAATTGTAACTATTACTACGAGTTTTATTTTCCATTATCAGATGCAGAGAAAATAATGAAACAGTGGCCTTAAATTTGGTTATTGATATATCTACTTGTTTTATGAAAACATCACTTTACAGGGCATTGTCAAGAAACTGGTAAAATCACACTTCTGTTTGCGAATCACTGATAATAATAAACGCTACAGTACAATGTAATAAGGACGCATGTTAAAGGATACCGTCCGTGCGGTTGGTGCTTCAGGCAAGCGGGAGCAGAGTTCCAGTAACCAGCCCAAGGCGGGGTAAAAATAATAGGAAAAGACAAGCTGAAAGAACCATGGCGGAGACTCCACTGGTGATAAAGGCCACAGAACCAATCCGTGGGACGTGGCCGTGAAATCGAAGATGTAAGATGGCCCATCGCCTGTCCTCGTGAGGGTGACAGGTGGCCAACCATACGCAGATGTTCTGGGGAAGATCCGTAAGGAAATTGAGCGTGGCATCTGCGCTGCAAATGTAGTCTGTGCGAGACCGACTCTGAAGGGGGACCGACAGGAGAAGGGTCGTATAGGAAAGCCTTCGTTGTGGTTCTTGAAGCCGTTATTGAACCGACGGGAGGCGTCGTCGACCCTGACAATCGGGTTTCTGTCAAGATGAGCGATCTCAATCCCCTAACTGAGAATTTCAAAGTTATGGAGGACTTGGACAAGATTTTTCTTGGGCGCAGTGAGATACTAAAGGTCACTGTAAGCACACCAAACAAACATAACCTGATGGCGGTCCTTGACATTTTTGAGGGAGAGGCCGCCAAGCTTCTCAAGCTCGGCCATCTTCGCGTAAGATTTGTCAACTGTGCGGTGCGATTGAGGACCGTAGTTCTACGGTACTTCAAGTACCTGGGCACTAATGCAACGAGCACTAACGTAACGAATGCACTGGGGCGGATCGGTCCACTCTCTGCTAGAAATGCGGTGAGTCGGACCATCAGCACGAGTCTTGCAGCAAAGAGCTTCACTGCCTCCTCTGCAGTGAGCTCCAGCCAGAGAAAAAGGCTGACCATATAGCGTGGTCCGGGGCATGCCATTTTTTTAGACGTGCCCTGGAAAAAACATACAAAATGAAGAAAGGTGACTTCAAAAAGCAGCACCAACGAAGGAAAGGAATTGTTTCTTTCTCCAATCACTGCGGACCTCAGCATGCCGGATCAGAAGCACAGGGCTCTTTCCCTGAAGTAATATGATAAACGATTCCGGGGAGAGAAAGGCTTGGCTTGGGGGGTGGGTTTAGTGGGTAGTCCCACACTTCGTCCATAAACGGATTCCCACCCCCTTGGAAAAAGGAAAAAAGTATAATGTAATAAAGGTGTTTATCTTATACCCGATCTGTGAAGTTTCATAAAAACACAAAATGTAGATCAAAGTTTTGTTGTATATAAGATGGCAATTTACCTGTTAAGTTGAAGACAATGTCATGTTGGCTGTGCAGCCAACATGCCTCATTTCAATACTGCCAATTTTCGAATTATTCGTTGGAAAACTGCTGTCTGATCAAGTTAATCCTCCTCGTTGAAATAGGAAGTTTTGTATTTATTGAAATTGCTCTATGTATTTGTCATTAAATGAATTTATGTTGAGATAACTGTATATATGTCATTTTAAATTTGTAAAGAAATATTTTCACTAAATGTTGCAGATAACTTGTAAAACTCGAAATGAAATTTAAAGTAGAGCCTGCTTTTTATTGTTTGTTTGAGAGCAAATTTTTTAAATAATTGAAATTATTTTAAATATAAAATGGAAATAAAGTATTAGAATTAATTCGTCTAGAACTATTTTTATTGCAAACAAGATTTCACGGATAAAGCAGATTATCGGACACAATCAATTCCAAAGCAGTAAGACCCACTTTATTTAAATTAGTTGGTGAAGGTTGCTAAATAAAATTATAAAAGTCTTAAAAGGCTAAAAGAATGTAAGTTTATAAAGAGTCTAAAATATAATAAAAGTTATTCAGTTAAACAACTACGAATTTCTTCATTCCATATGCCTGTTGGTCACAGTTGGTCATTTTTTAGTAAACTAAATTAATTTTCAAAGTTGCCCTTAATTGACCACCTGAGGGTACAATGTACAGTATATAATAAATTGAAATAGATCTGCTACGAAATATTAAATTGATGTCTGGGATAAGCAATTATCGTGACTTGTTTACAAAATGTCCATTTCGTCAATAAAGGCTGAAGATACTGTTGGTTATTACAAGTTGACAGTAGTAGAAAGTAGTACTATTACATCGTGTGGGGTAAAATAAAATTATAAAAAATAGTTTAAATTCAAGTAAACGGTATCAAGAAACTGACACATACTTTCTTCCTTTTTTCCCAACTTTAATGAATAAACTGTTTTTATTTACTAACTATTTAATATAAAGTATAGTATAATGAACATAAAATCTTTTAAAAAATCTTTTTTCAGAAAACTTTCACCCAAATCCCATTTTTGGAGTCACTACAAAATCCTTTGCTTCACACAGTGGCTTTAAGAGGGGAATCGCACTCTTATCCCCTCCAGGTTAGGGGATTCATATTTTTGAATATCCTCTGTTGGTTAATGCTTATTTGACCTGCATATCAAATTTAAATTAAGTTAATCATTAAATAAGAGAGAAATTGTTATTATTGTATTCCCCATAAAAATAACATTGGACAACGTTCTGTGTTTACCGCTAAATGAAAGTTTCAATATTCTCCGCAACCAGTAATCGTAGAATAATAATTCAAAATACAACTTTTTTTGTTTTTTTGAGCTTTTTTTAATGGTGATACGTAATTTGTATTTAGCACTACATTTTTTATGAAAAAAAGGAAAAAACTTAATTTTGGAAATTTTAACCCCTGTAATTTCTGAACCTAAATTTCCCAGAAATTCTGGTGGTGTCATTTTGTTGGAAAGCTAAAGTTCTACAAACTACTAAAGTTCAAATAAAATCATTAGAGCGGTTTTTGAGAAATTTGGATTTTTCTTGTTTTCCAACAGCAGTTTTGGGGGGATATTCACCGTTAAAAATAAAATATTCCAAATAATTAAAAGAACGACTGGAGATATCGTGGATTAGTACCTACTCACTAAATGTCATCAAAATCTGTCCACTGGTGTCGTCTCTAGCTCTGTACACATCCAGACAGACACACAGACATCACTCAAAAATCACTTTTTGGATTCAGGGAGAACCAAAACGCATATTTACACTAACAACTCAAATCCGACGGACAATACTTCCTCCATTTACTATGTATGGGGTTGAGAAAGTAAAAACGCAGCTTTATGCCACATTAATAAATCCAACGATTATTTGAATTGTTCTTACATATTAAGAACATTATAGCAAAGACTTACTTTTACTAATTTATCGTATTTTTACTAATTTATAGTTCTGTTAGTAAAACTTTGAGATATATTTTATTTTGTAATTAATAAGTAGGTGAACTAGTTGTCTTTATAAATACATCAATTTGAACACATCTTAAAAGCATATACAAAATTACTTCGTAGAACACAAAAATGAGATAACTATAGATATCACACAGTAAACAAGATTTTTTCCAATGACTTGGAAAACTAAATTTCATACATTTTAAAAAACCATAGGTATTTGTATTTATAATTATGAAGTTAACTACGTGTTTTATAAGTAGCGGTTTTTCATTGGTATTTTTTCGGGGGGACACTATGACTAATAACATATTTTACTGAAGATGTAAAGAAAAAAGATAAATACATGGATAATGTCAGAGACAAGTAGTTTTTGAAAGACAATTGTTAAAGGCGATGATGGATTTTAGACAGAGAGAGAGAGAGAGAGAGAGAGAGAGAGAGCATTTCATAATCCCTCTTTAGGGACTTGTACTCAGAATGACGCGGGATGCTTTCATTTAGAAATATCACTCTTCCACTGGTCTTTACCTCTTTTATCCTTTCTAAAGAATTTAAAAATTTAAATCTGAGTATTTTTCACTATTTATTATGATTTAAGAAGTATGGAGTATCCGTAGCCATCAAGACGCAAAACACCATGAGTAAAATATTGCGTCCTAAGATTGATGATTGTTATAATTTTCACAAGCCCGGTGTATATAAAATAAGTTGTAATGATTGCGATAATTTTTACATTGGACATTTGTTTTGTAAAAAGATATAAGAATCATATTTCAAGATGGAAGAACAGGAAACCGGAAAATTAAAATGTCGCAAAGCACCTTCTGGAAAATGGCCATACATTGGGAACAATAGAAGACAATTTAAGTATTCTCCAGATTTGTAAGAAAGGAAATGTAATGAATGCATGGGAGGAATTAATTAAATTTAAGGAAAAACAGTAGGATATGAATAAATTGAATAATGAACATGTCAACTTTGACTCTGGTGGTACTTTTCGCAACTTGTTTCCGAAACTTCTGCTATATAAGCTGTACGCCGTCTTGTTTCTGTCATTCGCTGATTGGGCCTGATGATGACCGGTGTGACTGGTTTAAATTGATCGCCTTGTACCATTTTTTTCGTATATTTACCGTCTTGTGTGTATGTAAAGTATAAGTGTAAATATATTGTGTAGTGTTGTGAGACGTAGTTTTATTTTATCCTGTTATTTATTATGCTCAAATTATTATTAGTAATAAATTGTACTTGGTCACAACCCATTTTTTATCCCCAAAAAACTCAAAAGACACTAAAAACTATCAAATACTTCTTATATTTATTGAATTAGTTAATTTCATTTCATTGAAATTCAACTGGCCCACAGACCACGCCAGTAAAACTTTCATTTCGTTTGATTTTAATTACAAAATTATATGTTTTAATAAGTGTCCGCACGTTTCCTAACACAATAAACGATTATTTAACAATAAATCTTCACCATCATGGGAATAAACGCCTATATATTGCATTAGGTAAAAAGATCCATTGATTTCAATCTGTAACTTGGACCAAAACAGGCTGATGATTGTAGCAGTAATTAATCAACCGGTGTCTATTGAAACCAGAGAGTTTCATGGGATTGAGATTGAAAAGACTCTTTGTGAGGTTTAAATTGGAACTGAAAAATATCAACTGCGTTCCAGGTTCACTGTTGAATGATGCTTATATAGCCATAGGATTCAATTGAACACTAAAGGGGGGGGGGTAATAATTCAACCATTTTATGTCTTAAGTAGATATATTTTCAAGAATAGACATCAAATTGTAGTTGTCTTCCCGTTAAATTCAAAACGAGCTAATCATAACCAAAATAACACGTTTAGTTAAAGTTAAATGAGCAAAATAAAATAATTAAAAAAGTGATCATGGTAGTTATATCAATATTTGTCTAACTGGGAATCTATGGTTTTGGCGGAGCACAAATATGTATTTTAGAGAAAATTGCTAAAAAAGGACTTTACATGGATTAAACTTAAGTTTCCAATCCCAAAATACTTGATAGAGCCAAAGGTAAGAACAGGCGTTTATATTTTTTTAAACCCTAGAAATAATGACTGAGTAATTGATCGGATATAGTCAATGCTAACAACGTTTACGAGTTATGAAATGAATACGTTAAAAGGCAATTGATTTAAGTCTAAGACATAGTAACACAAATTCTAAAACTGTATTTGTATCGTATCTTTGCTTTACAGATTCACAGATTGCTTACTATGTAGAGAATTGGCATATGGACGATTGTAACATCGTCCAATATGTTCACTTTCTTAACGGCCAATCACATTGATGGTTGGTTCCTTTGGCAATGAAACAAGAACTCCTATCAGAGTACACGTCTCTTCGTCTCTTCCAAACATTTGTCAAACAGGAATAAGTAAGAAACTATTTGTGGAATTTAAATATGTTTTCCCAAATGTATCATAAGAATATGAAAATTATGTCTTTTTGTAAATTAAGGACAGTCTGGGTATTTACGAGTGAAGAAACTTATTGACTCTATGCAAAGGGGTGAACAAAATAAATACTCAATTATTTCCATACCTGCAAGGTAAGTTAAATCCCATACCTGATCAACATCTATTTACATGGACTGAGTTCAAAAATGGAAATTTAGAAAATCAAATTGTTACTTGAGATCCTATTGTATATGGTACTTACTGACTCTTCAACTCCTAAGAGGGAAGGCCCACAAGGAGTCGGAATAAAATATTAAATGTTATAATATTAAAATACGTACAAAAGTTACCATTAATAGATCACACAAGTAGAAACACAATGCCCCACATTTTATCTCAGAAAAAGAATGCATTGGTAACAAATGGTAGGAGATTGGAAGATACTATTAGTGAAACTTAAACTTGTTTAAAAATACCGATACAAATGTAATTTCTAGTCTAGTTTGTGACAGCAATTTTTACCACACAAGATATTTAAAAGTTTCAATGCATATTATAAACCATATAAGACTTCCTATGAGGGTCTTCCATTAGGAGAAGTTTTGTACAACTCGTACGATAGACTAAGGCCATGTTATACAATTAACAAGAAATCGCCCTATCTCGGGGGCAAACAAAGGTTTTATTTAATCTGTTATTAATACCTTAATAATTTAGTTAAACAGATTTATGAATGTAAAACAGAGACATAAACTATTGTTTTATCTCTCTCTTAAACTGTGGGAAGACGAGGAATTAGATTACAGGACGTTGACAACGACATTGAAATTCTATGAATGATTTGTGTGGAAATACTTGACAGCTATGACGAGGAAATCCCGTCAGAGGAAAGAAACGGAGATTGTCCCTTAGTAAAAAACGAGGAGCTTTATTCCAGAATTGTAGAATATTGAATATATTCATCCGTGTCTGACAAAGACAGTTCTGATAAGGTGAGATAACCTGCATGTTGAAACTTTTAAATGATGTGCACGTGTCACTATTTTCTCCAATTGTATTTTCCTTCTAATATAATATACGAACAAAATAATGATATAGAGGTCTCAACCTACGGTAAGCTAGTAATATGTTATAAATTTATAAACTTACAAAATTATTATCGTTTTCCCAATTGTGTTGGGCTGGTATTTGTAAAACGTAACACAAAACACGTCTCTGGTCTATCAAAGGCAAAAATCTACGGCGTTGCGTAAAAATATGCCATGAAATTAGGAAACAAGACCATTGCAAAGGTCTGAAGGATTGCCTCTCTGGGTACAAAATGTTAACGTCACATCTGAACAGAGTTTTAAAATTATGTCAAAACTACTCTTTTCTTTGATAAGAATAAGTTTTCTTTATTGTAAAATAACATGAACTTTTTTAGTTAAAGTGCTTTGAACAAAATTCCACAATTTAAAATGGGCTGTGAATATAAATAATTTAAAATGTGACCAGCAAAATGTTGGTATTTTTAAATCTATATGAGAATTTATCTTTTATTCAAGGATTTATATGGCTTTTGTGACAACTGGAATTATAAACTGGAAACTCAAAGCTTGGAAACTGAGTTGGATTGAATCTCTTTTCCGAATAGTTGTATTATAAATTACTAAATTGTGATGAAAAACTACAAGATATAAAGTTAATTTGGTAATACAAATATTAATATAAATTAATACATTTGGATATGTTTTAAACGTTAAGGATGACAAGTTTTCAATTGAATAAATAGATTTCGCTTACCTTCCGTACATAAAGCTGACTTTAATTAATATTTATAAAGAGTAAAATCTATCAGTTAAATAACACATTTATCGAATGAAAGATATTAAAATATAATATTCATCATTGCAGTTTTCGTTTAGTTTATCTTAATTTTGTTGAACTGTTAATGATAGTTAACAACGTCTAACGTTTGTCCCCTTTGCACTAAACATTAAACAAGTTGATAGTTTTAAAAAACTTCTACTTTTTAGTTTAAAACAAAAACTTATACTTTTTAAAAATAATGATTACAGTTATTTTCTTTTTAGTCTTCCCATACATTTATGCTCTAGGGATTTTAAATATTTGCATATAGTTTTTTTTCATTAGAATTAATGTTTGAATTTCATCAAACTTGGAATAAACTATGCTAGTGTGCAGATAAAACTCCGAATCATTGTTTTAAAAAGTAATGGAATAAGTATGAGAACTGAGTAAAAATTTAAACATAAAAAATTGTATTGTTGGATAGTTTCACTTAAATATAAAGCTGCCAACTGATAAAGGCTTAGCAGTGTCCATTATTTGTCGCAACTTTCTAAACACCCCCTGGGGTACTTCTATTGTACTCTAAGTTTCAACAGCTATCCGGAAAATAATACGGGAGAAAAAAATGTAGTTTTAATAAGATTTTGGTGGTCTTATGTTTTATTTTTAAACTTGTTTTGCTACAGAATAATTTCATAGCGAAATAGCTTCCTTAACTAAACATCCTCACAATCATACCAACAATTATTAAATATGATTTTTATTATTACGGGTGTTGGTAAACAAATCATAGATCAAAATTATTATTCTAATATGGTTTACAACAACAATAATATACAAAGTAACATTTTGAGAGTCCACCATGATGCATAGTTTTTTTGTTATTGTTAACTCGATTGGCTATTATATTAAGAGTTTAGGAATTAAAATAATAATTATAAAACGGCATTTCCACAACGATAACTATTTAAAGAAAGACTCCCCTCTCTTACTAACAAATTTACCAAGAACTGTATGAAGGATAGTTCAGATTGTTTATCTAAATTTATTCAGTACCTTTATGGTCAACTTTTACAGCAAAGTATGTATATTGAGACAACATGAAATTTTATATTATACATTTTTATTATAATCTACTAATTATATTGAATATTTATTGAATCAAAACATAATTATTTTGTTTTATTTCAACTTTTTTCGATTGTTATTGTATTTTACATGTTTATTCGCCTGCTAAAGATAAGAATAAATGCATTGTAAATAAGTTGTCTCTATAACCCAATAAATTTTTATTTTAAATATATTTATTTCAGTTTTGAAATATGAATGTTTATTGCATTTTAATTTAAAAATAACCTGATTAGTTGAAAAATTTCAATAACTTAACGCAATTAGATATAAATATAACAGTGGTAAAACTTTATTGGTTAATAAACATGACTAGATATTTTGCCTAACCCCAAACTTTTGCTTTATCGGAAAAACTTTAGCCTAACCACACATAGGTATTTGGAATATGGTGGTTAATATGCAGAATCATTAAGGTATGATAAACAATTTATGAAGTTGTGTACACAGATAAAGCTTCTTTGTTTCCATCTCTAATAGTTACTTATATTATGAATACCTTATTACGTCCAACCTTTTTGTAAATTTTGTTTACAACTTTGTTTAAAAGAATCTTATAATTTGATGGAGAACACATTCCACTTTAGATGTTGCAGTCTTTTTAATTTTAGCTTCGTATATTATATACCTTCAGTTATAAAATAAAGTAAAAATTATAAGTTTTGATAACAGCTATTATTACTTCATAATGAACCACATTCAATATGTCTCCAAGTCTACTGACCATTGCTGACCACCACGAAGATTGTCAAAGTCAGACTTGACCAACTCTATTTAAAGTTCAAGCCACCTTCAGCAGTGGAGGGTAAGAGGTTTCTTGGCTCCGTGGCTTTTGCGAACGCAGATAGAGTTGTGTTTGGTGGTAATCGTTTTTTCTCACATTTATTTTTATTTTTTTAACCAAGTAATTAGTTGACTTTGGCTCCTTTTTCCTAAAAAAAACAGTATAAATTTTATACATTTTCTAAAGTAAGTGTGCGATTGCTCACATTTATTTTGTCATGTTTAAGAAAATTATTATTCTGTTTGAATTATTAGATTTTAATTATGATAATATCATAGAAGATAATACACAAATTTAAATCGCGTTTTATCTATGATACTTTTAGCTTCTAGAATTATTATAAAACTTTTCATTTCTTCATGCAACAAAAATTGTATAAATACTTTTGGAATTAGCTTATCTTACTTGATCTTATGTTAACTTACAGTGAAAGTAAATCAATAAGACTTTCATAAATTTGATATACTTTCATTTTAAGTCAACATAAAGTCATAATATTTATTTATTATTTTATTTCTAGTACATTAAAGGTTTTCTAAAAAACCTGTACAAATAAATATGATACAAACATACAAATTCTTTTTTAATATTTATATGTATCTCCAAGTATCCATGAAACATGTAAAGGATTAGAAGTCTGCAGGATATTATTTGACAGAAGATATTCTCAGAAGTCACCGGCCCCATCGTTTGATCACAGGCGGAGCTCGGCTTTGGTTTGATCTCATTTGTCCCATGATATTATATCGAGAGAGTCTGCGTCGTTCGAAACTCAAAGTCAAAGAATGTAACTTCTTCAAGCAAATTTATATATTTTATCCCCTTGCAGATGGATTTCTAGTAAAAAAATCAGTAATACTTTCTTTACCCTGAATCTCAACAATAAAAACCAAACAAGTTTTTTACACATAATTTTATATTTGGAAAAATGTATAATTTAAATAAATGCTTAAAAGTATGAATCGCTCAATACATGAACTTTCTCATTGCAATTTTATTTCTTATTCGCAGCAATGAGAAAAACTTTTTAATTGATATCGTTAATATTTATAAAAAACATTATAAAGCTGAATTCTAACCCAAGCTTACAGAACAGGTTTATGTTGCCATCGCAGATTTTGATGGGGCTAGGTATAGAGACTGGCACAGACTGTAAGGAAAATGGGTTCGACAAGATTCAAATATTTTGCAGCATTCTTAGATATCAATATCTTGTAGCTCGAGGAGGAAAAGGCGTACGCTCCAGTTTGTGACATGTTCAATCCGTGCTATAGTTAACAGTGTTCTAGATGGCAGATTCAAACAACAATGTAATACAACCAAAATGTAAATTAAATTATAAAACAAAAATATATGCACACAAAGGTTGACAAACTCAAATGTTAAAGTTGTATTAAGATTGATGTTATTAGTCTACGTGTTATTCAGTATGACTGAAATGGCTATAAATTAAATTATGACTATCTACTACTAACCTCTAATCCAAGGTTGGTTTATATAAGTCAATATATTTGGTCCAATTGTCAATAAAAACACCACTAAAGACGGTAATCTAAAGTTACTCTATTTTTCTTTTCGAAATTACATTTTAAATTATTTAGTCGTATAAAGATTCTTGACTTTGCCAGCCAGCTACAGTATAACATTCATCGATAAATCACATATATTGAGAAACCTCGGCATTTTCATGTCAAGTGCGTGGCAGCATTTAATAATAATAAGGTAGCAAGTAAAACTTTTCAAATATTGTATGTATCTATCAATTTAGTAGCTACACAGGTTTATCTAAACTTTTACTTGATACTTGTGCACTTAATAGGTGCTTTAGATTCATTTTATCATACAGTTACATGTCATTATTTAACTATAAAAGTAAAAAAATATATATACTTGGACAATTATTAGGAAACCATTAAACAATCCGTGTTTTGTTTAATTGCTTATACTATTTGATAACATCCATCCGTTTGTCTACTCTCGGAAAGCTCTTGCGGCTTAATTTCAATCAAATCAATTACATTCCACTCAGGTCAACTGTTAATTAATATCATTCACCACGATGTGATCTGGTTGTCGTTATTCACCTAAATCGGTCGGCTTAAAATTATTTCACAAATCAATCTTTTAAAATTAAAGTCATGATTTTCAGTTTTTTACTTTTTCCGAATTGACTTTCCTGCCAGTACAATAGATATAAAATTGAAAACGAGTTCGCACGCAGCACGCTGACGTGAGGGAAGTGAATTTCCATTTAAAAAACTATAAAAACTCAAAATCAGTTAAAAACATACAATTATTCCAACTTTTATTCAAATCTGAAAACATTTATTTTTTGGCTGTTCTGATGTTCCTGGTTCTATTTACCTGCAATGCTGGGAATACAATTTTGCGCATTATAAGGTTAGGAGAAGGTCCAGTCAGGCTTTAAAGTAGGCGTGAGGTTGTTGGGGATGATAATAGTACACCAACAAATGAATAACAGGCTTTTCTAATGTAAAATCCCCATAAGACAACGTACTGTGTTTGGTCGATACACATTTTCTTTAATAACTCGGTAAATATTTATGCTATAATGACGAGAGAGGGCTTACAACTTTCGCCTCTCCAATTCCCATCTTTTTACATGCATTTATTTTACATACAGGGCTTTTCTGACCCTTTTTGGGCCCAAAAACTCAAAATTTGAAAGATTAATCCCAAAAAAGGGGGTTTAGAGTTGTCCGATTGTTTTGCCCAACGAACTTGTCCAACTGATTACAGAAAGGAACGTCCCTACCAAATTTGAAGTAAATCGGACAAAAAATGCGACCGCTAGAGTGCAAACACATATATATATATATATAATTTTTAACGTCCCCCCAAAACGTGTTCAGGTGGTCACGTTAGGAACTTCTATGGTGGCCCGGGCTTAAGTTTCACCGTGCGAGTCATGCTAATAGTTCACTTTCCAAAGGAAATTCACTAACAAATAGTGTCAAAAATGTGGTAAATTATAAAATATTCATAAATAAACTATAACTCCTGTATTTTAACGGAACAAATTTACCGTGGGCTTTTACTTTTTCATCAAGGGATGCAAAACATTAGTTCAGGTGTTTATAATATATACATTATAAGTTGTTTTAACTGTGCCACGATATAGAAAAAATCTTTGCGTCAAACATTCATATAATTGACTAATTAGTTTTGGAGTATTAGTGGTTACTATTATAAATACCCCCGTAGCAGCAAACCTGCAAACTCAGCGAATTTCCAATGCATATATACGTTCCTAATACCACATAAAGCCACATACCAAGTTTAATCTATATACATTCAGAAATAAACGATTTATGACATTTTAATTATTCTCCATAAGAATAACATGGCGACTGAGCACGCAGGGTTGCTGAATCAACGAACACAAAAAATGGGGTTTTATACAAATATCAATATAACGCAAGAAGGTAAAGCCACATACCAAATTTTATTAATTTATGTTCATAATTAAGGGAGATAACACGTTACTTTTTCTCCCTAAGAATAACATGGGAGCTGAATACGCAGGTTTGCTGCTACGGGAACTATAGGCCAAAAATGTTTTTTAGTGCAAATATCAATAGACCACAACGGTATGGAGCAATATACTAAGTTTCATCATGATAAGTTGATAAATAAGCGATATATACAATTTTTCATATTCTCCATAAGATAACATTGGACAACGTACTGTGTTTAGCACTTTCAATATCTCTGTAGCCATTTGACGTAGAACAATGATCAAAACACCAAATTGTGCGTATTTTAAAACTGATTCCAATGATAAAAACTAAAATTTGACTTTTTCAAAAAATATAAGTAAAAAACTAAAAAAAAAATGTTTGGGGTACAAAACCCCCCAAAATACCCCTTCGGATAAGTCGTTCTGTCTGGTTTTCGAACTAAAGTCATAATTGCTCCTTTACACATTTATACAAAATTTGGTTAAAATCGGACTATTGTTACGAGAGTTATCGTGCTCACGGACACACACACACACACACACACACACACACACACACACACACACACAAACACACACACACACACACACACACACACACACATATATATATATATATATATATATATATATATATATATATATGCAGTTTTGATCGAATGGTGATTTTCGCATCTGGGGACCACAAAACGAAAAGTTATCATGGTACCGGTCCCATGTCTTACCATGCCGACTACGGGGAAATTCGCTAAAAAAACAATTTCTGTTGCAACGGAATCAGAAGACATTATTTACAATTACTATATCTTTTGACATTTTTTTAACTGATGAAATAATGATAAATTGTACAATTTTCCAGCATTAATAAAACTTGATTTACATTCCAATTAGTTTACTAAATATTTTAGATTATGGTTAAAAACAAGAGGGTTTTATTGCTAAGTTCGTGTTTAACCTAGACTAGACGATCCTTGCAACGCAAAGCACTTGTAACGTACACGTAAAGCCGGAAAGGTATGTTTTCAATATGTTGAAACAAGTACAAGTGTCAGTGGTTTTACATTAAAAGTAAATTGTACTTTTTGATATTAAATATATCACTATTAAAACTAAAGTTTAGGTTTAGAGTGTAAGTTATGTTATTTCACATATATTGTGAAATTTTAAAAAAAATTGTAAAACATTCTTCTTTAACTTATCACAGACAAAAGTGGGGGTTTTGTGTTGATGGTATGATTGATGATATGAATGTAATCAATGATCTAAGTTTGTTATCCAACAAGAAATAAGGTCAGTTCATATTAAAGGGAACTGAAAGTCATTGTTTCAGGTAAAAGAGTTATAAACGCCAGATTGCCGATCACTCTTATAAATATTTATAACTAAAACGAGAGGTAAAAATGATATGAACAAAATATAACCAACCAGAACTAAAGAATCTACATCGTTATAACTGAAGAGACTGAGTTTAATCCCGGAAGGCATATCCGGGTTCATTCCACTACTTCCGGTGAAAGCCCGGGATGAGTCTAGTTGATAGTCTCCGAATAAAGGGTTCATTATTTGAACAATCGTATTAAAGTCTAATTTATGTTAATCATAAGTTTTGAGAGTGCAAACAATTAAATTATTGACGATATTGACGGATATTGACGTTTAAATCAGTGATAGACAACTTTTTACCTTTCAATATCCAGTTGTGTTACGCTAGCCTACATGTGTCGTGGCAATAGCCACATCTCAGGCAGCATCTTTATGTAGAATTGTAACATGAATTTAAAATTGAAACACAATAAAGGGATACATTAACACATAAACATCACAGTTAAACCACAGGATCACAGGAACATACAAACCCGTCACGTGACCTTCCATGATCATCCAGTCGCCGCCAATACGACCTAGCGTGCACGCACTGCTACTGGAGTAAACAGTTAATAATTGACTGGTATTGTCTTTAATTGTGACGTGTATGTATTAATGTATCTCCTAGTTTTTGTGTTTGATTTTAAAACTCATGTGACAAATCTGCTTATAGATGCTGCCTGAAGATGGGGATGTCGCCACAAAAACATTTTAGCCTAAGGCAACAAAACAGGATATTGAATGGTGATAGTTTATTTTATAAATCGTTATAAAATGGATAAAATGGTGATAGTTTATTTAAACATCAATATCCAAAAGTCCGATCATTAGTTCTTTCAGAATCTTTAGCTTATATATCGGAGGACTGTCAAAGGGACACTGGCCTAAATTTAACTAAACGATTTTTAATCAGTGACCTAGAGTTGAATTTGATTTCAAATTTTAACAGATATGTAGATCGACTGCGAAATAAACCAATATTAAAAAAGCGAATTAAAGTAAATCGTGAAAACTTGATTAAAGTTATTGGACCATAAATTCAAATATTTTATTTGCAAATATTCAAGATTAATTATTGATGTAAATGAAATATAAAGAATTATAATGCCAAGAAAGATTTAGAACAGTCATTACTTGTTACTTGTCAACATTTAATGGTTTAAATTTCCTACTTATACTATTAACCTAAAAACAATATCCTCAATCCTCGGTTTCAATCCTATTACTCGGATACTAGGTTCACTTATAAACCGCTGGGTTCACTGGAGTTGTAGCCGCTTAATTCATAACAAATAAATGTCACTATAACACGAAGCTGGTCCGTCGTGATCAAGACCAAAGTTGTAACCAATGGCTTGACCGCGATGGCCATTGTCTTGGCTTAACTTCAGCCATTCTCTGACTCTGATGGCAACCGCATATGCATATGCTTAAGCATCTGTGGTAAGTGTGTTTCAGAACATGGTGTGGCTAGGAATCTAAAATGCACTTTCATCAACGTTATTCATGAATAATTAACAAGCAATGAGAGCATATCATTGTGATAGTAAGTTATTGTAAAACCTGAGGCATTATTTGTGATTCCAGTTTTGATAACAAATGCTTTTAGTAATAATAATAACAATTTATTGTCCAGAAACCTCACAGTAGTTTTGCGTAGGCTTACAAAATAAATTTTAACGATTAATTCTAGCCAAAATTGTATACTCTAGTTAATTGAATTTTATTTTTTTTTCTTCTTGGAAATCACCAACTCTATAATATCCTCCATCTTGCAGAATTTTGTTCACAATCCTCTTAAATTTTTGAAATTTCTCTCTTCTATATAATGTCGAGGAAGTTTACTATACAAAATAACACCATTATATAGTATATATTTTTTTAAATGAGTACTGTGAACTGAAATTTTTATATTGTGGTTGTGCCTAATATTGACGTGTGTTTGAATTTTCGTTAGTATTAGTTTATATTGTTGTGTAATATAAATATTTAAATCAAACAGCAAGTCAAAAACTTATGTATAAAAATGTATTATATAACTATTTGTATTTAAAAAATCTTGTTTCATGTATATCTTGATTTTTTTAGCTTTTGTGTTTGATTTAAACTTGATTATTATGGTACATAAATGTCAACACTTACCATGCTAATAAAGGTTGTATAGTACATCATTATCATTTACAATCAAGTTACTCCTAAAGATTTTGTTTACGTATTAATCAACATGCTATTATAATCAAGTGTATTACTGTTTAAAACGTGATAATCGTTTAACATGTGAATAACTTATGTTTTAACATACTCCAAACTATATTTATTTTGTAACAAAATAGTATTTTTGAAAACCATTCGGTTATAAAGTACAAAAATACTTTCTTTAAATCGATTTAAGTAAACATCTAATTTGTTTATCTTTGGCCTGTACTATGTGTGGTCAAATATATTTTCATCATATTCTATTTATCACTAGGGATCTTGGTCACCTCTCAAACTCGTCCCTCTCAAACTCGTCCCTCTCAAACCCGTACCGCACCACCCTAAATCACTGGACCGTACTTCAAGAGAGTCGACTGATGACACCACTGGTTTCTGCTGACTGATCCGATCCTAATGGAACTAGTTCGTTGGAAAGGATCCTGAACTGAATCACTACAGAAGTGTTTAATTAAAAATATAATGTTAGTTTAGAACTTGTATACAACTTACAATACACCTTACTGGCTGTGAATTTGCATTTAATCGTATTTTTTGTAAAATAATAGATTAATTTGTTGAAAATGATCCAACCCCAGTTTATGACTCTATTATTCATTAAAACCACATCGAAGATTTTTATTTGAACGTTTTCATAAAAAGGAAAGACTGTAAATAACAAGAGTTAATACTAAAATATTGAGATCACTCGCAGAGGCTTATCGGTGATTGGTTTGGAGGAGCGGAATGCTCTTAAATCCTTAATTTCAATTTTTGAATGACTGTTGGTTTTATCCCTGATGAAATATTCTTTGTTATTTATAAGGCGTTAGGGCGAGCAGATTTATAATGAAACTTGTTATTGCCACGATATTTAAATTGTATTCCAGTTAATCTGGACTTGAACATATGCAATGACTGGTGAAATCATAATAAATGTTTAGAATGTACTAATTAGGATACGCTACAAATAAAAATTACCACAGAAATCATTAAAACCGTAGAGCTGTAAAGCTGTATTAAACATTTTAAAACACATTTTTATTAGCTTCCAAATGCTTCATGTTTACTGTAAGTATCCATGGCATTTTAATTCGATCAGTGTTATAAACTAAGATATTATATGCACAATGTTGGAACAATTACAAAATATTTCGTTCAAATTTGTGTTATATTACACGCAAACGATTATGATTATTATTATAGTGTATATGTAAATAATTGATCTAAGGTGTCAATCACTATTAGCTGTCTCTATGTACTTGGGCAAATGCAAATTACTCAATATCTACAATGGGTCGATTTTCTGTAAAAGTTTGCATTGCGTTGCTTTGAAAATTAAACTTGTTAATGTCATCGTTCAACTTGAGAATACAAAGCCTTCCTGATGAACGCATACTTCCATGTTGATTTACTTAAAGCTTGATCAAATTCAGTTGAGTTTCAGTGAGCTTCAAATTATAATAATGTACCTAAATACCACGATAGGAGATGCCTATCGACTTTGTTCGTTTGTATTACTCCAAGGTGGGGATGCACTATAACAGAAGTAAGTCAAACTTATACCTTACTACCTTACGCTTAGATTGGCTAGTAGATTCTTGAGAAAGTGACTCGTACGTGTCAAGTCACTTAGCAATTATTCCTTATTCATTTGTATTTAGGTTTCCGTTCTAACTCAACTGAGGTGAACGGGCATGAAGTAACCGCTATTAAGATGTTTATCCGCTACGTCGCTTCAGGGTAATGTCTTCAGGTTGCCACCACTGCATTGCTAGGCGCTAGTGTCCCGCGAGTCATGTGGCCTGGACCCCTCCTCCACGTCAGGCTTGGCTGTTGGGCCTTTTTTGTTTACTGCTTTGACAGTTCTTTGTTTTAGCTTGTTGTAATTTTATCCCAGCTTTGAATAGATTGTTACACTAATTTTGTTATATTCTTCGTATTCTGCTCACCTGGGATCAGATTCCAGTTCCCAAAAAATAGGGAAACCTGTTTTTCTCTGAGTAATAGGAAATGACCACAATAATTTATTAATTAACGTAAACTCACATCAATGATTTTAAATTAAGAAGTAAAGTGAAGTTCAAAACTTTTTTGATACTTTTTTCCTGACTGATCGGCCAAACTAGACGCTCCTTAGAACAAATCCGTAGAATGAAACTGTATTAGAGGAAGAATTTTAGGCTCATCCGTGTTACCCTTTGAACATTATCATCGTTATCTATTTCTACGAGTATTAACTACACGGTCAGCCTTTGAACTACTGTGCATGCTCAGTAGTGTTTTTCAACGTGATAATATGCTGTTCTCTGCAATCAGACGAATGTTAAAACTTTCCTGGTAACATTAAGTTTTAAAGTACTCTTTGAAAATGTAAAAAGTAATTTGTAATGCTTGTTAACATGGTTTTAATTTTATTTTGAGTTTTGTTTATGTATGCGGACAATCCTTCAGAAACTTGAATTGAAATTATTGACAATAAATGTAATTTATAAAACTAAACATAGTATAGAGCTCTAATAAGAACAAATCGGATTTTAACATTGCATTGTCATATCGAAATACAATCGAATTTGTATTAAAGTATAATTTGCCCACGTAATACACAGATGGATTTACAAATGAAATATTAATATTCGTTATAGATGCAAAGCAGCGTACAAGGAAAATTAGAACGCCTACTTTCTCCGTTTTAAAACTGTTAACACTATTCGAGAGAAGTGAAGCTTAAGAAATAAAGAGGAATTATATTATGTATCCATCACCACATTTGTTACTCCTTAAGCCTCTTAGAATTAGTATTCACCAAAATGATATTCCCATGTGTTTTACATTATTTCAAACTCTTTACCAGTATCAAGGAAATACCCGGGTGTAAATGTAAAATTATAAGTTCTCAGAAATTAATTAAATTTATCTTTAACATTTAATTACAAAATGGAGCGAATGTAATAATTACGAATAACCAGTGAGGGGTTAGTTTAATTTGTTTTTATTGTGCAGTGTATAAAACGAAGTTATAAACCTAAGCTAAGTTGAAAAATGAATAGAATAACGGTTATCATTTGTTTATACTACTAACTAGCCATAATTTAAGACAACCTCAATGGATTTGTATTCTTCTAACAAAGACATAATTGATTATAATTACCAAAAAAGCTGAAGAGGTCTGATAACATTATCTCTATTCAGTTTAGCTTCTGTTGGTTAATAGCAGATATCACTGTCAGATCCATTATATAGCACTCCATTTCATCAAGACCATTGTTCCAACAATAAAGATCTAAATGATAAGTGTTTAAGTATTCCTATCAAATATTAACGCATTATTTGATCGTATAAAATATCTATGTATACTAAGCGAAAGAATAATGTACATTTTTTTAATACACCTTAAATAACTTCCTTGCCATTTATATAACTAATCTTGCAAATATTTCATTTGAAAAACTACTTTTAACTAATTTATAACTTGGTAAACGTGCATATAACGTCAAAAATGAGTGATGGAAAAGAATGTTTTTTTTAAACCAACTATAATATTATATGCCTAGAAACATAGCATTTATAAACAATGAAACTCATTTACAACAAAAATCCTATGATTGTTGTAATAGTATTGGTGTTGTTTTTTGTTTTTGTTTTTTCTAAAGAGAAAATATCTGGCTGTAATTCATAAGCTCCCTAAACTTATAATGTTAAACTTACCAACAATAGAATCCTTGTTTTAATCAGTATTTTTAAAATATAGATTAACAAAAAAAAAACGCGTAGATTTTTAATTAATGTCATAAATGTTTTAGATTATTTAACATACATTTTTAAGTTGACGCTGGATTTATGGAGGGTTTTAACTACAGCCAGAAAATAATATTTTCCAAGGAAACGAAAGGGTCCTATTGTGAACGTCAAAGTTCCTATAGTTGTTGCTTCATCGCTTCCATAGGGTGAATATTCATGGTAGAGACTTGGTGGAAAGATAAGATAATCCATGTCTCGGCTTGGCACATAGCCTGCACGCTTATCCAGAATATAAATATGAGGATGTATTTGGGAAGATATTCACTCGAATATAACTTGCTCTATCTTCAGGGAAACCCAAACAGATCATGTTTATACCACTAGATGTATTAATATTGTTAAGCTGTTAATCATCAATTAACATTTCATCCCAATATATCGGACACAAAATGTTTAATAATGTTCCTAAATGTAGGAAGACGACTTAAGCCTGTTTTTTAACAATGAAGTTTTAATATTTAGCTCAAATTGTTTAACAGAAAAAAGTGCAAGTTGACTTGAGTAACACCAATATATATTATATAGACTAGTTAGTATATAACTAGTTTTAAATATTCTTAATATTGAAAATATATCCGGTCAAAGTGTGATATAGTGATATTCTGCAAATAAATAAAAAGGACTAACTATATTAAATTTTATGAATTTCATACGTTACTTTTTATTTATGGGTATAATATTCTTAATTTACTTCATACATTTAACTTTTTTTGTTTGCTTAAATAAATTAAAGAACAATGTTTCTTAGAAGTTCGGCAAAACCTGTTCAAGTGTTCAAATATTTGTTATTTAAAACGTTTTTATATTTAAAGATTAAACGATATATTATCAGCTTCTACGTTTCAAAACGTTTTACGTGCCCTGTTTTCATTATGTTCTTTTGTCAACAGCATTATCACTTGGCTTTATCAAAATATAATGAAATAATGAAAACTAAAGAGCATTGAACACCTTTAAAATTGAGCACATTTTTAGTCAAGTCAATGGTTTAACCTAAATTACTTTAAATATTTAAAAACAACGTGGGAAATATAACTATTTTAAAGTATTTGTAATAATTAACTAAGGGCAAAAAGCAGACATCACTGTAGTAAATAATAATTAAGAGCTTTAAAAAATAAAAATTATTTTGCTACCGTAAAATCAATTTAATGCAACAATTAACATACTCCATTAACCCTATAATCGAATTTTCGTGATATCCGAAACTTTGTTTCAAAGTTCTCTGAGCGTAACTTCTCTACTTAAAATACTTTGACTAATGGAGTGGAAGAAGCGATCATTATTTTATATTCAAATCCATCCTTTATAAATAGATAAAGTTTACTTTTCCGTAACTGTAAATTATCTTAGGCTTCTAATTTTACTTTCTTTTTTTTCTTCTGTATTTATAAATCCTCGTATTTTCAGTTCAAGCAATCAATACATGATGGGGCAAAGGTTACTAGATATTTTAAGCTTAAACCTGTATATTATTTTTGTGGACCTTCGATAATTTTTTTGAGTAATGTGGAAACTACAACAATTTAATATCTTAGAAATATACATTTACAAACTCATACTGAGTAAATCACAAAGTTTTCATTTAAATTAAGGTTATTATATAATTATGAAATACGCCATAAAAAAAATAAAAACAATACTGAATCGGGAATGTCTGAAAGATGTATAGATTTGTAAGCGAATATAACTCACATTGGCACATACAAATTTGACAGTACGCATGTAATGCTGGATAGTTTCCTTAGCTAAATATGTATTAAAAAGGATCCAATAAAGCTTATCTTCAGATTTACATTGAGATAATGTAAAATATTACCTATGGTAATGTTACTATATGTAACAAATAGAATATGAAACTCAATCTTGGAAAATATTGACACGGATACTAATTTTAAAACACTTAAAAATATACAACAGCACCTAAACCGTTATAAGTACAGTTCAGCAAATATATATGAAATATGGTACAAGGCTATCGATAACAACCAATCGCACCGGCCATTAAAAGGTGCCGAGTTATTAATACCTCGTAAAACAATGATATAACGATACGGTTGGAACTATAATTAAACTTTTATGATTCACGTGTCGGTTTCTACTTTTATAACTGTACGGTGTCATATTTTTTAACTTAAACGTGATTTTACTATTTTGATCGAGTAGTTATTAAAATGATTTACTATATAAAACTGGGCAATGGAAAAAATAGTAAATTAATAATAAAAACCGGTGTATTATATATGTACAGTTTACAGTATAAATGTGATTTTTCTGAAATTCACGTTCACTGAAAAATAACATATTTATAAAATTATTTAAATTTTTTTTATAGAAACCATTTTTTCTACATACATCTATATGAATTTGAAGAAGAATACCTTTGATTTTCAACAAAGTATGATTACCGAATTTCATTCCGCACAAGGCAATTTTAAGTTTTAGAAACATCTTTGATACTGAAATGTTCTGAAAATCGCAAAAAATTGGTTTTCAGCGAGAAAAAGAGTAAAATCATAATAAAAGTCGCCCATATTGAGATTCTGAATCAATTGCATCACTGAGTGCATTCTCTGATTGTTTTAGGGTGGTTTTCGATGTATTTATTCCAAATACTTCTTAAGTAATTTTTCATGAACCCTTAAAGTAATATAAACGGTTGAGTTTCTTCAATAAATATTATGTAAAATCTATTATTTCGTCTAAAAATGGGTCGTGTTACTTCTTCGTTAGTACTTTACAGAATCATTAACATTTAAATGGCAAGCCTATTTGTTTGTTCAATGTTAAAACTTGATACCATAAAATAAAATAACTTTACTCTTTGAGTAAAAATAACTTTGATAAATGAGTAACCACAACAACTGAGAATTAATTTCCGTTGTGGAAGGAAGCACGTTTAAGAGTATCTTTGTGATTTAGGAGAAACTTTGTACGTCGTACGGAAAAAATAAGGTTTCAGATTTTTAATTATTTCTATGAGTAGGTACAACATAAAATTCAACGGATTTTCTTATACTTAAATTCAGTGACCGACAATTAAGTAAAAAGGTATTTTAATATTATTTCCGCCTTCGATATAGCCTCCTACTTAAAGCCACCTTTCTATATCAGAGTCATTACCAAAACCAGAGTCATTACCAAACCAGAGTCATTACCAAAACCAGAGTCATTACCAAAACCAGAGTCATTACCAAAACCAGAGTCATTACCAAAACCAGAGTCATTACCAAACCAGAGTCATTACCAAAACCAGAGTCATTACCAAAACCAGAGTCATTACCAAAACCAGAGTCATTACCAAACCAGAGTCATTACCAAAACCAGAGTCATTACCAAAACCAGAGTCATTACCAAAACCAGAGTCATTACCAAAACCAGAGTCATTACCAAACCAGAGTCATTACCAAAACCAGAGTCATTACCAAAACCAGAGTCATTACCAAACCAGAGTCATTACCAAAACCAGAGTCATTACCAAACCAGAGTCATTACCAAAACCAGAGTCATTACCAAAACCAGAGTCATTACCAAAACCAGAGTCATTACCAAAACCAGAGTCATTACCAAAACCAGAGTCATTACCAAACCAGAGTCATTACCAAAACCAGAGTCATTACCAAAACCAGAGTCATTACCAAAACCAGAGTCATTACCAAAACCAGAGTCATTACCAAACCAGAGTCATTACCAAAACCAGAGTCATTACCAAAACCAGAGTCATTACCAAACCAGAGTCATTACCAAAACCAGAGTCATTACCAAAACCAGAGTCATTACCAAAACCAGAGTCATTACCAAAACCAGAGTCATTACCAAAACCAGAGTTATTACCAAAACCAGAGTCATTACCAAAACCAGAGTCATTATCAAAACCAGAGTCATTACCAAAACCAGAGTCATTACCAAAACCAGAGTCATTACCAAAACCAGAGTCATTACCAAAACCAGAGTCATTACCAAAACCAGAGTCATTACCAAAACCAGAGTCATTATCAAAACCAGAGTCATTACCAAAACCAGAGTCATTACCAAAACCAGAGTCATTACCAAAACCAGAGTCATTACCAAAACCAGAGTCATTACCAAAACCAGAGTCATTACCAAAACCAGAGTCATTACCAAAACCAGAGTCATTACCAAAACCAGAGTCATTATCAAAACCAGAGTCATTACCAAAACCAGAGTCATTACCAAAACCAGAGTCATTACCAAAACCAGAGTCATTACCAAAACCAGAGTCATTACCAAAACCAGAGTCATTACCAAAACCAGAGTCATTATCAAAACCAGAGTCATTACCAAAACCAGAGTCATTACCAAAACCAGAGTCATTACCAAAACCAGAGTCATTACCAAAACAAGAGTCATTACCAAAACCAGAGTCATTATCAAGTAGTTGTTTTAGAAAATGTTTGAAACAAAATAAGCCTCTTTTAGTTAATATGATTTGTATCAGGAAAGTTAAATTGATAACATTTTTAATGATTGTATATAATCCTTGAAGGTTTTGTTTAAGAAGTCTACATATCCTCTTTAATCCAATTCAATTATTTACTCTCTTTAAAAAGACGTAAAGTAACTATCATAATCACAATCCAGTTTCTGTAACACTGCATCCTGAAAATCAACTATTACATGTAGTTTACATTAATCCAGGCATTTACTTATACGTTTAAAAACTTAATCTCGACCACTTTAATAATTTTTGATCTGAGGTGATTTACCCACTGCTTTCATATATTCTACAAACAGTTTATTTATTTTCGATAATTTTCTTGATTTTGCAAGATTACACTTTGGCTGCCAACGTTGATATAATTTTAAAATATAAATCTTTATAAATATGTACGAGCATACTTTAAAAAGTACCCTAAGACTTTTTCAAACGTTCTGAAATAGGAATTTTGAATAAACTACAAACTTCCGTCATCTTTGTATTACAAATAATGTACAACAAATATTCTTCAAAATAATCAGTTTAAACGAAAATACATCCCAACCTTCGGAATTGCTCGGATAATAATTCCAATAGACCAAAATTAAATGTCCATATATACTGGGTGTCTCACAAGAGTACAACACAAATGCAGAATATGGTAGAACTCATCAAAAAGGAGCAAAAAACTTCTTAGTAACTGTTTTCTAAATCGCTTCGTTCTCCATCTGTCTTCCTATACTATTTTTGCAATCAATACAGCATGTATTAAGAACTATTTAATTTAGCCTACAGAATCACCAACATTTTACTCATAAAAACTGTATTTGCACAGCAATGAACGGAGTGATCTTTACACTATCCCTTTTGGCTTAAAATTTCGTATTTTTTAATGTTCTGATAGCAAAATCCCCAATAATTTGCGAGTTTCTAAGTTTCTCCCCATTTGTTTGCGAGTGGAATGAATAAAAATCACATACAGTCAGACATATGGAAAAGGAAGGAATACAAACAGTTACATGAAGAAGTGTTTTTCTCCATTTAATGAGCTTCACAAAATCCAGCCAGTATGTCATACTCTTGCGGGACACTCTGTATAGTAAGACACATTTTATTGTTTAACCAAAGTTGTTTGAGCTCCAGGGGCTATCGCGATATAGAGACATCAACGGACTGCAGCGGTCATTGTTTGAGCTCCAGGGGCTATCGCGATGTAGAGAGATCAACGGACTGCAGCGGTCATTGTTTGAGCTCCAGCGGCTATCGCGATGTAGAGAGATCAACTGACTGCAGCGGTCATTGTTTGAGCTCCAGGGGCTATCGCGATGTAGAGAGATCAACGGACTGCAGCGGTCATTGTTTGAGCTCCAGGGGCTATCGCGATGTAGAGAGATCAACCGACTACAGCGGTCATTGTTTGAGCTCTAGGGCTATCGCGATGTAGAGAGATCAACGGACTGCAGCGGTCATTGTATGAGCTCCAGAGGCTATCGCGATGTAGAGAGATCAACGGACTGCAGCGGTCATTGTTTGAGCTCCAGGGGCTATCGCGATGTAGAGAGATCAACGGACTGCAGCGGTCATTGTTTGAGCTCCAGGGGCTATCGCGATGTAGAGAGATCAACGGACTGCAGCAGTCATTGTTTGAGCTCCAGGGGCTATCGCGATGTAGAGAGATCAACGGACTGCAGCAGTCATTGTTTGAGCTCCAGGGGCTATCGCGATGTAGAGAGATCAACGGACTGCAGCGGTCATTGTTTGCTACAACTTTTGTTGCTCCCGGCGAGTTCTCTGTATTGTGCGGACTTTAAAGGACGATTGCAGTAAAGGGACGCGACTCCACTGTGAAGTTAGCCCTTTCACGAGCTTTATTACTACCGTTACTCTCAAAGTTCTTGTTGCTGCTCAATCGCGTGCGTAAGCAGCCAGATTAGCTCGCCGAAACACAACTTTATTACTTTATCTGCCTGATTTGTGGATGCAACTTTATAGCGGTAACTAAGTAGTCTGTTGAATATACGGGGTTGTGCATTCCGTACATTTATAGCTCCTTAATTTATATACAAATTGACAAAACCAGAGTTTTCCACAAAACGTGAGTTTTATAACCCAAATTGGTAACAAAAATAATTGATATACGTTTTTAGAGGTGGCGTGTGATTTATGCGTTTTTGTTTTCTGGATATATTGACCTATTGGTGGGTTACTAACAGGGTCACGGTGATATCACGGCTATCAGGCAATACCGATTAATTAGGTTCAAACCCGGGACCTTGTGGACTAAGGTGTTGCACTTATTCCCTGAATAGTGATATCTCACTATAATGAACCCTTAAGTAATGTAGTGACAATAATGGGAGAAATCTATGTGTTACTGAATATGAAACATTTTTGAATAAATAATTTTTCTAACGCGTGCTATATAAATGAGTTACCATAACATATAAGGGATACCGAAAAAGAAAGTATTGGGCACAAAAAAGTGTTAAATCATCGTCAAATTTTAAACTTAGAAATTCTATCCATAAACAAGGCGTAAACGCATAAATACAAGGACAAACGTATGCACTTAGTAAATCTAAGTTGTGCAATAGTAAAACTAAATTATTCTGACCCTGACTTAGGGTAGTTTCGGGAGTTTGTGTTAATTTTTAGTTCATGTTTATATTCAAAGCATCTTAGATATTTGAACCACAGCTTAGATTCACACAACTACACTGCACTAGGTTGGTGATAAAAGTAATATGTTTGCTATTCGTTAACGTAAAACAAATTTCCAGAGAGTGTTATATAAAACGATCATTAATATCCTTTTAAGTGGAAATAGTGTTTATTTTCGAAGAAAAAACTATGCTTGAAACTGTTAAACTGTTTATTTTTTATGAACGTAAAAACTCAGTAAATACGTCGAGTTCAAAGCTCATTTGTTATTAACTAACAAACCTATTACGATTCGAGTATGTTTTAGAGTGGAAAGTTTATTGATGAAAAATGTGTTAAAATTAGTTTTGCAAAAACTCTATACTGCAATCAGTTCAGAGAATCATTTTACATTTAAGATGCTTACGGACATATTGAAATGGTAAATAAATTCAAAATTTGTTCCACTTGGTTAAAATTTTAAAAAAGTTGGTTATAATTTAAAATTGTGGCTGTGCGTTTATTATTAAGGTGTTCAGATTAAAATTAAGTTAAAATAAATATGAGTAACTCATAATAATTTTCATGTACTAACAACTTGATGTATAAGTGTCTGTACTTTAATTCATAAAGAATTATTTAATATTCCGTTAATATTTTTATTTCAATTTGTAAAAACCGATCTTCTTTTAAAATAGTGCTCATCTAAAACGCTTTATTTATCATCTGATTTATTTATAAAAAAACCGTTACATTTCAACTTCAGGTGAATAATTCTAAATTATGTTTATACAAGGGAAGAGAAATACGATACTGAGGAAGCAGATTGTCTCTTGCTTAACACTTGTTTGCAATATCAGAGGGGAGGGGGGCGTGAGGTGTCGAGATCTTGTATTAAACCAGGAGCATCACGTTTATAGCTCCCTCTTGTACTTGTTTCAACATATTGAAAACATACCTTTCTGGCTTTACGTGTACGTTACAAGTGCTTTCCGTTGCAAGCATCGTCTAGTCTAGGTTAAACACATACTTATCAATAAAACCTTTTTTTAACCATAATCTAAAATATTTAGGAGTGTAAACCAAGTTTTATTAAAGCTGTAAAATTGTACAATTTAACATTATTTCATCAGGTAAAACATTTTAGAAAGATATAGTAATTATATATAATGTCTTCTGATTCCGTTGCAATAGACATTTTTTTCTTATTGAAGTAATTACTAAATTTAGCCTTTAAAAAAACCGTGAGAAATGTCTATATGTATTACACAAGAGGTAGAGTAGTAGATGAACGAAAATAGGGAGAGATAGAAGATTTGCTTTGCTTGTGGTATAAAATACTCCTGTACAAAACAAGTGATCATCTGTATAGCGCTTTAGACTTTTCAGTGAAAATCTATTCTATCACATGATAAATTGTTTTGGTCCGCTAAGGCAGTGAAGCGGTCTGAACATAGGGGTTGGGTCTGCATTCAAATAGTGATTTATGTACTTGCTATTCATACGTGTTTTACAATGCACTAACGAGTTTCATGGTTGTAATGCATACATTGTTATTATATATTATGTTTTGGGAGTACTAAAGGTAATGTTATAATCATAGTGTTTATATGTCCTTTTAAGGAAACGTTAAAATATTGGTTTTAAATCGATTTGAAACAAGTTGTTGACTACGCTAAACTTGGCCCACGGTTTTCTAAGAGACAAACCCCACTAAGCACCCGCGTATTTAGCGAATTTCAAATTCAAATACATATCTCACAAACACATTAACCAGCTTACCATGAAAATATATTGGTAAAATAGTGAGATATAAGATTGAATTATTTCCCATAAGAATAGCATGGGACAAAGTACTGTGTTTAGCACTTTCAATATCTGGGTAACCAATAGACTTAGAGCAAAGATAAAAACACCAAATTATTTAATAATTGTTTTTATTAAATTAAATAAAAAATTAAAAAAATTAAAAATTGTAAAAAATTCAAAATTAATATCTCATTTTAAAATATGTGAAAAAACTAAAAACCCATTGTTGGGGTACGAAACCACACCTCAATTTATATTTGTTTATGTTTAGTCAACTTTTTAATTTTTTATTGTTTAGGAAATTTTGTTTGCTAACACTCATCTGGCGATAGGTTAAGAGCATTAACTTAATAATGACATGAATAACTGACAACGTTGTTAATTGATTATAATTATAATTTAATTGAATATTGTTTTTAATAGAATCTTTGAGACGATACATACCGTTCCAACCGAATAAAACTAAAAGAAAAATCAATAACTGATAGATACTAAGTTTGTGCCGAGTTCCTGGAACAGCTGTTTACCTGTTAGCGCTTGTAACCAAGGAACCGTAAGAGGGTGGGTGCACAGAGATACGTCTTTCTTCAATTCATGTGGGGCTGAAAACTTCCGAGTGCTGAGTAAACCTTATATTCTTTAGTACTTTGAAAATGATTTGCTCGTTTTCCGTTATACATAAAGCATTTAGCAATTATTAGCCAGGCGTTTTATACAGTTTTAATTTTAAATATCTATTCAAAGGCAGTTATCAAAATAAATAAACTTCCATAACATTTCCTTAAGAACTTCAAATTCTAATAAGGCAAGGCCCTAAAGGGTTCAAAGTGGGACAGACCTTTTTGTTAACCTCCGCTTATTTAACTACTTACCATTAAATTTCAGTTCACACAGTTAATTCGCTTTTTCGTAATTCGGAACACAAAATGGCAAACACAAACGTTATTTTATTTACGAATAATTCGGGTTTAGTGGATTTAAATGTATAGCCTCAAATTGCCTGTGAATTGTGAAATGAGGTGGCAGCACTGGTATTCCATGCAACAGCTGTTGCTATTGGTAACCCTGTTTTAGTGTGAAACATATGTTTCCAATAGAAATTTCAAACCAAGCAGAACAAATTGCAAGCGTGTACAGTCAAGTGTGATTGGTGTTGCATATCTAGCCGAACAATAATAATATATTTGTTTCGTGGAAAATGTGTATACATGGACTATGTTCCAAATTGTTGGGAAAAGGTATGTACGGCTCTTATAGTACCTTATTAGTCATTTATTAATTAGAGTTCAGATTTAAAATGTTAGTTGCTTATTAAATAATTGGTTTTGTCACAAATAATTCTAAATCTATTTTACTTCTTATATTCTTGTGTACCTCGGGACAGTCACACGGTATATATTGGATACAGGTTTTCTTAAGTTGAAAATTTAATATTTTGTATAATTTAACAATATTTTAACAATATTATACAATTTACAATTCGTGCACAAATTATAGCTGTTAACCTTCATAACTCTTATAGACTAAAATTGTCCATTCAAGTTGTCAATTTGCTAAAGAGAAAAATACCGGTAATACATTTCTGATATCTTCCACTTTCTAAACTGATAATTGACAATTGGAAAAACAATGAAAAAAAAAACACTCCATTTAAAGTTACTATTAAGTCTTTCATACTCATTTAGGACTTAAACCGTTATGGCGTTCCAACAGACTGTTATAAATATATTATATCAAACCATAACAGTACTCAATCAGAACCATGAACCTAATGCTAATTGCTAATTGTATAAAGGAATAATAATTTTAGGTAACATTTAGGTGTTTTTAACTAAAATGAACTCCACATTGATTTTACAAAAACAAATTAAATACACAATATTTTAAGAGTTTTTATTAACATATTATTCATTTTTCAGAACAACTCTGAGGAAATGGTAAGTTAAATTTACTTTACTAATCGGTGTTAGTATAAACGTTTAAACTACTGCCATCATCACCGTATTCTCACTACATCCATGTTCCTGTCATTATTACATTGGGACTGATGATAACCGGTGTGACTGGTTGAAATCGATCGCCTTGTACCATTTTTGTTGTACATTTACCGTCTAGCATGCAAGTACAGTATAAGTGTAAATATATTTTGTGGTGTTGTGAGACGTAGTTTATTTTTTTCTGTCTTCTCAAACCGACTTAAAATATTTTACCTTGCAAAGCTCAAGACGCAAACTTCAAGGACAAGAGTTGCATTCATCTAATTAAGATGGTAACTAAGCGTGTTAATTTTAACTAAGCATTAACTAATTTAACTAATTTTAAAGTCAGCTTTACCATAAATATACTACACAAACTGTTAATATTATTTCATAATCTTCTTAGCTAATAATTGTTAGAGATATTTGTTGTTTATTTATTGCAGTTTATAAACTTACTTCGGAATCATGACATTTATACTTATATGTAGGCTATTATAAAATATTATACAGTTTTTACTAGCGTAGGGCCTAATTAGTTTGGTCAAAATACAGCCCTTCGCTTTGTATTGGCAATGGTGATAATCATTACAGACATTTAGGAAATGACAAAATACGAAATGAAACATCTAACAGGGCTATTACAAATAACCATGTAAAATATTACGTATTGTTTAACTTTATGTCTCAAATTGCACACAAAATAACAACTATTAGCAAAACCTATCATGAAAAGAAGATAATTATTGTAAATCTTCATTTCGGATTGATAATGCAGATTGAATTATTGTACGCCCTAGCAAAGCATGATGCAACCCGCACACTGATATGTGATGCGTATCGCTCTCAGCCTCTGCAGGAACCAGATAAAAACGTAAAATAGCTTAGCCTAGCTGCGATACGAGGCAAACCTGATGTTTTTATAGCACAGAAGTATCAAATATGATTTTTTTATAATTAGTAAAAGAGTGTAAGAGCGTCATACTTTAATTTTTTACTCGAGTGCAAAGTTCTGGCGACAGATCAATTCGATTTAGATATAGTAACAAAATAATGAACGTTGAAGACATGTAAAAACATTATTTTACTTATATTATTTTTAAATTTCTTTCGATACAAAATGTTTGTAATTTAAACACGATATTTATTGTACAAATAAATAAATCTAGTATTTTTTTGCGAATTTCCCCTATAGCGAAGAAGCTATTACCGTAGGTGGTATGGTAAGACTTAAGCCCGAGACCATGATAGCTTTTTGTTTTGAGGTCCCCAGATGCCTAAAACACTATTCGTTCAAATTTATATATATGTATATGTGTCCGGTACCACGATAACTTTTGAAAGAAACACCCGATTTTGATGAAATTTGGCACAAATGTGTAGAGTAACATTTATGACTTAAGGTTCGAAAACCAGATCGATCGAAAAATGGGAAGGGGGTTTTAAATTTTCCAAAAATCAGTCTTTTGAATTTTTCCCCCGAAAATGTTAAAAACACGTAATTTTGGTTATAGCCATTTTATAAAGATTCAAAAACAAATAATTTGGTATTTTGAATCATTAACCTAGGTTAAGTGGTTGTAGAGAAAAGTTAAAAAAAGAGTCCATAAAATTTCCCATGTTAATCTTACGGGAAAAAGGTTTTTGGATTTTCCTCAGATAATTTTACTAAAAACTTCACATTTCTTTTTACCAATCATTTTAGCTCTACAAAATAATCATTTTGGTGTTTTAATTGTTCTTCTACATCCAACCGTTGCAGAGATATTCCAAGTGCTAAACACAGTACGTTATCCAATGTTATCCTTATGTAGGATAAATAAAATTTGATATCTGGATTTTTTATGAATTTATATTGATGAAACTTGGTATGTGGCTTCAACTAGTTGTGGTATATTAATAATTGCACAAAATCTTTTTTTATTTTCCCCGATGCAGCAAACCTGCATACTTGGTCCCCATGTGATTCATATGGGGAACAAGTAAAGTTGTATATCTCCCTTAGTTATGAACTTAAATTAATAAAACTTGGTATGTAGCTTCACCTGGTTGAGTTGTATTGATAATTGCAAAAATACACATTTTTAACTTCTTCGTTGCAGCAAACCTGCGTACTCAGCCCTAATGTTATTATTATGGAGAGTAAATCAAATGCTATATATCACTTATTTATGGATGTATTTTTGTTAAACTTGGTAAGTGGCTCTATGTAGTACTGAGAAACATTTATATGCATTGAAAATTCACTGAGTACGCAGGTTTGCACTGTACGTTGGTATTTCCTATGGCCCAGACCAATTCTAAAAACCCTGAATTTGTTCAACCAATTAACCAATCAACGAATCCACCAATTTGGCCCCGGACGAACCATTTCGGAAATCGCTGTGGCATAGAATGTGTTAAACCTACATGATTATACATTTTCGGAGGTTCTCTTTTCATGTCGATTAACATGTATCGTTTTGACTATCTCAAAATATCTTTATACTTTATGGGAGTGTGAATACTAGTTTTGATTACAATTGCTAACAATATTAATTGAAGATCTTAATTGAATACAGCACTCTAAACACCAAAATCAATTTGAAAATTCCAATAGTTCCTGGCATAATATTAACTCTAATATTCGTCTCAAACCTATAAATATATACGTTATATATATACATAATATAAACATATAAATCAGCAATAAAGTAACATTGTTAATTTGCTAAATGTATTTACATTCCAAGAATAAATTTCAGTTATTTATTTAATTTTCCTTCGACATCTATGAGCAAAAATATAAATTGTTTTCCTCACAAAAACATTGCTTAATGCTGGTAATGAACATACTGGTTATTTATTGATGTTTTAAGTTTGTGACTTGCTCTGTGAGTAGATTCGATGATCTGGTCTCTTACATCTACAAATTAACTCGCAGTAACTTCTGACTAACTTCTAGTCTAACCCTTTAGATTTAGCTTGAGAATATCGAGTCTTTAAAATTGTCCTCTACTAGCTGAAATTATCGAGTGGTACTGTTCTCCGCTTGGGAACTCGCCGGCATATAGTCTGATAGTTTGAACAATTTGCATTCAAATCAGCTGTAACTAAACAAAATACAGCTCCATAATATTACATTGGAACCTTAATAACACTTGGGGCAAAGTCCTGAAAGCGGATATTTTCAAAACCCCAACAGACAACTTGAAAGATAGAGCTTTCGAGTGACACCAAACATGGCAAAATATTATTTTAGAGGTCAAAAATCGCCAAACAAAAATCAGAAATTCGTTTAAAAATATAAATGTTTCTGTTTTGCTAAAGTGTTGAACTGCTTCATAATTCAAGTGTTTTAGTAGACAAGAAAATTATCTTCACAAACTAACCACAATTAATTCAATAACGAGTTATATAGTTAAATAAACTACGAATTACCTTGCAGGAATAAGAAGGTAATAGGTGAAATTAAATTTAATGAAAAAGTGATTTATTGCACAAATATTGTGCGATACATTACATTTGGAATTGAAAACAAAATTAAGGCGTGCAAATTAAATAGATAATATAATAACACTTGTAGAACAATGGTCTATTACAGACCGTCTGTTCGGTTGGCAAGATGTAAACTCAACAAGGACTTCTTTGGTACCTGGCAGGTAATAGGTAGTTCAATAAATACATTACTTTTAACCATGTTCGAAACCCAGAAAATCCACCAAATGGAACTCAAGACTAGGAGTGCATGTTTGCTGGACTTTGTCTTCATAATAATTTAAAATCCCTTCTGATTTTGTTTATTATTTTCTGCTACATTACCACAGCTTTGCAGTGGATCGGAATTTTACTAAGATAATTATACTTTAACATGCAAATTAACCAAACTAATCTAATATTATGGTATACACATTTAAAACCCACACCCCATGGGTATGTCTTGAATTGTAAAATTGTATGGGTATTTTTGAATCAGTCATTCAAAAATTTCTTACTCATTTGGTTTCCGAAGAACTGAAACGTGAAAGTGTGCAACTATGAACTAAACTATGTTGTGTTTCCTATGTTATAAACTATGTATAACTTCTGTTTTCCGTAAACATGATTTTACTGTACGTATTTATTTCGATACAGAATCTTTTTAAAGCACTTTATTTACTCTAATTTAAATGTTACTTGTCTCTAAACACATCATTCCATTTAAAAAAGTATACGAAACACAATTTAGGTCAACGGTTTTTAACAAAACAAAAACCCTTGATTGAAATTACTTCGCTTTGAAGAAACTAGATAAAATTATTGGGTTTTCCATTTTAGTGTAACACTGAAAAATACAAAAAAAACCTGTTCGTATATTAAATAATCTTTGGACATGCTGTAGTGGTTATTTTTATCTGATTAAAATTCATTAGCTTTTCGATAAAAGAAAGGTGTTAGTTTTTTAATTTGGTTTACAACGGACAACAAAAGAAGCTCTGCTCAAAATATCCCAAATTTTAAAATTAATTTTTTTTTACAAGGGGATAAGTCCTCGCAGAAGATTTAATTAATATCTATCTCCATTTATGACACAGACGGTATAATTTCACATCCCTTAAAGAAGATTGTTTTTAAGTCAACCAACTTTGAACCTTTATTGCTATTTAAATTATTATGATTTATAGTTGGGTCATGTTATTTATTTTTGTTACTTCATAATCATCATAATATGTACGAAATGTGTTAGTGTTTACGTTATATATTTTTAATTTGGAATGCTATATCAAATTATCAATATATATTTAAAAAATAATAACTAAGGTGGCGAAAAACATTTTTTAAATTAACACCCATGGTTTAAATTGTTTTAAAGGACATAAGTAGGGAACTTATTTTAAATAATTTGGCAATGCACTGTCATTACTACATTATGTGTTAAAGGTGTTACACTTAAAGTATAAGTTATATGCTAAATAAGTTTTATTGAAATTCAGCACCGTTTATCAGTTTGTATGTTTTTTTTATTAAAGAAATTATAACCGAGGAATATATTTGTTGGGAATTTTTCATACTTTATATCTATATTATATGATATTTTGGCGTAGGGAATCTGAATGTTCTACTCATTTACCATTTAGAAATTTGGTCGGTTTAATTTTTAAAAATAAAATATTTTATAGCCGTACAGTTTTGAAAAAATGTCTTTAAGAAACCAAAAATCTCTTTATTTTAAATCTAGTTTAAAAACGTTTGGTATTGTATAAAAATAACTGAAAAGTATTATTTTTTTGTTATTAAAATAAAAACCGGTTTTTTTCTTAAAAATACAAATTTCATAGAATTTGTAAAATATTAAAATTTTTTGCATTTACCTTCAAAAACCAAAAATGGCAACCAATTATAAAAGGTGAACTTTAAAAACTTCAAAAGATCAAAGAGAAATTGAATAGTTATAAAATGATGTCAAATGATAAATCAGTTTCTTTCTCGAAACTGAAGATAATTTTGTTCGGTAAAAAAGACAGACTATTTATTTCAAAAAGTTACTTCACAATTTAAGTTTGATTTTATTGTAGGAGTCTATTAGGGGAAAACCTGCATGTGTTTTGTGAAAAGAGATACGCTTTTATTTCAGAGAGTAATGTTGTTATTAATGAAGTTATACATACACCTCTTATACCTAAATTGTATTAAAATATCTGTGTATGTGAAACCCAGCCTAAAATGTATTAACATGTTAAAAAAAATATTGAAACTTAAAATTAGCATTGATAAATTCGATACTCTCGTTCTCACAGAAGCAGAACATATAACAGATAAATTATAAAGTGTTAACATTTATTTAACAAACGCGCATAAACGGCAGACACAACCAGGCCCTACGTAGGCGGGGTGTGCACGTCTCAGGGTACAATCCACGTTGTGGGTTTATTGGGAACGTGACTGGACTGGCTCCTCGCTAAGCTGGGTAAATGAAGCGGGAAATGCAGCTAAAGGTGAAACACTTTTATTAAGTGGCTGTTCAATCTATTTAGATGCTTGGGAAATTTAAATATACTCGTAGTTGTAACATACTTCTAAATATGATTATTCAAACTGGATCGATTCCAGGGCTCCACCTGTTTACTGGGGTTGTAAAATATAATAGTTCAGCTGATGAATTTGTATTATATTTTTTTAACGTGTGAGATTTTTCACCACTTAGAATTTAGAATGATATTTTGACACAAAATTCCATATACATTATCAAAAGATTTTCCATTATTTATGGTATTTGCTGGTATTATTTATGTTATTTCTAGGCTTATCTTAACAATAACAAGATTAGTGATCCAAATCGATTTCTGTTCTGAAGACTCATCATCATTATTTTTGGAATAAACCATCCATGCAGAGGCTCCAAATACAATTATTATATGGGTGTCATACCAATCTATCTGGTCTGTACTAATGCAGAGGTCGCCATTGGAGACAACAAAATGAAGCTGTCACAGCACTGGTAGATCTTTTGGCTATCCAGTGTGACCAACTTCCCTTCCTTGGTTCCTCCTTGCCTTTTTTGGGGGCTTGACTCCCAGTTGAGCCTGGATACCCAGTCTAGTCCGAGTCCTTTTTGTAGGGAGTAGTGGATGTTCCTTGAAGCCTGGGATGGGTGCCTAGGAGGAAGGGCACTTACCCGATGGTCTCCGGTCTGCCGAGCTGGTGACAAACTGTCCTTGGGCCCCCGATCCCTGAGAGCTTGGAGGCTCTGTGCGATGTCGATCCATGTATGGTGAACTTTGGGGGGGGTTGGTTAGAGGGTGAATCGCCCTGGGGTTCTGTCACCAATAGACCCCAGAAGCTAGGTAAGGTTCTCTCTCCCTTTCTGGAACGAGGCAGACTGATCCCGTCCATCGATATGCATACATACATACAACGTGTACATAAAGTCCCGCACGGGTTTAATATTTTCTGAACGATAACAGATAAATCAATAAGATTTGGTACACCAACACTACACTTAAAAATCTACTTTTTGAAGGAACTATCAGTTTTCTGTCATATCATGGGGACGTCCCGCAAGGAGTCAGAAGGAAATCTTAAATAGGAGCATAGGTCAATATGCATATCACTTTAAAGGGCTTATCTAGCAGAGTTGAATGCCGCAAACCGCACTAAAAAAGGTTGATCCAGTAAAACATGGCGGCTGTTCAAAGGTTTTATTAAAAAAAATAAGATCTTTCTAATTGTTACTGTTACCAGTTTTTCCCCGTTATCAACAGATTTGGACTAAATTTGTAACCCTTGAGGATAACTAACGTCATAATTCACTTCTCTATTGACAAGCATAATGTAGTATTTAGCTGCAGTATTCCATTTTAGTTGCAGTTTTGCTTTAATGGGGTTGTGGCTACTAATAAAATGTAACCAAGTAAAACCTTTGAACAGCCGCCAATTTTTACTGGATCAACCTTTTTTAGTGCGGTTTGTGGCATTAAACTCTGCTAGATAAGCCCTTTAAAGTGATGTGCATATTGACCTATGCTCCTATTTAAAATTTCCATCTGACTCCTTGCGGGACGTCCCCATGATATGACAGAAAACTGGTAGTTCCTTCAAAAAGGAGATTTTTTGGTGTAGTGTTGATGTACCAAATCTTTTTGATTTATCTCTTATCATTCAAAAAATATTAAACCCGTGCGGGACTTAATGTACACCTTGTATATGTGTGTATGTATATAGATGACCCCGTCCTACTACTTTTACCGTGTCCCTGAAAATGCCCGTTGGCATATCCCAAAGGGAGACATACCTAGCCAGCTATGCCGGGCCTCCTAATCCTCCCAAACAAACAAACAATATAGTTATCAGAGGAACAGTTTTCTCACTAGCTCCTGGTACAATTTCACTTATATGTAGATTTCATCAATACTACTTTACTGTTTCACCTGTTTACTTTCATGGCTAAGTATACGATATTCGTAGTTCAATTTTCTGGCGTAATTTAATTTTACAAAAACTATATTTTTTAAGGGGTTGGCAATCTTTTTTTTATAATTCGCTCGTCCATATGGGTATTAATCATTAAATCATCGTCTAAGACGTCGATGCAACTAGGGCGTATTTTAAGACGAATTTGAATGAATGATGAGTGTAGAATGGATGAAATGCCTTGTGTAGCCTTGTTACTGACTAAGACCGACTGATTCTTTAGCCAGGATCATTAATTAATATCCCAATGACCAATGGCAGCTGGATCCAGTATCGAATCTTTACAAAATTTTCTCAGGATTTTGTTCAGGATCGATCTGACAAACTTCAATATTGGGCCTGTGCATGGTAAAGTCAGTAGGTGCCAGGGTCCATAGGATCGGAAGCAAACATTATATATGTTTTGACTTTCGTAGCTTAAGAACAGTGGTCGATTATTGCTTTAAACATGGTCGAACTCATGGATGTAATTGTTTATTATGTAAACCATGAAAATAATTTAACTTTACAATACAAATTTGTTAGTAGCTACAAATTAATAAAGTACAATAAGGTGACAAGTAACAATTTCTATATGTAATCCGATTTAAAAAAGTTAAGCAACTTTTTAAGTCCAATAAAATCGTCTTTCCTTTTTCAAGATATAAACACTTAAAAACAAAAGCTCTTCAATGGAATAAGAGTTCCGTATTCGTTGGAGCGAAAGATTTCTTAAGATCTTTGAGATGTCAGTTTCTAGCTGGATTATGAGTTTAAAGAGTATCCCCTCTGACTCCTGTCAACTAAGTTTGTGCCAAAAACTTTATCACTTTGCTTTTAATAATCTATTGTCCCAACATTATGTTGCTATTGTTTTAGATTGAGTTGATATTACTCCTCTTGACTAGGAGGTTTAAATTTCATACCAGATATATTTCTTCGTAAAATAGATGAAGTAAAAACTAGATATTTTAAGATATTTTACTTAAGTATTTGCTTAAGTAGTTGTGTGGCATGCAAGAATGATGTTGGTCATGAGATGAATATCATACTTTTAAATAATTACAAATGTATGCAAATGTAAAGACTAAATTATCCATCAGCAAATTGGTAAATACCTATAATAAAGAATATTAAAATTTTTTTAAATCAAGATTTTGTATTTAATTATTAAAAAATTTACGTTCTTTATTTATATAGTACATTATAGCAATGAATGAAAAGTATTCATTTTATTGCCACTTTATTATGCAACAGTAGTCAATTAATTCTCTGTATTTTAGACACTGATAAACAAGTTATACGTATTCTACACTTATATGAGGTACCGAATATGTTTAACAATTAAATAAGAGACCTAATTTCTAATATTTTTTTCAATTGCCATAGAAATGTTGGTTCCTACAAATGCCACTAGAAGCTAAGAAAAGGCACGAGCCACTGGAAATGGTGACTGCCACCCGAAGGAAGCCGAACATGTCCGATGGCGAACGAACTATCCGCAACAGATGATTTATTATGAGAAAACAATGTGTGTCTTAAATTTCCATTGAAATTTTCCAGTAGTATTTTCAAATGTAAACAGAAGAACCTACTTATATTCTACAAAATTACGCTACATTTACGAAAAAAATATAGTAAACTAGCTTAAACTAACTACGCAGAGCGCTGTGTGGCAGCTCTTTGCTTTGTAACATATTACAAAAATGGGTTTGTGTAAAATATAACAAAACGGTACCTCAAAAAGTAAACACGAAAAGGTAGAATAGAACCTGGGACCGCATTATCGTGAATCCAGTGTCATAACCCTTAGACTGCCCTAGCTTATCGACACCTAGCTTAGTTACACCGGTCATCATCATCAGGCTTAATCAGAGAATGTAATAGATTCTCTGATTAGGCCTAATGATGATCGGTGTAACTGGTTGAAATCGATCACCTTGTATCATCTTTAGTGTATATTTTACCGTCTTGTATGTAACTAAGTGCAATAAGTGTAAATATACTTTGTAGTGTTGTAAGACTATTTTATTTATCCTGTCCTGATTAATTTTTACATAAATGTAAACAGATTATTGAACTATATTTAACAAAAATACTTAGGGACTAGCTTAGAAATATTGTAACGTAAACTCAAAACACAAAATGTATTACCAAAAAGGATAAAAAAAATGGCTACTGGTCTCCCCTGGGTCTCATTAGTCATATAAATGCTATTCCTAATTAGAGTCTTACACTACAACGATAGATTTGGGAAATAAAACACTCACATTTAGAAAAATTAAAAAATATAATTTATTCAATATAAAATTACAAAATAGCTTTCTAGAATAAGTTATTAAAACATTTTGGGACATCGTCCAATTAATAAAATAGTTTTCTCTTCACACCCTTTGACTCTTGAGATACTTAAAATCCCCAACAATAATAGGGATAATATTGGAAACCCTGTCTCTCCTACTATGTCAGCTGACGAAATCAGCTGTTAATAAATATACAGCGAGCCGTCCAGGAGTTGCTTCACAATCGTACATTCCAGAGGCCATAATCAACTTTACAAGCCCACAAACGATTTATGGATTGTAAAATTATTAAATAAATATATCAGTATATCTCACAAAACTAGGGACTAAACATAAATGTACGTTTCCATGTGAAATACAACAAATGTTTTTAAAACAATTCTTTTAATACTTTTTAATATTTTATTTCGTTAAAAAATAATAAAATTGTTTATATTGTTAATGGATTTATTTTGAGTTATTTTTAAGATTTAAACCAAATTAGATTAGTTCCGTTGTTAAACATTTGGGATAGACTTTGACAGTACTAATAAATATTGAGTAAAAGAGTCTTTAGTAAGATAGTTGTCATTTCGTTCGTAAGATTATAGGATAGTCTACTTCATGACACACAAAATGTTTAGGTACATCTTGTATTGTTTATCAAAACATCATTTATTAAAAAATGTAATCAATTATTTTCTTAGTTAAACTTGGAACTTGATGTTAAGTAATTGGTCATGATTGCCAAAGATTCGTGTGCATTGTTGAAATAAATAAATAAAATAATAAACTATTTGTGTCCTACTATAAACAGGCCTATCATTCAAACCGTTCAGATACATCTAGGTCATGACGAAACTCGTGGACAGGTCACTCAAGTAAATAAAACTATAAAGTCATCACACAATAAAGGTCAACATAAATACGCACCACCATCGTGTTAGTTCTGTACCTTACCATTGAAACTCGTCTTTACAAATCTAAGTTGACCTACGTACTCGTTATTTATTATTTTCTACACTTCGTTCTCTGCGGGTCTTAACCGGGCCCCGAACTGCGTCGAAACCTTCGCTCGCCTCCTGTGGGGCATCCTGGCGACCGTCGTGCTCTCTGGGAGTTGCTTGAGCACTTCAGCGAGAGCGGAGGAGGAAGTCGTGTTGTGTCCGAGGGCCCGAGCGCCGCGGGCTCCGCCACACTGGCTGCAGGGGTAGGGCACCGAGAAGACGGCTGGGAAGGCAGGAGGGGCGGTCTGCCCACCGGGACAGTAGGGGTAGAAGACAACGGGGATGTACCCGATGATCCCGTAGGGTGGCACCGTCTGGGAGGGTAGAGGGGTTGGGGGAGGTGTGGTTGGAGTAGGGGTAGGGGCGGAGGAGTTTGTGACGTTGGGGGTCACGAGGTAGCAAGGGCAAGAGCTAGGACTGGGTAGACTAGGGAGAGGGAGAGGGTAGGGAATGATGTAGACTGGGGGTGCTGCACCTGGGTAGCCTGGGTATCCTGGGTAGCTGGGGTATCCTGGGTATCCTGGGTAGCCGGGGTAGCCTGGGTATCCATGGCCACTGGGGTAGCCCGGGAACGCTGAAACATCAACCCTCCTGTTACATTCTGTTCATAAATGTGCACCTCATCCACCATAAAAGGTATATTCGTGTTACATTTTTTATTTAGTTAAATATAGTAAGTACCGGGAGACCGAGCTATGCTCGGTGTTTGATTCCGCAGAAGAGGCATTGAATTTGTTTTATTTCAAATACTCGTTCATTTTCAATATCAGCTCGTTCGCTTCGCTCACTCACCTCCCGGATTAGCTCGTTTGTTACGCTCACTCGCCTATCGAAAAAAATAATTTCAGTTACCATTCAAGTAGTTTTTTATTTTCATTATGAGAGTTGCCATTCAAGTAGGCCATAGCGACGAAAAAATATTGTTTCTACATGTTCCATTCTTAAGAGCAATAATGATTTTCTATGCCTTCGTCCTTGAAAATTCACCAACAAGTTTGTTTCATTTCCACAGGTTAATGAAAATAATAGGGTATAATTTAGATATGAGTTAAAAAATATGTTCTTTGATTTTCTTTGTATAAATCAAATTGTATGTGTTAAAAGATATATGGCTAAATTGTTTACACACTTAGTGGTACTATCTTTATCAATTGTCAGTTCAACACAGTTACGCATCCATGAGATACATAAAACAATAACGAGTGCACTAACAGAAACACCTTTACGATCAGTGGTCTATTTAACAAGCTTGGAAGTCATTAAAGCCATATATAAATATTATAATGTAAATAATGGGTATTAATTATTTTGGTTTAATTTTTCTCTACATTGAACCTTGAAAAGGTATTAATCGGTGTACAAATCTCAGGAGGTGCTGAAAATTACATTTTGATACTATCTCTGTGTACTCTATTCCTCTTATGTCACGACCTAGTTGCATAATTAACTATAGTGTAATTTTACAATGACTGTAACTTGTCTTTATTTTTTTATTTATATATTAATCATTCTCATTTTACAATAGATATCCTCAACAATTAAAATTTAAGGGAATCGAACTACAAGTAGTTTTCTTTTTAAAACCATACTGTGAAGTTTAAATGTTTTACTTTATACCATTCAAAAATATCAACATGTTATGTTACCTATCACAGTGTACACTCATTTTATAGCTTTGAGCCTTTTTCTTCATTTCCTAAAATATATTTCTCAAATAAACTTAAATTAAGGGAACAGTGTATACATTTCATTATAATTTTCAATAATATACATTTTTTCCTGTAAATTATTTCCTAATTTTAATAATTAAATAATAAAACATTTGTACTCACTTCCAGGAAGGGAGGTGGGGACCCCAGGGCTTGGGCAGCCTGCGGGAGCCGGGGAGATCGGCCGTCCTGTGTAGTCAACACATCCGACACCGGGAGGTTGAGGTGGTCGGTAGGGAGGATACTGAGGACTGGTTGGATATCCTGGCGTTTGCGGTTGAGGTAGTCCTGGTTGGTCTGTTCCAGTCGGAAAGCCAGTAATTCCTGGTTGACCCGGTTGCCCTGGATATCCTGGTTTTCCTGGCCCTCCTGGTGAACTTGGACTTCCTGGTGTTTCTGGTTGAACCGGTTGCCCTGGCCCTCCAGGGTAACTTGGGCTACCCGGTGTTCCCGGTTGACCCGGTTGTCCTGGATATCCTGGTTGTCCTGGCCCTCCAGAGTAACTTGGGCTACCCGGTGTTCCCGGTTGGGCCGGTTGTCCTGGATGTCCTGGTTGCCCTGGCCCCCCTGGATAACTTGGGCTACCCGGTGTTCCTGGTTGATCCGGTTGCCCTGGCCCTCCAGGGTAACTTGGGCTACCCGGTTGTCCTGGGTATTCTGGTTGTCCTGGCCCACCTGGGTAACTAGGGCTGCCCGGTGTTCCTGGTTGACTCGGTTGTCCTGGATGTCCGGGTTGTCCTGTCCCTCCTGGGTGACTTGGACTTCCCGGTGTTCCTGGTTGACCCGGTTGCCCTGGCCCTCCAGGGTAACTTGGGCTACCCGGTGTTCCCGGTTGACCCGGTCGTCCTGGATGTCCTGGTTGTCCTGGCCCTTCTGGGTAACTTGGACTCTCTGGTGTTTCTGGTTTAACCGGTTGCCCTGGCCCTCCTGGGTAACTTGGGCTACCCGGTGTTCCTGGATGTCCTGGTTGCCCTGGCCCTCCAGGGTAAATAGGGCTACCCGGTGTTCCCGGTTGGCCCGGTGTTCCTGGATGTCCTGGTTGCCCTGGCCCTCCAGGGTAAATAGGGCTACCCGGTGTTCCCGGTTGGCCCGGTTGTCCTGGATGACCTGGTTGTCCTGGCCCTCCTGGGTAACTTGGACTTCCTGGTGTTTCTGGTTGAACCGGTTGTCCTGGGTGTCCTGGTTGCCCTGGCCCTCCTGGGTAACTTGGGCTTCCCGGTGTTCCTGGTTGACCCGGTTGTCCCGGATGTCCTGGTTGTCCTGGCCCTCCAGGGTAACTTGGGCTACCCGGTGTTCCCGGTGTTCCCGGTTGTCCTGGATGTCCTGGTTGCCCTGGCCCTCCAGGGTAAATAGGGCTACCCGGTGTTCCCGGTTGTCCTGGATATCCTGGTTGTCCTGGCCCTCCTGGGTAACTTGTACTTCCTGGTGTTTCTGGTTGAACCGGTAGTCCTGGATGTCCTGGCTGCCCCGGTCCTGCAGGGTAACTTGGGCTTCCTGGTTTTCCCGGTTGGCCCGGTTGTCCTGGGTGTTCTGGTTGCCCTTGCCCTCCTGGGTAACTTGGGCTACCCGGTGTTCCTGGTTGACCCGGTTGTCCTGGATGTCCTGGTTGTCCTGGCCCTTCAGAGTCACTTGGGCTACCAGGTGTTCCCGGTTGGCCCAGTTGTCCTGGATGTCCTGGTTGTCCTGGCCCTCCTGGGTAACTTGGACTTCCTGTTATTTCTGGTTGAACCGGTTGCCCTGGCCCTCCAGGGTAACTTGGGCTACCCGGTGTTCCTGGTTGACCCGGTCCTGGATGTCCTGGTTGTCCTGGCCCTGCAGGGTAACTTGGGCTTCCTGGTGTTCCTGGTTGGCCCGGTTGTCCTGGGTGTCCTGGTTGCCCTGTGCCTCCTGGGTAACTTGGGCTACCCGGTGTTTCTGGTTGAACCGGTTGTAGTGGATGTCCAGGACGTCCTGGTTGTTCTGGCCTTCCTGGGTAACTTGGGCTTCCTGGTATTTCTGGATGACCTGGTGTTCCTGCTTGACCTGGTTGTCCCGGATGTTCCGGATGGCCTGGTTTTCCTGGATGACCTGGTTTTCCTGGATATCCTGGTTGTACTGGGCGACTTGGGCTCTCAGGTATTCCTGGATGTCCAGGTTGTCCTGGCTCTCCTGGGTGACTAGGACTTCCCGGTGTTCCTGGATGACCTGGTTGTCCCGGTTGTCCCGGTTGTCCTGGATGGCCTGGTTGTCCTGGATGGCCTGACTGTCCTGGATGGCCTGACTGTCCTGGATGTCCAGGTTGTCCTGGCCCTCCTGGGTGACTTGGGCTTCCCGGTGTTCCTGGATAACCTGGTTTATTCGGTTGTCCTAGGTGTTCCGGTTGACCCGGTTGTCCTGGATTGCCAGGTTGTCCTGTTCCATCTGGGTAACCCGGGATACCTGATGTTCCTGGTTGACCCGGTTGTCCTGGTACTCCTGGGTAACTTATGCTTCCCGGTGGTTCTGGCTGACCTGGTTGTCCTGGATGTCCTGCCCCACCTGGGTAACTTGGACTACCCGGTATTCCTGGTTGAACTGGCTGTCCTGGATGTCCTGGTTGACCCGGTTGTCCTAGTCCTCCTGGGTAACTTGGGCTTCCCGGTAGTTCTGGCTGACCTGGTTGACCTGGATGTCCTGTCCCACCTGGGTAACTTGGACTACCCGGTAATCCTGGTTGACCCGGCTGTCCTGGATATCCTGGTTGACCCGGTTGTCCTGGTCCTCCTGGGTAACTTGGGCTTCCCGGCAGTTCCGGCTGACCTGGTTGTCCTGGATGTCCTGCCCCACCTGGGTAACTTGGGCTGCCTGGTATTCCTGGTTGACCCGGCTGTCCTGGATGTCCTGGTAGACCCGGTTGTCCTGGTACTCCTGGGTAACTTGGACTTCCTGTTGTTTCTGGCTGACCCGGTTGTCCCGGATAACCTGGTTTTCCTGGGTGTACTGGTCCACCTGGGTAATTTGGGCTTTCCGGTTTTCCGGGCTCACCTGGATAATTTGGACTACCTGGTGTCCCTGTTTGATCCGGTTGCCCTGGCTCTCCTGGGTAACTTGGGCTTCCTGGTGTTCCTGGTTGTCCAAGATTTTCGGGATGACCCGGTTGCCCTGGATGACCTGGTTGTCCTGGATGTCCTGTTACACCGGGGTAACTTGGCGTGCCTGGTGTCCCTGTTTGACCCGGTTGACCTGGCCCTCCTGGATAACTTGGGCTTCCCGGTGTTTCTGGCTGACCCGGATGACCTGGTTCTCCTGGATATCCTGGTCCACCTGGGTAACTTGGGCTTCCCGGTTTTCCTGGATGACCTGGCTGACCTGGTTGTGTTGGCTCTCCTGGATAGTTTGGACTACCTGGTGTTCCTGTTTGACCCGGTTGTCCTGGTCCTCCTGGGTAACTTGGGCCTCCCGGTGTTCCTGGTTGTCCTGGATGTTCTGGTTGACCCGGATGTGCTGGATTACCTGGTTGTCCTGGATGTTCTGGTCCTTCGGGGTGAATTGGGCTTCCCGGTGTTCCAGGATGACCTGGCTGTTCTGGTGTACCGGTTCCACCTGGAGAGCCTTGATTTCCTGACTGACTTTCACTTGGCTGCTGGCAATATGGTGGTTGGGGTGAAATTGGTCTACCATATTTATCAAAACAATCCGGTCTCTGTCCAGATTGGTCCGGATGTTGTGGTTTTTCCTGGCCTTGCTCTGTCTCTGGTCGTCCTGGAATTTGTCCAGCACCAGGTTGTAAACCAGGCTGTCGGCAGTATGGGGGCAGAGGAATAACTGGCATACCATTCTCATCAAAGCAATCTGGTCTTACTCCCTGCTGTTCTGTTGGGCCTGGTTTGGTCGGTATTCCCCCAGTGCCTGGTTTTTCTGTGTTTGTCCCAATTTGAGGCTGCTCTGGTGATCCTCCAGGATGACTTGGTGGTTTTTCTATAGGGTACTCAGGGCTAAGAGTTTCTTCTGGTTGGCCAGGGGAAGGGTATTCAGGTTTGGTGGGTTGCCCAGGTTGAGGGTGAGGGTGACCAGGAAGTATTCCAGCGATTCCTGGCATGTGGCCGGGTAGAAGTGGTCGATTACCTGGAAGTTCCGGTCTATGAATTATACCCCCAGGACCAATAGGCTTATTAGTGTGATTGTGGTGGAGTCCAGGACGATGAATATCAGGTAACCCGGGTCCAGGGAATCCTGGTCCGCCTGACGTAGGACCTTCAGGACGATGTATACCTGGAATTCCTGGTCTGTTTGTGTGATTGTGGTGCAATCCCGGGAGTCCTGGATGTCCTGGTCTATGAATATCTGGAATCCCAGGTCCAGGAAGACCAATTACACCACCTCCTGGGCCTTCTGGACGATGTATACCTGGTAAACCTGGCCTATTTGTGTGATTGTGGTGTAGTCCGGGAAGTCCTGGGTGACCAGGTTTGTGAATATCGGGGATTCCAGGACTTGGAATCAATGATCCCCCAGGACGATGTATACCTGGAAGACCGGTATGGTTATGTTGAAGGCCTGGCAATCCTGGATGACCGGGTGGATGGAGAATTCCAGTACCGGGAAGGCTCGGACCTTCAGGTCTATGTATTCCAGGTAGGCCAGGGTGTCCTGGTGGGTGAATCCCAGGAAAACCTGGTCCTTCTGGTCGGTTGATTCCGGGATGACTAGGACCTCCAGTGTGGTTAACATGGATTTCTGGAAGTCCGGGATATCCGGGACGATGGATTCCAGGATGTTCGGAGCCCTCTGGTCTATGGATACCAGGGAGTCCCGGTTTGTTTGTATGATTGTGGTGGAGCCCTGGTAGTCCGGGGTGACCTCCCTCCGGTCTGTGGATGTCAGGGAGTCCGGGGTGACCCCCCTCCGGTCTATGGATACCAGGTAGTCCGGGGTTGCCCCCCTCCGGCCTGTGGATTCCAGGTAGTCCCGGGTGGCCCCCCTCCGGCCCGTGGATGCCAGGTAGTCCGGGGTGACCCCCCTCCGGCCTGTGGATGCCAGGTAGTCCGGGGTGACCCCCCTCCGGCCTGTGGATTCCAGGTAGTCCGGGGTGGCCCCCCTCCGGCCTGTGGATGCCAGGTAGTCCGGGGTGGCCCCCCTCCGGCCTGTGGATGCCAGGTAGTCCGGGGTGGCCCCCCTCCGGCCTGTGGATGCCAGGTAGTCCGGGGTGACCCCCCTCCGGCCTGTGGATTCCGGGTAACAATGGAGGCCTTTGCGTTTGAGTTCCATCCGGCCTATGGATAGGGGGACGGTGCGGAGGTCTTGGGACAGCAACTGTTATAGTTGTGCAATTAGCATTAGTTGTGGTATTGTGTGTGCCTGGTCTAAAACTGGTATCATTTCCTCCCCCAAAACCACAACCTCGAGGAAAGTATAGCTTTTCCCAGTCAGTGATCTCTCCCTCGTGATGATGTTCATGACCTGCGGCGGTTTCTTCGATGGCATCGTTGCTGTCATCCGCGTGGTGCTCATGCTCGTGGAGGAACAGTTCCACAGGATCCCCCGGCAAGACTGTCCGGTAACCCCAGCCGTCGGAGATGTAGTGGGTGGCTCTTAGTTTACCTTCGGGGTCAACAAATCCGTAACATCCATACACTACTCCGTCGGGCCCTTTGTTTTCGTGGTGAAACTGTCCATTCCTTCCAACTTCGTATCCGTAAATGTAAGCCACTGAAACAAAAAAAACAATTTTATAAGTTTCAAATATTTAAGAAATGTAAATTGAATGTTTTACTGGTTGGTATAAACATATAAATACTGGAATTAAAATTGACTGCACATTAGTTATCTGGAGTAGAAGTTACCTAAAAGTAGTCCGTCCTAGGTTTTCATATTTATTTACCTATTTCTTTGACGTATAGATAATAAGTTGTTTTTGAAAATATGAAATTACTCTTTTATTTTTAACTGTAAGTATAATTTGCTTAGGATTGTAGGTTTTAAGTTAGTTTTTGTACAAATATGTAGTTTACCTTGGGTTATGAATTTTGTTAATAAAATATAGATTTACAAATAACTCCCCCTTCAGATTTTAAGTAATTAATGTAGACAAATTATGCGTTCAAAAATGGCTCGTAACAAAGTGCAGGTTACTTATAATTGTGTTATCAAGTATGCAATATTATGTTAACCTGAAGGTTTTTAAGATAATTGACTAATATTTCTTATTTCAAAATAATATGCGTTTGCTGTGAATTTAATGTTTAATTTCATAAGACATAGCAATGATAAGAATATTCATACCTAAATAAACACCCTTGTCCTACTCCATTCCAGCTCTATTTTTTATCATGGGAGAGCAATACTTAAGTTTTATCTCACAAAATATAAACTGATTTTATGTGTGACCCCCAAGGATCCCATACTGCCTTGCTAATTTTACAATGGAAACCATCATGTACAGTTACAAATATAAAGCGTTCTCTTACTAGTGGTGAAGTTCTGCTCGTAGTATTGACTCTTGTCCATGTCCACAAGGTCGACGATAATCTCCTTGTCGCTGATTGGTTGGTTGAAAGCTCTCCCGTCTCTCCCCCTCTCCGGTCGTCCCGTCGCCACCGTCACACATACCGCGATCTGGAAAAAGAAAAAAAGTTTTAAGTTCAGCTTTCAAATTACATGCTTTGAAGAAACGGCTGGTAAGGTTTCTTTATGTTTATTATTTATTAGGTTAGGGTATGTTATGTTAGGTTATGTTATGTTGCTTGGTTAGGTTAGGCTAGCTTATTTAAGATTATGTTAAAATGGGTTAGGTTATGTTAGTTTAGGTTGGGCTGGGCTGGTTATGTTAGGTTAGGATATGTTAGTTTAGGTTAGGCTAGTCAAGGTTATGTCAGGTTAGGAAATGTTGTTTTAGGTTAGGTTAGTTTTGTTTGGATTAAGTTAGGTTTGGTTGGATTAGGTTAGGTTAGGCTAGGCAAGGTTATGTTAGGTTAAGGACGAGAAACTGCCTTAAGGCTGCTGGACAAGGTAAGGCAGTTGCAGAATTTTGGTCTCACAAAAAAATATATGATGGTAGGATTTATACAACAGACTGCTGTGTTACTGCCGTGATCTGTGTGACTAATACGGTTACGGAATTCTATAGGCGAATGGCGAGGATCAAGAGAGGTTGAAATACATTTTAATGCTGTTAAATTATATTCAGCTTATCGGTGAATTTGATTTAAATCAATAACAAATAATAAAAAACTTGTTCTAATTAAACTATTAAGCTATATTTATTTTTAATGACATTCAAATTGGTTGAATATAAAAATAACCTTTTAACAAATCCCTGTGTTCTAGTTTTTATCTGTAATGCTTGCATTGAACTCATTTAAGTACGATACTATTCAAATATAAATTGTTTATGTCAACTCTTTTATTAATTTATAATGATAATACCAAAGAAAGGCACTAAGAGTTAATGTTCAAAAGTTTTTAAGCAAAAATATTTGTTACCACGATCGTAAGATGACAAATAAAAATTTAAAGTAACTTGTATCGTATTAATTCTGTTCCCATTACAAATAGACACATTTTAAAAATATAAACGTCAATGTATCAATAAAGCGGTTGCAGATGTGTCAAAAACAAAGGCTTCTTAGAGTTCATTGTCGGTGTTCATAACATATTTCATGCATATTTAGTTCTTTTGTCAAATATTGAAAGTCGCACCTCATAAATGCACACATGCTTTTTTGTCTTTTACGACTTTGTTTTACGACCTTGTGTCCCAAAAATCCCACCCCCGCCCCATTATTTTTTTAATCACTGCATATATCGAGATTATCTTCCGGGGAAGTCTTAGTGACCCAAAAAGGAAACTTTTGATGAGTCCAAAATTTCAACCCCTTCCCCCATCATCGTAGAGACTAGATTTCTAGAGACTAGAGACTAGGTTTCTATGATGATCCTCCCCTAAAACATGGCAGCTTATTAGTTGTCAAATTGTACAAAGTTATGATTTAGAGGATCATCGTAGAGACCTCTAATTTGCACCATTCATCTTCTTTTATTAAGACTTTTTAAAAGAGGTATCACTCAGTAAGGGTTGCTATTTAACATTTTGGACTTAGCCCCAAAAATGCCTATTAAAATGCCTTTTAAAATGCTATTTGGGGGATGGGGCCAAACTTTTTCATTCACTAAAAGATAAATGGCTTGGTTACTTAAACGTTCCCATCAAAAAATCTTATTATTTCGAAATGTTTTTGGTGAATTTAAATAACTGCTTTGAAAAAATAATGCAAAATGACGTTTTAAAATTCAAAAGCTGTATTTGATGGACCAAAGCTAGAAACCCCTAAATTGTGCCATTCTTCTTCTTTTTTTCGCCCTTAAAATGATACATAACTTAATGGGGGTTACCATTTAAGTTTTTTACTTACCCCCCAAAACCCCTGTTTTGGGGGAGGGGGTTGAAAATTTGGACTTATCAACTAAGACTTCCCCGGAAGATAATCTCGATATATGCAATCGTTAACAAAATAATAGGGGGGGGGGCTTTTGGGACACGCGGTATGTTTTTTATTGATTTAAATATTGTTTCTTATTGAATAGTAATAGCATTTTACAATGTACATTTAAATCATTCTGAAGAGGCATGACAAACTTTCGGTTCACAATCTATTTCTTAAGATCCTTCACAATAAATAACACCACATTCAACTGCGTAATTAAAGGATGAACCAGTTTAAATACAAGGGTGAACGGTATTTCATTATTTTTCTCAAATATTCGTTAGTATTAGAACAATAAAAGGTGCAATTCACCCTTTCAATAACCATTAGTTCGAGTAATTTCCCAGACTGTTGGAGTTTTCTTGATAGCATCCGTAATAGCTATCGAATTACTGGGTGGGGCCAGTTAAAGATTTATAGCCAAGCCAACCTGCTTCTACTTTAATGTTAATTCTGAAAGTATTTACTTTTAAATAAACCCGTACACTGTTCTTTAACATTCTTAGATCTTGCATAAAACGTATTATGAATCAAATTCCGTTCTTGTTTTTAATTCATTGTAGATTTTGTTCGTTAAGGATCTGGATGTGACATTCAGCTATTTACAGAAAAAGCGGTGAACAGAGAGAGAATAAACTGAGACAAACTTGAACCGTTTGCTTCAAACGTTCATTAATTCAACACAAAGCATTCAGCGAGTTATAATTGTTCATAAAAGAATTAATGGTTAGTGGAAATTTCTAATATGGTATTAAACTTGCACCAAAAACTCCTTTATCTCCATATCACGTTCTTCAAGAAATGTCATTTAATAATGTTATTTTCTGTATATCACTTAAACCAAAATTAGTAGAACTTGGTTTTCTATTACCAGTACACTGCCTTATTATTAAGTAGGGAATATCGAAGCGTGTGTTACGCGTTCCTTTGCACTAATTAAGTTATAAGTAGGTTTTAATAGTTTATAACTATCATAATAAGAATTGTCAATAGTTAAAGTAGATATAAAAGGAGTCTTGGTTGCAGTGTTTTATTGCTCAATCGACTATCTTGTAAGAAACAACGAATCATATTTATTTTGTGTTTGTGCTTTCAACGGTTTTTTTTTTGGGGGGGGGGGTTATGGACTTGGATGTGATAAATAGTTTAAAGGAGTCAAAAGGGTTTTAAATAAATTTAAATCTAGATGTTCTAACCATTTTTATTATATTCGTAATGGTCACGATTGAAATAAAAACAAAGGTAGCACAAATTCCAAACCAAACACACTTCTTTTATATTTCACCTGTGAAAACCACCCGAGATAAACTTTTAAAAGATTTCATCAACTTAGGTGAAGCTGGAAAAAAAGAAAGTCGCATCAAGGACTACTTAGGGATTTAACAAACTTTGATTTAGATAAACTAGTGTAAAACAAACGGAAACATCGCCTTAAGATATTTATTAATAGTATTATAACTAATATCACAAACTTTCTGAGGGATTACTTATGAAATATATACGGTCAAAATATTTATGATGTAACCATAGTAGTTTTCAACGTTAATATTTGTTTAACAAATGTAACACAATATCCAAACCAAATAAAACTTCGTTTATATTTGACCGGTGGAAAAAACGCCTAAGGTAAACTTTGAAAAGATATCATAAACTTCAAGGAGAGAACGACATATTAAGGACAATGATTTAACCAACTTTGACTTGAAGACTTTAGCCTTGGTAAAAATCATCGTCTTAAGTTTTTATTTTTAATAAAACAGTAACTATCACAACCATACAAGGCGATTACTTGTTGTATATATATCAGCAGCACAAAATGTCGTATCAGTACTTCTTATCTGCCAGTACTCGAGATTTTGAGTGAAGGGTGTGAACTTGGAATGAAGTATAAACATTTGAATTACAGTGGTTGTATTTTAAATATACCTCACTGGAACACTTTAAATACATTTTAAATTTTAATTATACAATATACGTTGTCGTACGTAACTATTTAGACCTGTGAGGTTCCACGCGTGGCCTAGATTTTATTTTTTATTAGAATTCCAGGACTATCTTTGGGGAGAATGTTTTGTATTGAACCTAGCTCTCATAATCTTCCACTGATTAGGTACGAACGCTTGCAATAAGTGGAAGATCCTGTAGGGTTTGGTGTGTGATGAAATGTCAAATGACTCTTTAAAATACAACTAGCCTGTATGCCGTTCTTCCCATTGATTTCACAGACAATAAATACAATTCAGAACTAAATGAAAATGCAAACAATACAATAACAGTCTACAGTTAGATATATTGTTATAATAACAACAGTTTATTTGAATAAAACTAACTAAAATGGCCCATTTAGAATAATTTTATGTCATAAGCAAAGCATGGGAACTTTGATAGCTATAGTGGTGGAGCATTGACATCTGAAGGGGTGATTAATTCCTTTCTAATCATCTTGAGGAAAATATCTTTAATTTAACGCCTCAATCGTTGAAATTTGTTATGAAATAAAAATATGACTGACCACCAAAAATGTTATTTGGTAAATTAAGAAGTAAAGTTAGATGGCTCGGTAACAGGCAAAATATAAAAAAATAAAGGGATTAATAAATGATTGAATTATATTTAAATTGTCATTTTATACCACCAGTAAAAAAATAAATAATTGCAAAGGCAAATTGTTTTATAGCTTAGGTCATATTTAAAACATTTTTAACACGTTTTTAAAACATCCTGCTTTTAAAACATTTTGAAGCGTCAGATGACTGATACTTATCTTCAATCATAACCAAAATAAAACTAGGAGCTGTCAGAAGCAACAAAGTACGGGAAGGGCTTCCAAGGCGTCACAGAGCTTTTGTATGATGTTTTCTCTAATCTGATTTTACGAGCCATTACCATCAAGACAATGAAAGATGGAGTCGTAAAACCAAGCATCCAACATCATCCTCCAGTTGGGAAAAGGTCGTTGAGTGAAGATGAAACATATTAGTATAATTTCTATTAACTCTTACAAAAAAAGATTGGTTATTTGTTTAAGGCTAATTTTTGTAGTGGTGAGTTTATGCCATTTAAGAAATTATTGCAGACATTTTTCGTCAGTGATTGGAAAATGTTTAAAAATGTATCAGGATCTGAAATCTTATCCTGTTTGTTGGTGACACGAATATCTAGAATTTAACACAATTAGTAGTTAATACTACAACATTAGTAGAACTTAACAATCCTGGAAACTTTCACAGGACAATTCGGGAAACATAGAGAATCTTGTTTTTGTCTATCAGTGACGGAAAATGTCGCAGTGATCTCTTAGATAACAATATTCGTATATTTTAATTATTAATTTTGTATTAAGAGTATTGACGACTCCGAATATACTTCATCGCCTAAATGAAGTTATAAACAGCAATAATACACCACATAGCATTTAATACTAGATAACTTCAACATTGAAGAATCTATATAAATTAATTGTCCCCATCTTAGAACAATGGCAATACATTTCCGTTTGGAGCCTTTTAAATTGAAAACCCCTAACATTCAAGTCCTCAACGAGACCAGGAGTTCGGGAACTTTTATTGAAAAAGTTCTGTTCGTGGTATGTGAATATTGAACATGTGTCAGTTGGCCGACCTACATACCCTTTCGATTACAAAAAACAGTTATCGACGAAGTTCGGATCGTCTGCGTTGGAGACCCGCATTTCATCAAGTAGACCATGTTTTTAGTAATCAATGATGTTAAATAATATCCTTCATACTAATTAATATTTAAAATAATTCGAACAGACTGACCTTTAAGACATTTTCCTAAAGGTCTGACCAGTTTCATCTCTAAGGCCATCTTAGTCTGTTCATTATAATTCTGACATATTCTTCAGTTTAGCCACACCTACAAAGGTACTAGAGTAAATATGTCTATTTTAAACTATGAACTCAAAAGTAGAGAAGATTAACTTGAAAGAAGGGGAGGCCCTCTTTTTGGTAACGTTTCGACTGGTACCTACCAGTCGAAATGTTACCAGTTATACGGATTTGAGAATGCAACTTGCAGGTAATGTTAGTGCCGCCCATAACTCCCATACGAGCATTTCCCCATTGTTATAATTTGCTTAAAATCTAATTTTTTGGCCCCTGTTGGCAAACACTCTGTCGTAATGTTAATCTTGTGGGGAATAAATCAAATGTCATACCTTGCTTATTTATGAATATATGTTAATGGAACTTGGTAAGTGCCTTTATGTAGTTAGGAAACTTTAGTAGTTGGGTGCATGTATACTCTTTTTAAATTTGCTAAGTATGCAGGTTTGCTGAGATGGAGGTAATAAATGTTTATATGTTTTTGAGGTTATTAATTATACTGTAACAACGGTCTTAGTGCCAAAACTGGTCAGTATTTTAATAAAAAGCGTTAAAAGGTACGATGTTCCACTTCTTTTAATATTAGTAATCGTACTGCTAGAATATCTAAGCACCTGTGAATGTATCTATCAAATAATACTATAATTCGCATTTGTCTGGCTCCGTGCTTCCGTCCGTCCGCGGCTGTTCTCGAGCTGTAATGGTTCCCAAGCGAAAAGAGATATTTTTTAGAGGTAATCGAGGTCAGAGAAGCTGCACGTATCGGATGTCGTTTGTTTTTCCTAAAAAGTAACCTTATTTGAGTTACAGTAGCTTAAAGTTTTATGTTTTAGGCCATTTTAGCATAAATTATCGGAGCCGGGAGTATTCAACTGTGGATTTCTATTTCTACAAGCTTTGTTCCTGAAACAGCTGATTATATCCTGCAGTCACGATAGCGGCCGCCAATACTAGTATGGAATACTTGTTAAACTGGGTTTAGGTTTAACACTTGTGATTACATTTTTAAATTTAACCTACAATAAGTCTGATGTACGTTTCGACATGTCATATCTATCATTTTAGCTCATTTTATCAAGATTGGGGGAAAGGATTCAATCTTGTATGGTATAAGCGATGTGAATCCCTTTTATGTGTAAATTTAAAACGTGTCTGTTATTTTTTTTTTAGAAAACCATGTAAAACACCAAGAGGGCCTCATAGTATATTTGTACGAGAAAATTTTACCTTGATGAGAACAATTTGAATAAATATAAAATAAATAAATAAATATTTATATTTTGTTTCAATAAAACCCCTCCTGTAAGGTAAATAATTTACAATAACGGATTACAATTTTAACACATTTAAAAATATTGATTCAGCTGTTTACTTATGCTCAATATTTAAATTAATTTAAACTAGGCCAGACGATCTCAATACACGATAAAGATTCACGGAGAGCAATTTATATTTTGTTTGCTATTCTAGGAGAAACTTATAAATATACACATGGTTATATAATCACCTAGCCTAGTTAATAAAATCATCGTCTTACACAGATAACCATTACGAGTTTCCAGATAAATCAGTTCTTAGTGATTTTTTAACATTTTATGAATTTTGACACATCAAAGAGTTAATGTTTAGTGTTTAGTTAAACTTTAAAAGTCATGTAAATAGTAACGGAGAAAATGGAAGCACATTAGTAATAAGTTTTGAACTTTAAATGTAACTAAGTATCCAAAACGTATTGCAAATTTTGATTAGAAACAATAGGCAAAGTCAAAAAAATCTTGGTAGTAAAATCAAATTCTTTGCACTAATGATTTTCAAAAACACAGTTGTAGCAAACTATTATGAGTTTAAAGTTGAAAATAACATTTTCTATCATCTTCAACTACCTTTATTTCAATTTGGATCAATAAAAACAAAACCGATTAAAAAAATCATTAATTGCAAGTTCCGTCAGCATCAAGAAGTTTGCACGTCACGTCTGTAATTAATGACAGTAACGTTGTTCAATATCTGTGCCTTTAAAAGGAGTCGACATTTAGGCACCAGATTTCATGGCTTATGCGATTGGTCATGTCATCGTCCTAAGTACTCCGAATTCGGATCTCCTGAATTGGAGCTCCTTTGGGTTTTGAAACAAACTGCGAGGTGTAAATGTAGTTTTCACTTACATACACTGTTTTACATAACCAATGACATAATGTCTGGGTAATAGTTCAGTGGTTAGCGAGTTCGCTGCGTAATCTTAAGTTTGCCAGATCGATCCCGAGCAATGTCGAGATAATTTTGCTAAGTTTCGACACTGGATCCATTTGCGTTCTAACTAATGATTCTAGCTAAAGAATCAGTCGGTTTTAGTCAGTAATAATGTCACACTAGACATCTCAACCAATCTGCTCACATCTTTTATTCATATTCGCTTTAATTTACACCGTAGTTGCGTCGGCAACTTATAGAGTGATTACGTGATAAAGTACTACCATCTCCTAGGTGCAATTTACCTGATTGTGATGTTCTTATAATCATAACTCTAAAAGAAGCAAGCTAGTGTCTAAATAGTTTTTCATCTTAACGAGATTGCACGCAGCGCGCTGACGTGAGGAAAGTGAATTTCCACAGTAAAACCTTTAAACAAATCTAATAAATGGTTTAAATCAACACTAGTAACATTTTTTGGAAAATTGAAAAATGTTATTTCTGGCTGTTTTGATGCTCCTGGTTATATTTAAATTGACTACTAGGATGGCAATGTTGTACATTATAGGGTTAGGAAGAGGTATAGTCAGGATAACAGGTTTGTCTAGGGGTATTAGGGGTAATAAAACTACATCGAGATATGAAAAACAGCCTTTTCCAGTGTAAAATCCCCAAAAGACAACGTACTGTGTTGATACAATTAACATTTTCCTTAATAACTCGGTACATACTTGAGCTAGAATGATGAGGGAGGGCTTAACATTTTTGGAATTTTACGTACAATAATGTTACGTTCGGGGCTTTCCTGACCCTTTTTGGGCCCAAAAACTGAAAATTTGAGTTAGAGTTGCCCGATTGTTTTGCCCAACGAACTTGTCCAACTGGTTTACAGAAGGGAAGGTTCCTACCGAATTTCAAGTTGATCGGGCAAAAAGTGCGACCGCTAGAGTGCGAACACACACATATATATAAAGTTGTTAGCAACACCCCAAAACGTGTTCAAGGGGTCAAGTTAGGAACTTCTAATAGTCCCGGGCTTAAGTTTCACCGTGCGGGTCATGATAATAGTTCAATTTTCCATAGGAAATTCACTAATAATTTCAAGTGAAGAGATAAAAGGAAATTCCACCTTAGTTTCGTATTTGTTTAGAAAATAGCCGGGGCCCTGTTTTTCCTTTGGGAATCTTGCGGACATAAATTTATAATCAGTTCAAAAATTTAACTGTAAACAGCACAAGGACAGTCTCCAGCAGAAATATTTCTCATTATAGCTGTTTGTTTGAATTAAATTAACCAAAACACTTGTGACCAAAATATAATACTATCTTCTATGATAATAACATGGACAATTTAAGGCCCAGTGGGGTAAAGATCCAGGGATTGAGGAGGGAATCAACTATAATACTTATAATTAATTATAATTATGCTTTCTACTCATCTATAATAAACTTCAAATTACTTTAACTTGGCACCTCAATCGTCAAAATTGGTCTTGAAATAAGAACTTGGCTGACGACTCAGAATATACCTAAGGTACTTATATACACAGATAAAAAATCTTAGAGAAATAAAATGTAAACTAGTGGCTTGAAGGGGCCATAGCCCCTAACCTTACTACAATACTCTGCCTCATCTGATTTGAACACATGTCAGTTCGTAAACAAAGTGGAATCTTACATGTTTTAATGTAAACAAAGCAGACGTTTTTAAATCCCCATGCTTTTTTTATAGGGGACGTTTTACGTTATTCCTCGTTTGCTGGTAACTTTTTGGAAATCCTTCTATTTTTCCCGAGTCTCTGGGATTGATACCTTTAATTTAAGCCGTCTCCCACAATTTCGACTTAAACATTTCGCTTACAGAATTATATATGAAGATAAATTATCAATAAATATGCTTATATGAGATTATCCAATGACCGCTAATATGACATTCAAAATCAATGTAGCAGATGTAAAAATGATGATCAAATATTTTTACTGGCCGTCCTTTAATCTTCAATAATTCAGAAGCAGCTGCACTAATTTACTAGAACCGGATAGTAATCAAATGAACTTTGCTCATTGCAAATAGAGCTTGAGTTCTGGAACTTAGCTCATAAGCCGCCGTGAATTTGCAATCAATGAGGGAAAAGCCGTTAAACAGCTGCAAACAGCCGAATAGGCCGTAAAGGTAAAATGTAAGGATTCATAACAAATCTGGATTAAATTGCGCAATCTTTAAGCTATTTTATAGGTTTGACCTCCTTTTTATAATCCCTTAATTTACGTGTCACCATAACTAAGATTTGTAATACAATACGTATTGCAACACATATATATTCACACACAAATATATTTACACTTATACTGTAAGTATATATGAAATATGGTATATAATTGACAGTGGCCATCACTGAGATCACCAGGCCCGTTGCTAAGTAACAAATACATTTAATTTGTATTATCCATGTTAACCCTTTTGATTTTTATAATGTGAAAAATGTTAAATGTTAAACTTTAGTACAATTATGAGTGCCGAAAGTACAGTAACAGTACTCGGTACGTTGAAATCATCAACACATTACACATAATGTACCCACGAAAATTATAAAACAATTTATTAAATACTGATTTGATTATTATTAATGAACTTAGGGCAGATCCTGTAAACTGAGCTGTTATCAAGTATATTCTGTGTTACAATTCCCAGTCAAATCTCATTGTTTGACCTGGAGTTACTTTGGCACTTCCCAGATATCTTTGAATAGCTGATATATCATCCTATACATTTATAAAAGAAAGGTGGTGTCTGTCTGTCTGTCTAACTGTCAACTTGTATGTTCCGTTTTATCGTAAAAACTGCTGAACTAATCGAGCTGAGTACTTGCATGTGGGTAGATAATTTATCTGGGGTACATATAGGCCTATTCCCATCTTGGCTTTCCCCTAGGGCTCCACATCGGTCGACCTTACAGTTACAGTTTCTTATGGGCAATAGGTTTATTGGATCAGAAACATGTATTTGCAGCAACAATTTTGGTCAGCTAATGTTTCCTAAATTATGTATGCGAAGCACTGGTAATCAGCTAGTTTAATGATTAAACAATGCAAATATTTAAAGACAATTTAGACGAGTTTTGACTCAATACACTAACTGACTGAGAATAAAGCTTTCTTATCTTCACTCATAAAGTATTAGTATGTGTCTAGGCAATTTTGAAAACGTATCCCCAAAACTGCTCCTTGACAATGCCACGTTGACCAAACAACGTTATATCGTGAGGTAATCTTAATATATGGTTATATACGTTTTCCCCAGACCTAGGGACTCCACCCCACTGGCTTTCAAAGTTTCTAAGTAATTCTTATGGAGAAAATATGTTTCCTAAAAGGCTCAAAGATGACTCCTTAAAACGCCTCCAAGGGCAAACCATATTTTTATGGAAATAACATACTTTAGAAATTTGTTTCCCAACCTCAGGGCGTCGCTACATTGGTATTTAAAGCTGCCATGTTAAAGGTGCTAAAGGAGAAAATTTGTTTTCTAAATGGATTTAAAACTCCTCATTAAAACTGCTCACGGTCCAAACCACGTTGTTAGGTGATCAAAAGAGTTTTTTTCCGACCTCGGGGTTCCGCCCCATTGCCCTTTTCTATCACTTCCCTATGTCCAATATCGACGAATGATGCTTTGTTGGATTTGTTTCACAAAGCCATAGCCTATCTCTAGAACGTTACTCCCACATTGGACTTCTTCCCACCCTAAAACCTTAGGGCTCCTCTCCACCGGCAAAACTTCTATGAGATTTGTCCCGTTCTTTTACGTGATTATTGTAGATTTTCATTGAAAGAAAAATGTATTTATTTTTAACTTTGTTAGGGCTCCATCATCTAACCTTAAAAGTAGCCATGTTGTTTTTATGGTGAAAAATTACTTCTTGGAGGGTTAAAAAGCGCTAGTTCTATCTACTATTATAGGAAAAAAACGGAGTGAATGCCCTTCAATAATGTTTAATACGAGCGATCATCAATACACGTCCCCGTCGTGTTTTAACTCCCCAGATTATTGTCTACCAAATGAACACTTACGCGGTCTGTTATTACGTCGCGGTGTGCGCCGCTAACTCGCCAAGTCGCCGCAGATAACTAGTTTAATACCTGTTAAACGGTGGACAAAAAGACGACATGTAATTGGTGCACGATTGAACCGCTGGAAGCAGCGTCATTAATTATTTCAGCGGTCCGTTGCTTCTCGTAGATCAACAAATTATTTCAAGATACGTGTGTTTATCTTAAGTACTAGTTTTCTGGATATTATTGAAATTTATTGGGAGGCGAGGAGTTGATTTGTTGCATCATAACGCATATGGAATCACGTTTTAACTCTTGTTTAATTTAATGGAGGTGAAAATGTTCTTTTGCTAAAGATTAAATGGGGAAATTCGTTTACAATATTTATTTTTTAAGGACTTATCAAACGCTTCAAATTAGTGACCAAGATAATTTAAATAAATAACATATCTATCAGTACATTGATTTAAAAAAATACATGTGATTACAGTAGTTACATTTAAATAAGGAATGCCGTATACAAATTGGAACGATTTGTTATCTTAATTTTTTTATAACGTTAAATGCAGTTTTACTTCTAAAATATCTTAATTATATATATACTAAAGTGTATAATAACCGTTTATTCTCTTTTATATGAAGAAAAGGGTAACAATATTTGCATGCATTAATATTTAAACATATTATTGTTAGAACTAAATTATAATATATAGTTTAATTCAATTGTATTCTGTTCCATCCTTATGAGTATCAATTAATACTACTTATTAAATAAACGAGTTCGCATGCAGCACGCTGACGTGAGGGAAGTGAATTTCCACATACAAAATTGTAAAACTCAAAATCTGTGTAAAAACATATATTTATTTTAATTTTATTGAAATATGAAGACATTGACTTTTTGGCTGTTCTGATTCTCCTGGTTTCATTTACCTGCAAAGCAGGGAATACAATTTTGCGCATTATAATGTTAGGAGAAGGTCCAGGCAGGCTTTAAAGTAGGCATGAGTTGCTGGGGATGATAAAAGTACTCTAACAAAGGAATAACAGGCTTTTCTAGTGTAAAAACCCCCATAAGATAACGTACTGTGTTTAGTCGAAACACATTTTCTTTAATAATTCGGTAAATTTTTAATGCTAGAATGACGAGAGAGGGGTTAAAACTTGCGCCTCACTAATCCCCATCTTTTTACATGCATTAATTTTTCATCCGGGGCTTTTCTGACTCTTTTTTGCCCAAAAACTCGAAATTTGCAAGTTTAATCCCCAAAAAAGGGGTTTAGAGTTTTCGGATTGTTTTGCCCAACGAACTTGTCCAACTAATTACAGAAAGGAACGTCCCTTCCAAATTTGAAGTCAATCGGACAAAAAATGCGACCGCTAGAGTGAGTGCATACACACATATATATATATATATATATATATATATATATATATACATATACATATATATATATATATATATATATAATTTTGAACGACCTCCCAAAAAGTGTTCAGGGGGTCACGTTAGGAACTTCTATGGTGGTCCCGGGCTTAATTTTCACCGTGCGGGTCATGCTAATAGTTCACTTTCCAAAGGAAATTCACTAAAAAATATTTGTAATCACAAATTTAATAGCATTTAAAGATATTTATTATAACTAAAATTCCAGAAATATGTTTACGAATTAAGTATTGGAAAGTCAACCCAACACTATCAAACTTTGTTTAATTTATTGCAGGAAGAGTTTTATGGTTGTGTTTATTATCATATCTTGCTAAAAAAAATTTTATTTGGAAATAAGTTTACTCAGTATCCAAAATAGTATTTTTTATTTCATATAAATTGTTTTAAAATTTAAAATATATTATTTGTGACGATAAGTTTAGGTTTAAGAGGCTAGTGTGGACATTTACACCCACTGTCATCTTACTTGAGATCCTGCTCCATGTAACGGTGCTGTACCTCTCCTGTATAATTTTGCTGTTTTGTTTAGATTTCTTTCTAAACTTTTGATTGCTTTTACAGTTTTTGTTGTAGCACTTTCGAACTTTTCATCTTGGATTTTTACTACTAACTTTATTATTTAGATCATCTTTGCGCCTGAAGACGGGAAAAATTCCGAAACGTCGTTAAACTTAATTTCCCGAAACAGATGGCACATTCACATTAACCTGTTGCACAACACTGTGTTATAACTTGACTCGCAATCACGGTTTGCACAGTCGCTTGTTCTGCTTGCAGGTGTTCTATGTGACTCAGACCTAGCCATCAAAGACAGAAGAGACCCTCTATACCGTAGATAGGTCAAGATCACTTGCCGACCTTCTGTGAACTGCTGTATCGACACCGCTCTTACAATGACTGATAAATATCAAAGGGTTAATCGGTTTGGATTTTAGCGAATTTTTCCTATATACCGTAGCTATTACCGTATATAGTGAAGAAGCTATTACCGTAGGTGGCATGGTAAGACTTAAGCCGAAGACCATGATTACTTTTCATTTTGAGGTCCAAAGATGCCAAAAACACCATTCGTTCAAATTTTTATATATGTGTCCGTAAGCAGGATAACTATCATAAAAAGGTCCAATCTTTATTAAATTTAGCAAAAATGTGTAAAGTACCATTTATTTCAACGAGTTCAAAAACCAAACGAATCACACCAACCGAAGGGGGTTTGTACCCCAAAAATGTTTTTTGGGGGTTTAACATGTAGTTTTGATTTAAATCAAATTTTAATTTTCACCATTTAATTCAGCTTAAAAAACAAACAATTTAGTATTTTTACCATTGCTCTACGTCAATTGGTTACTGAGATATTGAAAGTTCTAAACACAGTGCGTTGTCTAATGTTATTATTATGGAGAGAAAGAACAAATTTATATCTCGCTTATTTATAAACATAAACTGACGAAACTTTGTATATAGCTTCATCTGGTTGTTTTTTATTGTTGTTTGCACACAAAAAATTGTTCGCCTATGGTTTCCGTAGCAGCAAACCTAGGTACTCAGCCCCCAAGTTTTTCTTTTGGAGAGGAATTAAAATGTTTTATATCCCTTATTTATGAATGTAGGCCTATATGAAAGAAACTTGGTATGTGAATTCATGTATATGAGTTCTATTGATACTTTCATAAAAACCTATTATTTTTTGTTCCTTAACGCAGCAAACCTGCGTACTCATCCTCAATGTTATTCTTATGGAGAATAATTCATATTTTAAATATCGCTTACTTGTGTACATATTTCTTATAAATCCTGGTAAGTGGTTTAATGTGTTATTAATACATTTATATTAATTGGAAATTCGCTGAGTACGCAGGTTTGCTGCAACGGGGTATTTCCTTTTTCATAAATGGTCTAAACCGGTTCCCTTTGAAGGGTAAAATAGAATGCAACTATTGTGTAAAATAGGGACGCAACTGTTGATCGATGATGGCAATGAAGTATTACTGAAGTGATGGTGAGGCATCACTTGACAGCTTCGCTATTAGGATATTTACATATGTGAAATTATTGCCGCTGAGGTTGGTAACGCTTTATGTTATTACGATTGGTCCATATTAGTATTTAATCCTAGAGTAGTGTGAAAACCATATAACACAAAATAATAATAAAATGGTTTTAGATAAATATGTTAGGATCTCCTCTTAGTCAACACAATGTACCGGTAAGGCTTTAAGTGAAACAATCAGTAATTTTGGAAAAATGTGTTCTGTTACGGATTGTAAGGAAAAGAAATTTGTTATGTAAAATTCTAAACTGCCCCAAGACCTTTTGGGAAAACCGTAGGAACATATACTTTAATTAAAGATCCAGGTGATAAAATTGGGGGGAAAACAACTTCTACTAAGTCAATAAATTAAATAAATGTGTTGAGTTAAAACGCATTTTTAAATATTGGAATTCACAATATTGGAAATCAGCTGTGTGATTTCCACACAGCTACATTACCACATAGCTTACATACCACTTGTTGGTAAGGATCTAACCCGTGACCACATGTGCAAATCTAACTACTACGCCTTAGACTGTGCTCAGAAGTGTTTTTCCATAATAAACATAGTTGCTTAGGCACTCCAAAAATAATAAATTCAATCCTAATGCTAAATTATCAAGGTATGTTCAAAACATTTGTATATAAAGTGTTTTAATTTGTTTTGCAACTTAATTTATAGGTAGCTAAAGTCATCGGTTAAAATAAATACAGTTCAAAAGTTGGCTAATCTATTTCCTTTACTTCATCCTCTATTAATTAGTTTTCATTGTTGCATCATTTTTTTTTTCTGTCATATTGAAATCGTCACACTAAAAATATAAATAGGCTATGTTTATTATTCATTAAGCTATTGCTAAAACGAATGGACTAGTAGGTGAATACTTAAAGTGGTCTGTTTAAGCATTAAAATATATTTCTAAATTACGTAGTCTTAGGCATGCGTTTTAGCAAGTTTCAAGAGCAAAAACATATTGATATTTAATACGCTAAATTTGGAATGCATGTAATCAAATGGGAAACCCGCCATACCAAATCTAAAGGTTGTATCCTATTACAGATCTATTCTATATAACATTAAAATCTTTGTTTTTATTCTTGGATGTTGAAATTCAGGAAGTGTTCGAAAATACATTCGGGCCTTTAGGATTACAGTGACCTTAATTTTATTTAAACATACGTTTATATTTTCCCGGTGTAACTGGGATTGTTGGGCCTAGTTTTAGTTATGCCAGGTATTTTCAGTTTACTCCAATAAATAATCTCAAAAATCCCGAGGGGAAGGTGGAGAGGGTTACGTTTTAAAATAAACACCCTATTTCTTACTATATATAATATAATTAAATATAATATTTATAGATGATTAAATAAATCCTAAATTATAATGCAAATATTTCAATAAATATTATTTTGGTATCTTTCTCATGTCTGATACAAACTGTTTTGATCCTAAACGCTTTATAAGTGAGGTGTGATGAAATCGTATCCCAGCAACAATCGAGTTTCAGTTGGCACCGCTGAGATGCAGGTGTTCCGCTTTAACGATTTGATATAAACATGAAAACACGTCCACTTGGCACCTCCTTTTGAAAAGATATCCAATACGACAGATCATAAGTCATTAGTACAGATTTAACCTTTTCTTTATAATACTTCTTCCCATCTTGAGTCAATATCACAATCCCTTTCTTATCAAATCAATTATTTTTCAACCCAAAAGACCCAGGTTCAATTCAAGGTGAAATATACAAAAGACTTTTGAAACTCAGACTGCCACCGTGCTTCGGAAGGCACGTTAACAGGGGGCTCCAGTCCTCTGCGTCTACCTACTTCTCCCATAAGACCAATGTTAACTGTCAAAGTCCGTCCCTCCTCCACGGGTTGTCCGAAATTGATTATTTATAGTTCGTTTTAAAGATCAAAAATATATCTAGCGATTTCAGTAAGCAAAATTTCGTTGTCATAAATAGTTCGCGCATACAAAATTGTAAATATTGAATATTTTGGAATTTTATTGATCGATTATTATTTACGATGTCGAAATTCTGCTTACTGAAATCACTAGGTATATTTTTACTCTTTAAAATTAGCCATAAATCAACGATATCGAATAATCCGTTTAAGAGGATCAGGCTTTGAAAGTTAACATTGGCCTTATGGGCGAAGCAGGTAGAAACGCAAAAAGTTTCGTGACTGGAGCAGGTCCCGGCTACATCAGTAGTCGACAGGTCAGAGACACTAGTGCGACCTGACAACTCTGGCAACAGACCTTGGCCAGAAGGTTACACGAACTTTACTTTATCAAATCAATGATTTTTTTATATTTATTATTAAAAAAATTGAGGGGTTTGGACTGCTTTTCCTAACGTTTGTGCGCTATACTAAGGAAAAATGCCATTGGTGTTGAAATAAAAACAGAGATTCAAGAACCTACCCCCAACAAGTTTTGCAGAACTTTCCGGTGGAGTCCAATATGTAGAACAAGTTCTTTTTACATTTGATTTTTTTAAATTTGTTTTTATTTGTTCGGTATTTGTATAGTTTGTACAGTACATAACAACATTACTATTATACTAAGTGTATTCTGGGCGGACCATCAGGGTAGAACTCCGTGAAAATATACTACAATAAGGCAATTGCACATTATTTGACCATGCTACATTTAATAAAATAAACACATCATCCAAACAAATCAAATCAAATCAAATCAGATTCAATTTGATTTGATTTTGATTTGATTTGATTTCATTTGATTTGATTTGATTTGAACAAAGACTAAACTTAACAATTGAATTTTACCTATATACTTAAAATATAACCAGACAACAACAGATAGTAACAACAACCAGAGGAAAGCAAATATAACAAAAAAAACTTTATTTACAGCCATAACCTACTTGTTATGTAATGTGGAAACACGACCGTTTTCATCCTATCTGTCTACCACAAAAAAATACTTCATTCATGAACTGGCTGTTGCTTGCAGCCTATGTCATGATAGCTCTGAACTTTAAAATATACTCATATCCTAGCACAACAACCACATTCCTGCAACATGCTTTCAACCCTTACCAGAATTGCGAAATTAAGTCAACTGCATTTAGTATTAAAGCCGAATTGATAAATTTGTAATTAAATAGACTTTACGTCAAACAGTTCGCTTTATCTATGATCAAACAACTCTCTATAAACGTCCCTCTCACTTTATTACAGTCCATCGATATTCAATTTTACTTTGGCTGTTTTCATGTCAATTCATATCAAATTTTAGAACTCGAACATTATTTCAGAATAAAGTATTACATTTGCTTTTTATTTTTCCTATAGTAATTTTTGTTAATTATAGAACTTTTTTGTTTTGTTTTTTTATGTCTAGATGGCATATTTATTATAAACTACCTGAAATGCACGTGCTTTGCATCGGGGTAAACATTCAGAGTAGAAAAATTGGAAAAAGAACTATGATAGTCTGTATTTAGATATACTCCTTATAACAGCTGTTTCTTTAAATTAATTGAATGAAGAAAAATCACATTTGACATAAACCAAATAAAACTCTCCTCCATACAAATTACATGGTGACTTGGAAGTCTTGTGGGGCAGAGTCCTGAGGAACCTTCTAAACGGCAATAGGCCTATGACACTCCTGGGTACATAGACTATATTTGTGCAACATTTCCGCAGAATCGGTCCAGTGGTTTTGGCGTGATGTAACAATAGTTAGACAGACAGGCACAACCTCATTTTTATAATAGTAGTGATTAGCTGTTACCCGCAGGCTTCGCCCCGCAAATGATTTATAAAAACTATGACAGTTGTGTGCTTCTTTCTGTGGATATCACTTGGAACTACTACGAATAAAGATCAGCTGTTTGTATTTTCATCAGCTCAAACAAAAATTAATGTCTATAAGGAATACATGGGAACTTTGAACCCCTTGTGGGGCAAAGCCATGTAGGATTTTTGCATATATGCCTATATGTTATTCAGGACTATCAAGTACGTCTCTGCCAAAATTTAACTCAATCAGTCCAGTGGTTCGAGCGTGTTTGAGCTACAAATATCTAAACAAACAAACCTACAAACTTTCACATTTATAATATTTTTTAGGATAATAGATAGCATGGATTATCATGAATTTCAATAATCTTCAATAATTATATCATTTAGCTAAAATATATTCTTCATTAATGCAAACACGATATACTTGGAATTGATGGGTGCGTATATTGTAATAATTTCATGTGGATATTAAGTACTTTCCTTATTAGTTATGCACGAGTTTAATACGTGTATTGATATACTAGTCTGAATAACAGGAAAACTGAAATGGACCTTTACACGGTTCGGAATTAATTTTCCGCTCACTACCCCTGACCTAATCCCCTTAAGGAAATTTCAGTAAGCCCGGCTGTAATGACTGAGTAAGAGGGTTGAATCACAGAGATATTCTTTGTATTCATTGAAACATAAATAAGTATTTACTAGCAGCCAGTGTCACTTCGTGACTTATCTTTTTGAACTTTTGAGGAACCATACTTGGTTGAACCTAAAAGTAGTAAATCAATCATGTGTCCCAAAAATAGCACGAAAACGCTCTGAATATAGTTCAATACATATTAGATACAAAATGATTATTATATATTGATGTGAAACCAGAAAAACACTCATGTCGAAGTATATAATTCATGGTAAAATATTTGAAAAGTTAGAACACACAAATTGTTGAACACTTCACTCATTCACTTCACTTCATTGTCTTGAAATATCTAAAATTTGCATAATAAACTGATAAATGACGCGAAAATCATTGATGTAAAGGTATTTAATACATGGTAAAACGTATAAAAATTATTACAAAAATTACTGTTGTTTCAAAGATTATGAAATAAAACTTAAACACATTCTATTTTATTTCAAGTTTAAAAACATATTAAAATTTTCTAGATAAATTATGAACAAATAAAATTACAACTTTTTACTTTACAGTTTTATTGCAAATTCTGTAACCTATGTATTTGGGGAAAAACTCTTCCATCTGATTATAAAATAACAGCTTTCAAACACCTACCATATAAGAGACAGTAAATTAGTTGAAATCAAACTTGCTATGTCCCAGATTTACATGAGTAGTACTTTTCTTCGTGATCAAAATTGAATTATTTTTTCCTCTAAAAATCTACATTTCAAGAAATTAAATGAATTAGCCTATTTGAAAATCAACATACTTATAACTTTAAAGAAAACATCAGTTTCATCAAATAAATAAATGCAAGTGCTGTATTCTGTGGTCAAACTTAAGAACTCGATCAAATCATCGCCATATGTTTTGTTATAAACAAATGCGAATTGGAAAATTTCACAGGTTTAACTACAGATTCGCTGAAATTTCAAAAGCCTCCTAAACGAAGGCTTTTCATGGGATATTTTTTAAACCTAAGAAAGGCACATCTAGAGAGAAGTAGCTTTAATTTGATACCAAATATGTATAGAAAAATAAATTTCTAGGGGTCGATATGCTGCGAAGAAAAATCGAGAAATTCTTTTAATAATATAGATTATAATAACAATAATAATAACACACTTAACAACAAATATTTTGAAGCTAGTTTTATATATATATATATATATATATATATATATATATATATATACATAATGTTATGAACAAATATTTTATTTAAATATACACAGTCTTAATTTACCTTGGTTTGAATACATGCAAATTATATGAGGAGGTGCTACACATGAAACGTGTTTTCTATGTATTCATTTTTACCAACCAGTTTGTTATGCAAATATCTACAATTCCCTAACAGTGGGACCCTTCCACCAAATGCAACAAAATAATATTCGTGAAAAGGGGAGACACGTGGTTTGTTTAACATATAAAGGAAGATGAATTGCTGGAGAACTTTTTAAGATGGGCAAATTATAATTCATTTTACTTTACACACCATATATAAGTACATCTTAGTCAAAATAACTAAATTTGAATCCAAAAACTGAGATTCAAACTTTTATTCTTAACTTTAAGGTAATATTTTACATTTAACTTCATGACGGTACTAGAACGTTGTCATCAGTTATAGTAAAAATAATTCTTTTAGCGAATTTTTCCCATAGGGAGGAAGCTATTACCGTATATGTCAACTGGTAAGTCTAATATCGTAAGCTATTACATGGTAAGACTTAAGCCCAAGACAATGATGACTTTTCGTTTTGAGGCCCCAGATGCCAAAAACACCATTCGTTCAAATTTATATATATGTCCGTAAGCACGATAACTCTCGTAAAAAAGGTACGATCTTTAATAAAATTTGGCAGAAATGTGTAAAGTACAATTTATTTGAACGAGTTCAAAAACCAGGCGGATCTCATCATCCAAGGGGGGGTTTTGTACCCTAAAAATGTATTTTTTGGGGGGTTTTTACATGTAATTTTTATTTATATCAAATTTTAATTTTCACCATTGAATTTAGCTTAAAAAACAAACAATTTGGTATTTTGACCATTGCTCTACGTCAATTGCTTACTGAGATATTTAAAGTGCTAAACACAGTACGTTGTCTAATGTTATTCTTAAGGAGAAAAATAAATAAGTTATATCTCGATTATTTATAAAAATAAACTGACGAAACTTGGTATATGGTTGTGGTTTGTTGTTTTTTGCACAAAAAACAATTGTTTGTCTATGGTTCTCTTAGGAGCAACCCTAGGTACTCGGTCCCCTTGTTATTCTTATGGAGGGTAATTAAAATGTTATATATCCCTTATTTATGAATGTATATGAATGAAACTTAGTATGTGACTTCATTTACTGTAGATGAGTTCTATTGATATTTCCATAAAAACCCAATTATTTATTTCCTTGTGGCAGGAAACCTGCGTACTCATCCCCAATGTTATTCTTATGGAGAATAATTCATATTTTAAATATCGCTTATTTGTGAACACATTTCTTATGAATCCTGGTAAGTGGTTTAATGTCTTATTAAGACATGTATATTCATTGGAAATTCGCTGAGTACGCAGGTGTGCTGCGACAGGGGTATTTTTTATTATATTTAAACAAAACAACGATTGATGATAACCTTTGCTAACTCATTATATCGTCGTATTAAATTACGGAGGCCCAAAAATACATCTTACAAAACAAATTTCCCAATTTCGGAAACTCTTGGTATTATTTTAGAGACTTTGAGGTTCTCGTAGCTAACTTGTACATGTAAATTATTTTTGGCAGCTAAACTTATCAACATATCATTGTGCTGTAACCGTTATTATAGAAGTAAAATACTGTATTCATTGTTCTCCATGACAAAGATACGATAGATCGCATAATATAATGCATTATTTTAATTGTGAGGTAAACGTCGGTGCAAGTCAATATTTCTAAAACTGTTGTAACTTTTAAATTTACAAGGACAATTTTCGAAATATTATTTATATAAATTATATATTATGATTAAGTGAGGAAAACAGATGGTTTTGCTTTCGGCTCATATAAAATATAATCTAATAATGAACTTGATCACTAACAAACAAATGCTAATTAATTACCATAATATATCTCTACATTCAATATTTTACTACCAATTGTTTTGGAGCAATGGACATGAGTTCCTTTGCTTTGTTAAAATATGCATACCTCCACGGTATCTTATAGACAACAAAATAATAAAATCGTTTGAGAATAAATAAAATATGGTTATATTTTACTGTACTTTCAACCAAATTTTTGTTTATACCACTACCATAAAGTTGTTTTAATCTTTTTGTAAATATTTAAGTAAAATTAAAATACTTTTAATAGTAATCGTTATTTGTTATACTTAAATAAATAACTTTACAGTACCTTGGGGACCGAGATTTGCTCGGGAGAATAAGGCCACTCAGTTTGTTTAGATGACTTGGGGGTAATATTTCACCACTTCCCCTTACTGATAATCAGATGTTTATAACTCATTTGCCTCTTTTCTACATTTGTAAAGATCACTCCAGTTTTTATTTATAGCTCAATGTCCCTTTGATTTATTTTACTACTCTATATATGTAATCTTCAGTCAAATCTTTTAATCTCTGCTCTCAGGAAACCACATGTTAAAATCATAAACAACATTTTAGTATTACTTTAACAGTTCCCTGATTGATTATGAACAGGTGTTACAATTCTTTTGTTTTGATTTGAAACTCCACAAACCCAATGTTAATTTTTTCAACTTTTCAATTTCACTTTTTAACATTATTTGATTTTTACTGGGGATGAGACCTGTCTAGATCATATTTTTATACCATAACTTAGTTATATCCAAAATTTGAAGGAAATCCTCGGAGCCGTTTTCGAGATAGTTGTGCAACCAACCAACCAAACAATCAAGCAAACATTACTCATATAAGAGTATAGGATGTTTATGAAATAATACCTGATATTTATACACTCTAAATGAATAAATCTTTTCAGGAAAACTTAAATCCCCGTTAGCCTTCTACAAGATATAAAATTTACACATTTTTATTTTCTCTCATTGTTGAACAATTATGAACGTTTTGTCTGTATCGCATTGTTCTTGCCAGTGTTCGCACACGTGCTGCTGGTCAGGCGGAAGTTGCGGTGAAACTCTGAACTAACCGAATACATTGCGATGCCGCCAATGTTACACACCACTGTACTAGATAAGTAGTCTGATAGTAAAATTCCCTACCATGGACGGGTTTGGATTTTTATCCTAAATTGAACCCCAAGGGCTACCACTGTGAGTGGGACACCGTTGCTGGAGTAACTTGTCTCAGTACTCAAATTACTGGCCAGCTGATCGCAGGCTAACCAGTGTCAGTCACAGTCAATTAGAGCTCGACATTTCATAGTAAATGCAATTTATTTTTATATTTTACTAAACGTTTTAATAGACATTTTTTTAGTTTGATACGATTTGTTTATGTTTTTTTCCTAAGTTCGACATAAAAACGTCAATAGGCTAGTAACAAATAGTTTTAATTAATTTTAGGAAATATACTTACGTCATGAAACAAATCGCTCACAAACCAAATATATATTTCTTGATTGATTGGCCTATAGATCGTAAATAAGGAATAAAAAGGTTTATTTTACCTACGCGTCAATTGCTCCCTCTTAGTAAAAAAACTACTACGGCTGATTCGTGCTCACAGATCCTTTTGAAATATATTTAATTTAAAAAATAGATTGTAGTTGTCTTGCGATAGATCAACGAGATACTAGGGATTCCATTTAACATTAGTTCTCATACAAAGTGTAACCCAGCATGGCTGCCGTCTCCAACGTCCTCGCTTTAGCCTGGAGCTTTTGAAGTAATTTGTATTTATAATTTTGTTTGTTAATTCTTCACGGTACATATTTGTCTATTTTATACATATATACATACATGTATATACATATACATACATATATACATATATATAATATATGTATTACATGTAAATACATGTATGTATATATGTATTTTTTACATATAACAGGAACAGCTGAGAGGAAATGAGAGTGAGATCTCACTTTTTCTCACTCTCTCCACTATCGTTCCCCAGCTGATGCGCGACCTTGAAGTTAAGTAACCGGTTATCTCTGCAGCCGCTTCCTTCAATAACGGGACTCCACTATCAGGTCAAGCTCAAGGTCATGCACTGACCATTAGACTACTGTTATTTGTAATAACTGGTTATTTAATGATTTAAAATGTAAAAAGTTTAAATCAAATCCAATTAAATAGATTCAACTGAGCTGGAAGGTGTGTGGAAAAAGGCGGCTGATTATTCCACCTGGATTGTTTATATCTTGTAGTAAGTAAGCCTAAGTTGTTATAAATCGCTTCAGTATAGTTTTTGGGAAATAAAAAGTAAGCAATGCACGCATACTTGAACTATGCGTGTGTCTCGCGTTACTCATGTTACGGTGTCCCAACAAACTACTTGCACTATGCGTGTGTCTCGCGTTACTCATGTTACGGTGTCCCAACAAACTACTTGAACTATACAGTGTGTCTCGCGTTACTCATGTTACGGTGTCCCAACAAACTACTTGAACTATGCGTGTGTCTCGCGTTACTCATGTTACGGTGTCCCAACAAACTACTTGAACTATACAGTGTGTCTCGCGTTTCTCATATTACGGTGTCCCAACAAACTACTTGAACTATGCGTGTGTCTCGTGTTACTCATGTTACGGTGTCCCAACAAACTACTTGAACTATGCGTGTGTCTCGCGTTACTCATGTTACGGTGTCCCAACAAACTACTTGAACTATGCGTGTGTCTCGCGTTACTCATGTTACGGTTTCCCAACAAACTACTTGAACTATGCGTGTGTCTCGCTTTACTCATGTTACGGTGTCCCAACAAACTACTTGAACTATACAGTGTGTCTCGCGTTACTCATGGTTACGGTGTCCCAGCAAACTACTTACAGTGTGTCTCGCGTTACTCATGTTACGGTGTCCCAACAAACTACTTGAACTATACAGTGTGTCTCGCGTTACTCATGGTTACGGTGTCCCAGCAAACTACTTACAGTGTGTCTCGCGTTACTCATGTTATGGTGTCCCAACAAATTACTTGAACTATACAGTGTGTCTCGCGTTACTCATGTTACGGTGTCCCAACGAACTACTTGACTTGAATGATGAAAAAATACTCCCATGTAAATTAATCCCTAGGTTAATATCTACTTTGTTCAAATGCAGAGTGCTCCAAAATACTTTGGGTTACCAGTTACCAGAACAAATCACAGAACGTTTAAACGTAATCATGTCATGTTGTATATGATTTTGAAGCCCTGAAATAGAAAAATGTTTTGGCAAGACAGAATTCACTTAGGCCATCATACTTTTTTGATATGAAAATAAAACCACTGTATTTTTTTACCACAAGACATATGTTTCTATTAAATGTCTTATTCGAAATAAACTCAGATTAGCTGAAACATCCATTAGTTATTTTAAAAATGTAATAGACTATTCAGTTACCAAGTTGTTGATTTAGGTTTTTGCACTTAAAGCGGAATCAGAGTTCGATTAGATTACGTTATAAGCCTTCAACGGTCGATTGAGCGTGTTATAATTGGTCGGGCGCGTGAGCAGCCTAAATAGAGCAAGGCCGTGATGCGCACTGTGACTGTGAGAGTGTGCGAGTCTAAATTAAAGTCCTAATATGGTTAAGGCTAATATCGCACGAATACACCTTAAATCTCTGGTATGTCTGATCATATTTTGTCTTAATCTGAAGGATGGTTGCATATTTGTTTTTTATGCGTGTGGAATATGAATATTTAAACAGGAAAATGATTTTAATAAACCCAATTTTGTTTTTCAAAATACGATCATTCCGTTTTCTTTTTATCTCACAAAAGTAATAATCAAAACCGAAACACTTAAATTTTAAGCAAGAAGACGCCCTTATTGTTTTTATCCACGCAATAATTTCATTGTTTTACTGGCACTAAAAATTAAATTCTGCAAAGAGTTACAAAATTATAAACCATGCCTTAAAATGTTACATAGCTTTTTCTTCCATCCACCTGCTCCAGAGTTGTGCATTACAATCATTTTTAATTCTTCGTGCAATGGAATGCGTAAGTTACACTTCTCGAAGGTAAAATGTTTACTATTAATTTTATGTAAACTGATTAATTACACAGATAATTTTGCAAAACAATTTATTTTGAATGATATATATTTTATTTTATACTAGCTGGTACCCCCAACTTCGTTTGCGGGGTTTTATTTTTATTTACCATTAATTATGCTTCATTTGATGGTAAATATATGTTTACAGTGTAAACCCAACTACGATCATTAATCCGTAAGGTTAACATCGTTAATTTCAAAGTCCAGTAAGGCGGATCCCTAAGGTTGAGGACTTTGGCTAATGGCTATAAACTATCCTAGGGTCGACCAATGGCCTTGTTAAGTTTCATCGCAATTGATGAATGAAATATAAACTCATAAAGGGCAAAGATATGAAGATAACAAACATCGATTTTTATGTAGAGGGATTGAAAGTAATTGGAAAATAAACTAAGTTTATTAAAGATATCTGGACCAACAGTCAAACACTCCATGAGATCGTCTTTCACTTCGCAGGAAACCTCAGAACGCCTTTAATTTACTTCGGAGTGACGTTTCAATTCCGCCTTTGTTGTGTTGTTCTCTTCATTGACAGGTCTTGACGAAATTTTGATAAAACGTTTGCTTTTCCTCAGAGCGTGTTCTAATATTTGTACTGTCAATAAAGCGTATGATTTTTTATATAGCAAATTATTACAAAATTAAATTTCCTTTGCTTGTATTTAATATTTTTTAAGTATTTTAAATACAACTATACCACTGTTATTTTCGTCTAAATTTAAACATACATGCATTGCTAACTTTGAGAAGCGTGCTTTATTTATACAAATAACTTAAACAGCTAAGTTTTATTGGTGAGGTTTGATGGAATAGTTTTTAGGTATTATATATATATATATATATATATGTGTGTGTGTGTGTGTGTGTGTGTGTGTGTGTGTGTGTGTGTGTGTGTGTGTGTGTGTGTGTGTGTGTGTGTGTGTAAAATCCAAATACCACTGACAGACTGGCTGACTGACTGACCTATCACGAAATCTCCAAACTATAAGGCCTTCAGAGTTGAAATTTGACAGATAGGTTCCTCTTTCTTCCTAGGTGCTTGCTAAGAAACGGTATTACGAAATTCCCCCTGCGTTCCACCCGCTGGGTCCCAAAGTTCCCATGTATTCCTTATGGACATTCACTTTGGTTTGAGCTGATGACAATTTAAACAGCTGATCTTGATTCGTAGTAGTTCCACGGGATAACCACAGAATGCAGCACACACAACCATCGTAGCTTACGCGGACGAAACTGCAACGGGTCAGTTTGTATAGTAAACTTTTAATTTAGGGTTTTGAGATTTGAGGTAAAGCTTAGTTAAGCTTACTTACGAAATTTCACAACAATAAACATTTATCTTAAAAGCGAAACCATTTGATCCTCTACAAAACGAAACATAATATGCATTCTACTAAAAATCTCAATTCCCATATGATTCTATTATACACAGCTGGTTTACCCAGAATTCTCTGCGGTGAAAACAGCTGATCAAATCTTGCAATTACTATGCGGCAAGCAACTAGCATCTCCCACTGAATTCGCTTTAGTTCGTACTCTGGTTTGAATAATTCAGTATTTGGGACCGCAGAATTAAGAAGGTTCCTTAATTTTGTTGTCCCCAGAATAACTTATTTTCGAAGTGAAATTGTAAATGGCGTTAACGTGATTTTTAAAGTAACCATTTAAAATTTGTTTTTCGTTTATTTGTAAAATTACAACCTTAGGTCGCCAGAAACGCAAACAGAGTTTATAACGAAAGTAATTCAGCAATGAATTTTGGAAATATATTTCTTGACAACAACTATTCTTGAGATTCGTTTGATAATTTTATATGACATTTTGACAACCAAGATATTATCAAGTTTGTATTACAGAATCTAATAAAGCTATTTGCGTCAATAAATGAGGAAATAATGGCTAAAATAAAGCATTACTGATCTGAGAATTAAATTAGGAATCGAACGCCAAACGAAGTTTGTTTGAAGGCTGAGAGTTAGTAATCCTTGGCTGTCAGTCTAATCCACCGCTTGGGGGAATATAGTTGGGAAGCCGATGACCTCTAAAATCGATTCTCGTAAGACTTTCTTTTGAGATTAAGATTTAAGACTCTATCCTTAACCAATTTGTAATTGATTTTTACTTAGTTTCGTTTCTCACTGCACGACTTTCATACTAATACTTTGATTATTCAATGCAATGCTGTATATTTGAATCTATATGTTCGTAATCATAAATTTCACATACATAAAAGTAAATACTAGACGATAGACAAAAAAATAATAAACAAATAAAACAAGGATATTAAGGGATATAGACCCTACACGCATATATATATATATATATATATATATATATGTACATATATAAATCCACACCGTACCAGGAGCTTTTAAGAAACCCATGAGTCAGACACCCTTATTCTTAAATAAAAGGTATTTGTAAAAATTGGGGCAAAACACACAGTTTACTTAAATAACAGTTACTTAAACAGTTTAGTTAAATAACTGTTACTTAAATAACAGTTAAATTACTTATAATAGCGGACAATTAAATTGATATTTAGACTGTAGCCAATAGCAAGGTTTTACGCTGTCAATATGGTTTTATGCCATCTTGTCATAGAAAAATATAACTCGAATGTTATTCCGATCAGCTGGTGTGGAGTTTTGGCAATGCAACACGTCTAAATATTGGCTGAACTTGGTTGATGCCCGCAAAACAACGCCCTAAACTGGCAATTTATTTGTCCGCTGTTATAAATAAATGTCGTTATATTTTAATTTTATCAGCCTTGATTTTATTTGATTATAAAACTGAAATCAGCTGAGTTAACGAAGCTGTTGAGCACAGCTATTAGTATTAAACTTATCGTTTCTTGGAAAGGTTATATCCCCAGTATTTACAGCCAATCTGAAACGTCGCGTAGGCAGGACCAACCCATGATTCTTGTCAACTTAACAACATAATCGTGTAAACACCGGTCTCATATCGCGAGCCTGTGATCATCGTAATCATAAGCTAAAGGTAAGCGAGACTGAAGGTCTTACTCCAACACCGCCGTCGCCGTCGCCAGGGAAGATCCTGCCGTTACCTTGACATTTTATTAGGAATTGGGACGGAATAGATTTGAATACACTACACAGGGTCTATTGTTGAGGTCGCACGCGACTAGCACGCCATGCGGAAGTTTCAGACATTCCGAGGTGTTTAAGGAATGAGTATAGGTCGATTTTAGAGTAATTTAAATAGAGTCATTCAATATTATGACGTAGTTAAGTAAAAGAAAAAAAAATTAACTTAGGTGTCATGGTTCTTGAGTTTAGGAATAAGAAAGTATCTACTTAACTCTAGATGCTATACACAGGGTGTCTGTAAAGTCCGTCACCAAACTTCAAAATATGGTTAATTGGGTCAACATAATCAAAAAAGTTCATGTAAACATAGGTCCTAAAGTGCCTCGTTTTCCGTCTATCTGTCTGTATGTGTTTTTTACATAATTTAACATATCATAAAGTTTCAAATAAAAAACTTGGTACATGCATAATGACTAATACGACCTATTTCGGTATGGAGTCTAAAGTTTCTACTTTGTACTATTTCAAAACGGCGGCCATGTTTTGTTTTCAAAGCTTAATATCTTAAAAAACGTATGAAAAAACTGTAAGAATCAAAAATTTTGTGTCATTTTGTCCTAAAAGAATAATATGAGGTTTTAATTATACAATTTTAAATAACAGATAAATTGTAATTTTTATAAGGTAAAAAGTTAAGTTTTAGTCCATAAATGGAAAAAGCATGTTTTAACTTGTAAAAGTTACAATTTCTCAGTTGATTAAAACTGTATAGTTATAAACTTCATATTATTATTTGTAGGACAAAATGACACAACATCTTTGATTCTTACAGTTTTTTTCATAAATATTACGGTTTTTAAGATATTAAGCTTTGAAAACAAAACATGGCGCCATTTTGAAATAGTACAAAGTATAAATGTTATACTCCATACAAAAATAGGTCTCATTAGTCATCATGCATGTACTAAGTTTGAACTTGATAATTTAAGAGGTTCGTATGATATGTTAAATTATGTAAAAATCACATACAGACAGATAGACGGAATCTATATATATATATATATATATATATATAAATAAATAAATAAATATATATATATAGAGAGAGAGAGAGAGAGAGAGAGAGAGAGAGAGAGAGAGAGAGAGAGAGAGAGAGAGAGAGAGAGAGAGAGAGAGAGAGAGAGAGAGAGAGAGAGAGAGAGAGAGAGAGAGAGAGAGAGAGAGAGAGAGAGAGAGAGAGAGAGAGAGAGAGAGAGTTTTATTAGTGAATTTCCTTTGGAAAGTGAACTATTAGCTTGACCCGCACGATGAAACTTAAGCCCGGGACCACGATAGAAGTTCCTAACGTGACCCCCTGAACACGTTTTAGGGGGTCGTTCCAAATTTTATATATATATATATATATTTATACCATATATATATATATATAAAATTTGGAACGATCCCCCAAAACGTGTTCAGGGGGTCACGTTAGGAACTTCTATGGTTGTCCCGGGCTTAAGTTTCATCGTGCGGGTCAAGCTAATAGTTCACTTTCCAAAGGAAATTCACTAATAAAACTCTCTCTCTCTATATATATATATATATATATATAGATATATATAGATTCCGTCTATATATCTATATGTGATTTTTACATAATTTAACATATCATACGAACCTCTTAAATTGTCAAGTTCAAACTTACCAAAGGAAACTCACTAATAAAACTCTACTATAAACTAAATTAGTTTCCTACTGTAAAGTAGATGAAAGGCCTCCACAATTATGGTATAAATAAACTTACAACGAATAGTTAATTAGTTGTGCACTACTACACTCTATAGCAAACAAGCTAAATCAGTTTAGTAATACGAATTGTGTAATCTGTTTAGCTTCAGAAGTTAGTAATAAAGCCATATGACCAATGGGTCGCTTGGGGAAAAGACGACACAAGTAAAAGGCTGTTTAATTTGCATCTAATTGTTCTCACTGAAATGAGTTTGACATGAAACCCTCACGGAGTAATGCTTTCTCTATTCAACACAGTTCCAATGAACTTGTTGTAATATCAAACATCTACTAAGTACTTACATAACATACATGATTACCTGTTTCTGTGTTATTTCCATGCTCAATTAATTCAAATGCGCCAATTCTAAAGAGATTCTTGGTATTTGCCCGAATATACGTTAGTGCTTATAAGTTGTTTATCAACTTTCCTTAAGAAATTACTACTACTAAACCTATATGGCTCAACGTTATATAACTTAGTTTCAACCAAAGTCCATTTTAATTTTAAGATATGTAATTAAAAATAAGAACATATTATTTACTCTATTATCTAAAACTAATAAACTCATTGTAATTTGACCTTATAGAGGAAACTGCACGTACAGTGAGCATATTAAAGTAGCTTTCGCAATAGTGTTACATTTAAAGAATATTGTTTGACCGACAATATTACTTCTTCTGTATTTTTTACATTATAGTGATGGATTATTTGTAAGATTTGTTTTGTCTTTACCTGTAGCTTCTATTAGCGAATTTCCCCTATAGGAAGAAGCTATTACCGTAGGTCTCATGGTAAGACTTAAGCCCGAGACCATGATAACTTTTCATTTTGAGGTCCCCAGATGCCAAAAACACCATTCGTTCATATTTTTATATATATATATAATATATATATATATATGTGTGTGTGTGTGTGTGTGTGTGTGTGTGTGTGTGTGTGTGTCCGTAAGCACGATAACTCTCGTAAAAAAGGTTCGATCTTAATGAAATTTGGTACAAATGTTTAAAATACCATTTATTTGAACGAGTTCGAAAACCAGATGAATCGCACCATCCGAAGGGGGGTTTTGGGGGGGTTTTGTACCCCAAAAATGAGTTTTTTGGGGTTTTCACATGTAATTTTAATTTAAATCAAATTTTATTTTATATCATTTAACTTAAAATGTATATTATTTGTAATTTAACTTAAAAAAACAAACAATTTGGTATTTTGATCATTGCTCTACGTCAATTGGTTACCGAGATATTTAAAGTGCTAAACACAGTACGTTGTCTAATGTTATTCTAATGGAGAAAAAGAAAAATTGCATATCTCGCTTATTTATGAACATAAACTGGCGAAATTTGGTATATGGCTTGATCTGATTGTGGTTTATTGTTGTTTGCACAAAAAAACATTTTTTTCGCTTATGGCTCCTGTAGCAGCAAACCTAGGTACTTGGTCCCTATGTTATTATTATGGAAAATGTTTAAAATGTTATATATCGCTTATTTATGAATGTATATGGATGAAACTTGGTATGTGACTTCACTAAGATGAGTTCTATTGATATTTGCATAAAAACCCATTATTTTGTGTGCCTTGTTGCAGCAAACGTGCGTACTCATCCCCAATGTTATTCTTATGGAGAATAATTAATATTTTAAATATCTCTTCTTTGTGAATACATTTTTTATGAATCCTGTTAAGTTTTTTAATGTGTTATGTTATATATTCATTGGAAATTCGCTGAGTATGCAGGTTTGCTGCGACGGGGGTATTTTTTAACTACATTATGTTTAGGGAATAAATCTCCTTAGTTATTAAGAGAACCTACGTGATCTATTATCAACGAATAATCCCAAATAATGGATGTAAATTGGTTTTAAATGTAATTAAGGATACCTTTATTATAAGAGGACACACCTTACCTTGTTACGTATAGTGTAGACCTAAACCGGAAGTGATAGATGTAAAATCCAAGCAAACATTAAAATAAATTATTTGTTCCTTCAAAAACTAGTTTTATAGTCGCTTTATATAGTTTAACATTCTTAGCCGAATTAATATAACTCGTCTAACATAATGGAATTGGTAATTTGTTATGATGGGTTTGTCACTATTTTTAGTGTATTTCCTTTGGAAAGTGAACTATTAGTATGACCCGCACGGTGAAACTTAAGCCCGGGACCACCATAGAAGTTCCTAACGTGACCCCCTGAACACGTTTTGGGGGGTCGTTCAAAATTGTATTTATATATATATATATATATATATATATAAATATGTATATATATATATATATATATATAGTCTATATCTATTTATATGTGTTTGCTGTAGGGATGTTCCTTTCTGTAATCAGTTGGAAAAGTTCGTTGGGCAAAACAATCGGAAAACTAAACTCTTTTTCTGGGGATTAATCTTTCAAATTTCGAGTTTTTAGGCCCAAAAAGGGCCAGAAAAGCCCCGGATGTAAGATTAATGCATGTATAAAAAGATGGGAATTGGCGAGGCAAAAGTTTTAAGCCCTCTCTCGTCATTCTAGCGTAAATACTTACCGATTTATTCAAGAAAATGTGTTTCGACTAAACACAGTACGTTGTCTTATAGAGGTTTTACACTAGAAAAGCCTGTTATTCCTTTATTAGAGTACTTTTATCATCTCAGCAACCTCACGCCTACTTTCAAGCCTGACTAGACCTTCTCGTAACATTATAATGTGCAAAATGGTATACCCAGCTTTGCCGGTAAATGAAACCAGAAGCATCAGAACAGCCAAAAAATAAATAATTTCAGATTTCAATAAAAATTGGAGTAAATTTTTTTTATATTGATTTTGAGTTTTAAAAGTCTTTATGTGGAAATTCACTTCCCTCACGTCAGCGTGCTGCGTGCGAACTCATTTTAATATTACAATGTGTTTGATTAAACTGAAAGATCGCACAACGATCAAAGGGCTCAAGAATCTCCCTTCAAGGGCTCAAGAATAGTTAGTTGCGAACTCTTAAATACTACAACCTTGACTCATGACAACGTTATAGAAAGTTTAAATATGTATAAATCGCTGTCAGTATTAGTAAATTGTTTTGTAATTATATTCCTCAAATTAAACGAGGACATGTCTAATCAGTATCGAAATTGGTGTATATTTATACAATTTTTGAGGTTTTTAGTAGTTTTCATCTCTATGCATTAAGATTTAAGGAATTTTAAAGTTAAATTGACGTTGTTAGCTTTATTTTCATTACGATTTGAAAAAAACTTTTAGAATTTGTTAAAGGATACACACGTGAAATATATATTTAAGTGGAATTTAAATGTTACATGTTATCATTGTGATTAGTCAATTTACAAATTTGCAAATAAAACCATTATCTATACTTATTTAATAGGCGAGCAGGTTTTTTTGTTAAAATCACTCCTCCTAAACTACTGAACCGATTTTAATGTTTTTGGTGTCTTGGAAAGAGCATAACGTGAAGTTGTGCAGGAAACGTTTTTATAGAGAAAAAATTTGTGAGTGAGGCCCTGGGGGTCCTTAAAGTTGAGTGTTTTCCCATAAGCTTAACATTGGGAAATAACTATAAGTTTTTAACAATCAGCTGGGAAGAGTAAACATAGTTAATCAGCAGGCCATGTTGGTTTTGGAACGTTAACACAATATTTATACGGGAATGTCCGTATAATATTACATTGTGATCGCGAGCGAAGCCGCGACAGGCTACTACTATTATTAAAAAATGGAAACTAATTTTATTTATTGCAACAATTACAACATGTTTTATAGTTTACTAAAGTAGCTGTTTGTGCCATTAAAGTTAAACTTTAATGAATAAATGGATAATGGTTTATTTGAAGAAAAGCAAAATACACTAAAATACGAAATGGAACTGATCCCCAACTGGGCTACACCTATAGTTGGGAACAAGGGCACCAGAGTAATATTATATTCGTACCAACTAAAATAAGTAAATATACTATTGGCATTCAAGGACTGAATGTGTAATTGATTTTACAAAATAAAAAACCTTAGTAGCATTCATATAATATTAGCTAATTATGCATGCCTATATTTTTACTAATTGAAGAGGTTCATAATATTTCTTATATTATTATCTAAAAATAAAGCTATTAATCAGTGGATTAGCATTGGGGCTTTTAAAGGTTTGATTAGAGAACGATGTCCATATTGTTTTAGGAAAATCAATAATTTTCCTAAGAGAGTTATTAATAGTTAACATGCTCCCAAATCTCAAGTATCAAATTTCAGATTACCGTTTTTTTTTTTTTTTGTTTTTTACTTTTACATTAATCACCCTAAAAAAGAGGTAATTCATGTTATAACTCATACTACGCATAAGGAAACCTATTTTGCTTTCTGCATTGTATGAATGGTGATTAATTGTTCCGTTATACTCCTAATTCCCAGAACTGCCAGGCTCTGCACTGCAGATATATATGCTAAGTAGCAATTAATGGGGGCGTTGTGGAGCTATTAGCAAATTTCCCCATAGGAAACTCACTATTGATAACACCCTCCGGGATTATAGCAGGTATACCACATGTGTCTCCATTTTCGTTAATTTGTAAAAATACAATTGCCTTTTTGAAACCGATCTTTCACTTTATTGGTTATGTTATGCTCTATTTTAATAAAAAATGGATATGTTGCCATACTATAAGGTTAAACAATAAGGTGGAAGAAATTTTTTTTATGTTAGGCTTATTTTTTATATTATTTTAAACTGACTGTATCGATAAACTTTGGTTATCTTACTCAGTGTGAACTCCATTAAAATATAAATTTATTGGCCTGAAATTCCCAGAGTCTAGTATTTTAATAACATTAATCGCTTAAATACAGTAGATTTATATTACCTTACCGTTTACAGTTCCATTTTGTTGTTATTTAAGGAGATCAGCCACTATCTATGAATTTAATTTAATTTAATAATTTTAATGTCTTTAATTTTTTTTCTTGGTATTTATTACCAATCAGAATAAATTATACAAAAAAAGTGAGAATTTTGTGATAAAATTAGTTATTTTATGGGTTTTTCAAAGTTTTTTATATATTTATATGTTTTTGAATACATTTTTTATATTTTAAATTTAAATTGTAAACCACGTATTTTCTGAATTCTGACATGAAAAGAAAACTTTCTGTGTAAAGTAACCATGGTAGCTCAACAAATAATAATCTGAGAAATTTATTCGTAACAAAACAAAAAATATTTAAAAATCATGTCAAGAAGATGCGGTAAAAATTTCAAGACAATAGGTGCAGTACTTATAGATTTATTCAAACTTGCGCCCAACAAAAACTGAAAAAAACACAATTCCGAGATATTAGCAATTAAGGTTTGTATAAGGTTAGAAATTACTCTAAATCACGACGTGTAAATTTCTATATTTTAATTATTTTTATATCAAAAAGTTGTCGGATTATCACAAAATTGTACATACAATTTTTAGAATTAAATGCCCTTTCAGAAAATGTTACTTTTGGAAAATATAAAAATAAAATGCCTATAGAAAGTGGCGGAACCCCTACCGTAAAAACGTGTGTCAATGTTATTTATGTCTGTATAATTTCACATCATTAACGAAATCGATTCAAACGAAAATTTGACTTCAGCTTCAAGACTATCTACGTGATAGTGACGCAACGTGGCGTTGAAACCTAGTTATATTAATTCTACATAAGTTTGAACTGAAGACATTAGTTTAATATAAAACCGATATGGTAACACCATTTCAGGGAAAACCAAAATAAGTTCAATACAACGGCTCATTAAAGTGTTATAACAAAATACCCCCGTAGCAGCAAACCTGCGTACTCAGAGAATTTCTAATGTATAACAACATAAAGCCGCATATCAAGTTTCGTACAAATATATTCACAAATAAGCGATAAATACAATTTGAATTATTCTCTATCAGAATAACATTGGGGATGAGTACGCAAATTTTCTGCAACAAGGAACACAAAATAATGGGTTTTTATGAAAATATCAATATAACTCATCTCAGTAAAGTCACATACCAAGTTTCATTCATCTACATTTATAAATGAGCGATATATAACATTTGAATTATTCTTCATAAGAATAACATGAGGACCGAGTACATAGGTTTGCTGCTAAGGGAACCAAATGTGAAAATATTGTTTTTTGTGTAAACAACAACAATCCACAGCCAGATGAAGCCAAGTTTCGTCAGTTTATATTCATAAAAAGCGAGAAATAAAATTTTTATTTTTCTTCACAAGAATAGCGTTAGACAAAGTACTGTGTTTAGCACTTGCAATATCTCAGTAACCAATTGACGTAGAGCAATAATCCAAATACCAAATTTAACGAATATGAATTTTTTTCATATATAAAAACTTGAAGGAATGTTGTTTTGGCATCTGGGGACCACAAAACAACAAGTTATCATGGTCTCGGGCTTAAGTCTTACCATGAGACCTACGGTAATAGTTTCTTCTCTACAGGGGAAATTTGCTAAAACAAGTTTTTTCCTGGTAGATTATGTTTCACCGTTGATTATTCAGTTATAAAATGTATTCTTCAGCTATATTATTGTATGTTGTGAATTTACTTAAATCATGAAACCTTCAACAGTACAAATGCATTCTGAACGACAGGTCATGTTGCCGTGACTGTACTCTCATACCAATCTAAAGTTTGAATATTGCACCCATGGGTCTAACTTTGACACGTACTGACTCCTGACACCTGAGTTAAACTTGTTCAATTTCCTTCTTCAGTTTATTTTGCAAATTCTGCTGCTCCTCTCACATAATTTAATAACATTTTAAGTTATATGTGTTATATGTCCAGTTTGTTAACTCTTTTTTTGTTTTTTGTGCCTATCTACGCCAATGGAATTTTTTTAACGTTTTGATAGGGTTCGGTCCAAACCCTTAAATCATAAAAGATGAAAAATTGTCTTGTGAAATCTCTCATTGATTTATGTAGAAATTGAAAACAGTGTTAAGTTGATCCACCCGAGCAATACAAATGTAAAAAATCATCTTAATAATTTAAGTTTGTGTAAATAAAATATCTAAGGGCTTAGTAATAACAACTGCGATTACACAAACAATAAACAATTTGTTTAGTAATGTGAAAACAGATTGTAATGAAAGATTTTCAAACATCAAAACGGAGTTAGGAAATGTTTTTAGCGAATTTCCCCTATAGGGAAGAAGCTATTACCGTAGGTGGCATGGTAAGACTTAAGCCCGAGACCATGATAACTTTTCGTTTTGAGGTCCCCAGATGCCAAAAACACTATTCGTTCAAATTTATATATATGTATATATATATATTAGTTGTAAGCATAATTTTAAAAACAGAGTACCCTTTTTTGGTTTTAACATAATATGTTTTATTAGACGACTAGTTTCAAATTTTTAAAATTATGCTTACAACTAACATATTAGTAGCCCTAATCACTCAGTTATTTTTAATATATATATATATATATATATATATATATATATTAATAATCAAATGAAACATTTTTCAACTGAGTACCCTTAAGGAATTTCTTTATTTTTTTTTTTTTATTTTTATTTTTAAGACTACATGTTTCGGGACATAAGCCCATCTATATTATATTATATTATCTATATCTATATTAACAAATATCGAATTAAACATTGATGAAAATATTATCTTGGAAAAATCTCTGAAATATAACATCAACCTTGACCACAAAAATTATATCATACAAGATGAACTAATTAACATTGATGTTTCTATCAAAAACGCTGAAAAAGAAATGCAAGAACCCTTAAAACATGCATTTATTCATGAACTCAACAAAATAAAATTGGAAATAAAGAAACCATCCATTATTAACAAATCAAAACAAGATATGAAACTTATAAATTCCATAGCAAATAAATTAAAAGATAATGATGCAATAATTTGTAAAGCAGACAAAGGAAATACTACAGTTATTATCAATAAAGAAGACTACGAGAACAAAGTACAACAATTTATCGATAATAATAGTTTTAAAATACTATCAAAAGATCCAACAAAAGAATTTTCAAAGAAAACTAATAGTATAATAACGAGCTGCAAAACGATACCGAAAGATGAACAATATCAACTTAAAGTTATAAATCCAAGAGCCCCAAAGCTTAAAGGACAACCTAAAACCCACAAACCTGATATTCCGATGAGGCCCGTAGTTAACTTTCAAACAGCTCCAACTTACAACCTATGTAAGTTTTTAAACAATAAAATTAAGAATAGCTTAATATGGGAAAATAATTACTCAGTAAAAAGCACTGTAGATCTAGTTAACCAAATCAAAGATATAAATATTCCAGATGATTGCATATTCATATCATTCGATATAAAAGACATGTACACGAACATTCCTCCTGATGAAACAGTCAGAATATTAGAAGAAGATCTAAAGAAAAATAGCACACTTAGTCATCAGAGCATTAAGGATTTAATTAAACTCACAAAAATATGCACCAATCAAAACTATTTTGAATTTAAGTCGACCTTTTACCAACAAGAAGATGGATTGGCAATGGGATCACCTCTCTCAGGACTACTTTCTGATATCTACATACATCATCTGGAAACCAATAAAATATTAAACGAATCAAACCCTTCAATGAACAAGATTATATATTGGTATAGATACGTCGATGATGTACTTTGTCTATTTCAAGGTAACGAAACTGAGGGTCACGAACTTTTGACTTTCCTTAATTCACTATCAGAAAGAATCAAATTCACAAAAGAGGTACAAAAAGATAGTATAAATTTCTTAGATCTGACAATTTCTAATCAAAATAATCACCACAACTTTAATATATATAGGAAAGCCACTCAAACAGACCTATTAATTCCTTCAGCGTCAAATCACCCGTGGAAGTATAAAATGGCTGGATTACGCTCAATGGTGAATCGATTATTAAATGTGCCTCTTAATAAGAATGAATATAATAAAGAAAGAAATGTGATTAAATACCTAGCACAAAAGAATGGTTACAAACATGAAATTGTTGATAAAATGATTAGGAACATCAAAAAGAAAAAAGCTAAAAACATCAACACATCAAACGAAAACCATCAGAAACGTTTTATAAAGGTTCCATATAATACTAAGATTAACAAAGCTATTCGCAGGACGTTTGAAAGAACCGACTTAACTTTAAGCTATACCACCCGAAACAACACATTTAAAATGATTGACAAATACTCTCAAAAAGATTCCAGAAGAAAGAATGATTATACTCAATCCGGACTTTACAAAATTCAATGCTCAGATTGCAACAAATTTTACATTGGACAGACAGGTAGATCATTTCAGTCAAGGTTTAAGGAACATATACAAGCACTAAGAAGCAATAACAAAACCTCAATGAAATCCAATTTTGCTGAACATCTCCTGACAACAAACCATAGTTATAAGAACATAGACGAGAATTTAAAGATAATAAACTATATGTCCAAAGGTGAGAAAATGAACTCAGCAGAAGAATTGAATATCTTTATCGCTCACAAAGAAATGCCTCAAGAATTACTAAATACTCAAATTAATACAAGTAATCCAATATTTGAAAAGCTAAGGAAAATGAGAATAGATATAGATAAAAAACTTGTTCATCAAAGTGAAACATCTGCTAAATAATTTCCTCATATGTCTGTTTTTGTAATATTTTTAATATCATAAAACTAGGTTAGGTATTTGTTGACCATGATGATGGGCTTATGTCCCGAAACATGTAGTCTTAAAAATAAAAATAAAAATAAAGAAATTCCTTAAGGGTACTCAGTTGAAAAATGTTTCATTTGATTATTATTATATTAGTAGCCCTAACAAATGAATGCAATATAAATATTAAAATGGCTAACAACCAAACTAACATTCATAAGTACAAATACCTAACGCTGAAGACAGTAAGCATTAATGAAGATATTAAATTTAATAAGAAATGCTTGTCAAATAATGTGATACCAAATTATGTCCAATTACATACAAAATGTAAATCAAAAGCTGCACTGAAAACATTGGAAGTAGCAAAAAAGATTTGGATTAAAGAAGAAATCAACAGTTTGTATGAAAAACTAGAACATATTAAGAAAGAAAAAGAAGAAATATATAGAAATATAATATCCCAATACCATCAAGAAAGTGTTGAAGAAATTGAAAATTATATCGAAGACTGGATTGATCCAATAATAAAACAGAAAAAAGAAACCCAGAAAAAGAAAATTAAGAAACTTTTAGCTAATCAAGGAAACGAATTTAAGATTGACAACCTAGAAAATATACCACAATTCTACCCGAAAGTTCAAAATTTAACAAATATCGAATTAAACATTGATGAAAATATTATCTTGGAAAAATCTCTGAAATATAACATCAACCTTGACCACAAAAATTATATCATACAAGATGAACTAATTAACATTGATGTTTCTATCAAAAACGCTGAAAAAGAAATGCAAGAACCCTTAAAACATGCATTTATTCATGAACTCAACAAAATAAAATTGGAAATAAAGAAACCATCCATTATTAACAAATCAAAACAAGATATGAAACTTATAAATTCCATAGCAAATAAATTAAAAGATAATGATGCAATAATTTGTAAAGCAGACAAAGGAAATACTACAGTTATTATCAATAAAGAAGACTACGAGAACAAAGTACAACAATTTATCGATAATAATAGTTTTAAAATACTATCAAAAGATCCAACAAAAGAATTTTCAAAGAAAACTAATAGTATAATAACGAGCTGCAAAACGATACCGAAAGATGAACAATATCAACTTAAAGTTATAAATCCAAGAGCCCCAAAGCTTAAAGGACAACCTAAAACCCACAAACCTGATATTCCGATGAGGCCCGTAGTTAACTTTCAAACAGCTCCAACTTACAACCTATGTAAGTTTTTAAACAATAAAATTAAGAATAGCTTAATATGGGAAAATAATTACTCAGTAAAAAGCACTGTAGATCTAGTTAACCAAATCAAAGATATAAATATTCCAGATGATTGCATATTCATATCATTCGATATAAAAGACATGTACACGAACATTCCTCCTGATGAAACAGTCAGAATATTAGAAGAAGATCTAAAGAAAAATAGCACACTTAGTCATCAGAGCATTAAGGATTTAATTAAACTCACAAAAATATGCACCAATCAAAACTATTTTGAATTTAAGTCGACCTTTTACCAACAAGAAGATGGATTGGCAATGGGATCACCTCTCTCAGGACTACTTTCTGATATCTACATACATCATCTGGAAACCAATAAAATATTAAACGAATCAAACCCTTCAATGAACAAGATTATATATTGGTATAGATACGTCGATGATGTACTTTGTCTATTTCAAGGTAACGAAACTGAGGGTCACGAACTTTTGACTTTCCTTAATTCACTATCAGAAAGAATCAAATTCACAAAAGAGGTACAAAAAGATAGTATAAATTTCTTAGATCTGACAATTTCTAATCAAAATAATCACCACAACTTTAATATATATAGGAAAGCCACTCAAACAGACCTATTAATTCCTTCAGCGTCAAATCACCCGTGGAAGTATAAAATGGCTGGATTACGCTCAATGGTGAATCGATTATTAAATGTGCCTCTTAATAAGAATGAATATAATAAAGAAAGAAATGTGATTAAATACCTAGCACAAAAGAATGGTTACAAACATGAAATTGTTGATAAAATGATTAGGAACATCAAAAAGAAAAAAGCTAAAAACATCAACACATCAAACGAAAACCATCAGAAACGTTTTATAAAGGTTCCATATAATACTAAGATTAACAAAGCTATTCGCAGGACGTTTGAAAGAACCGACTTAACTTTAAGCTATACCACCCGAAACAACACATTTAAAATGATTGACAAATACTCTCAAAAAGATTCCAGAAGAAAGAATGATTATACTCAATCCGGACTTTACAAAATTCAATGCTCAGATTGCAACAAATTTTACATTGGACAGACAGGTAGATCATTTCAGTCAAGGTTTAAGGAACATATACAAGCACTAAGAAGCAATAACAAAACCTCAATGAAATCCAATTTTGCTGAACATCTCCTGACAACAAACCATAGTTATAAGAACATAGACGAGAATTTAAAGATAATAAACTATATGTCCAAAGGTGAGAAAATGAACTCAGCAGAAGAATTGAATATCTTTATCGCTCACAAAGAAATGCCTCAAGAATTACTAAATACTCAAATTAATACAAGTAATCCAATATTTGAAAAGCTAAGGAAAATGAGAATAGATATAGATAAAAAACTTGTTCATCAAAGTGAAACATCTGCTAAATAATTTCCTCATATGTCTGTTTTTGTAATATTTTTAATATCATAAAACTAGGTTAGGTATTTGTTGACCATGATGATGGGCTTATGTCCCGAAACATGTAGTCTTAAAAATAAAAATAAAAATAAAGAAATTCCTTAAGGGTACTCAGTTGAAAAATGTTTCATTTGATTATTATTATATTAGTAGCCCTAACAAATGAATGCAATATAATATATATATATATATATATATATATATATATATATATATATATATGTGTGTGTGTCCGTTACCACGATAACTTTTGAAAGAAGCGCCCGATTTTGATGAAATTTGGCACAAATGTGGAGAGTAGCATTTATGACTTTAAGTTCGAAAACCAGATCGATCGGTCTATGGGAAGGGGGTTTTATGGGGGTTTAAAATTTTCCAAAAATCAGTTTTTTTAACTTTTTACCCTAAATTTTTAAAAACACTAGATTTTGGTTATATCCATTTTATAGAGGTTAAAAAAAACAAATAATTTAGTATTTTGAATCATTAACCTAGGTTAAGTGGTTGCGGAGAAAATCCAAAAAAACGTGTCCCATGTTAATCTTATGGGAAAAAGGTTTTTAGATTTTTCTCAGATAGTTTTACTAAAAACTTCACATTTCTGTTTATTAATGTGTTTAGCTTAACGAAACAAACATTTTGGTGTTTTAATCGTTGTTCTACGTCCAACCGTTGCAGAGATATTCAAAGTGCTAAACACAGTACGTTGTCCAATGTTATCCTTATGGAGAATAAATAAAATTCTATATCTCGATTATTTTTGAATGTATATTATTTAAACTTGGTATGTGGCTTCAACTAGTTGTGGTATATTGATATTAGCACAAAAAACAAGTTTTTGTTGATAGTCCCCGTAGCAGCAAACCTGCATACTCGGCCCCATGTTATTCATATGGAGAATAAGTAAAGTTGCATATCTCCCTTAATTATGAACCTAAATTAATAAAACTTGGTATATAGCTTCACCTGGTTCAGTTATATTGATAACTGCAAAAAAAATTACTTATCTTCCTCGTTGCAGCAAACCTGCGTCCTCAACCCTAATGTTATTCTTATGGAGAATAAATGAAATGCTATGTATCACTTATTTATGGATGTATTTTTGTGAAACTTGGTAAGTAGCTCTATGTAGTAGTGAGTCACATATATATGCATTGGAAATTCGCTGAGTCTGCAGGTTTGCTGCGACGGGGGTATTTTAAAATTATCTGAGTTGTCTTAGTCAACACAACCAACTACTGTACAATCTACAACTGTCGGCAATGAGTGTTTTGCGTGGTTAAAGATTTGTTTGTGTTTCATGTTGTATTAACTGTGACTTCATATTTTGTTTCTGACAACCAGAAATTTGGGTTTTTGTGTAAACATAAAAATTTATTTTGCTGCTGACAAATGATTGTTTACAAAAAAAACATGTAAAATACATGCCTAAGTCTTTGAAATAAATTAAATAAAACTCAATTAATTCTTTCCCAATACATCTTCACTTTCAGAGACTAAATTATTGAGCTCAGCCTTTACGAGCATTTAAAAAGTAAAGAAACTTGATGTACAAATGTATGTATTTGCAGTTAAAATTGTAAATGTTTCATACAACAATAAAATGGTATACTGTAATACTAAATTTACATATTAACAATTATGTTAATTTGTACTAAATAATACATAATGTTAGGGGTGATGTTAGTTTTGAAATTTAATTATTCCGGGACCATATTATGTAACACCTCTACTTAAGTGTGTAATATTAGAATTTATGTAATGCAAACGCATTACTAATTTTCAATCTTAGGTTTTTAAAATGAAACGTTTTTAGTTATCACAAACATTGTTGACTGTGTCAGATTTTTATATCTATATATTTAACTCCGTAAGCAAATCGGTCCCCACGAAATAGCTCGAGCTAGGAAGAAGTTAAGTTAGGTTATGACGATTCATTTTAAAGCTTGAGGGCCAAGGGACAGTGGGAAAAATATCAGAAATGTTAAAAATTACGTGGGCTACTCCCCACTGGACGTGAAAGATCCAATGATTTTCTTATGGAAATATCACAACTGTGTGCTTATTACTGCATTAATAAGCAATACCCCCGTCGCAGCAAACCTGCATACTCAGCGAATTTCCAATGAATATATAACATAACACATTATAACACTTAACAGGATTCATAAGAAATGTATTCACAAACAAGCGATATTTAAAATATTAATTATTCTCCATAAGAATAACATTGGGGATGAGTACGCAGGTTTGCTGCAACAAGGTACACAAAATAATGGGTTTTTATGCAAATATCAATAGAACTCATCTTAGTGAAGTCACATACCAAGTTTCATCCATATACATTCATAAATAAGCGATATATAACATTTTAAGTATTTTCCATAAGAATAACATGGGGACCGAGTACCTAGGTTTGCTGCTACAGGAGCCATAGGCGAAAAATTGTTTTTTGTGCAAACAACAATAAACCATAACCAGATCAAGCCATATACCAAATTTCGCCAGTTTATGTTCATAAATAAGCGAGATATACAATTTTCCTTTTTCTCCATAAGAATAACATTAGACAACGTACTGTGTTTAGCACTTTCAATATCTCGGTAACCAATTGACGTAGAGCAATGATCAAAATACCAAATTGTTTTTTTTTTAAGCTGAATTCAATGGTATAAATTAAAATTTGATTTAAATTAAAATTACATGTGAAAACCCCAAAAACCTCATTTTTGGGGTACAAAACCCCCCAAAAACCCCCCTTCGAATGGTGCGATTCATCTGGTTTTCGAACTCCTTCAAATAAATGGTACTTTGCACATTTGTACCAAATTTCATTAAGATCGGACCTTTTTTACGAGAGTTATTGTGCTTACAGACACACATATATATATATATATATATATATATATATATATATATATATATATATACATATATAAAATTTTGAACGAATGGTGTTTTTGGCATCTGGGGACCTCAAAATGAAAAGTTATCATGGTCTCGGGCTTAAGTCTTACCATGAGACCTACGGTAATAGCTTCTTCCCTATAGGGGAAATTCGCTAAAATGAACTAATGATCAGCTGTAATCATCAACTTACACAAGAACTATATGTTAGGCCCCTGATATCCACTAGATTTATTTAAAAGGCTAACTTTAATATATGAACGGTAATAATGCGAACATATTTTGTCAAAATTATTCTTTGTTACTTTGAAATCAGTAAGTAATTTGATTTTTATTATGTTGTAAAATAGACTTACAGATCAGAGCAATGAGATTTTATTAAAAATACACGTTGTGTGGTGTTCAGTTTGCAATCTGTTGCTATTTAGGTTTCCTGAAACATTAGTATTATTTATTTAAAATTGTGAATGGTGAATATTAGGAAACATATTGTCATCATAATTTAATCTGGAGTTAGAACTAGTTAACATTATTGTTAACATAATATCTTTTGAAGTATGCTATCCCTAAAATGTACATTACTTGAACCTGTCTTAACAATTTTATTTATGAAAAAATCTATTTCAAATATTAATAATTACAGTTATTACTTTCTGAACTTTCTACAAGCTAGAATGTGCCAATAATGTCTTTTATGATTGGCTCATAACTTCAGAATCTTGCAAGTCAATTATTGTGACAAAAGCAGGATTTAATAACTGTTACCTAATCCCCCTTAGTCAGCAACACACCTCGGGCTTCATATACCGTCAAGGTTATTTTTAGAAACTAATCAAACAAAATTTAACTTTGTATGTTCTAAACTATGTTCTTACCTCCCTCCGTCAATAGTCATATAGTACGTTTGACATGCAGGTTATGTCAACATGTTTCGTTGCAAGTACAACATTTTTAAGGCTTGCATGTTGTCAAGATGTTGAAATTTAAACAAAACACAACACATATACGAACGAATTACGACACGAACAAGTAAACATTTAGATGGCGTTATCACGGTCACGGGCATCGCAACAAGTCCCGGCACTGGTAGCCGGTAGCTGGTAGCAGTGCCGGCACTGGTAGCCGGTAGCTGGTAGCAGTGCCGGCACTGGTAGCCGGTAGCTGGTAGCAGTGCCGGCACTGGTAGCCGGTAGCTGGTAGCAGTGCCGGCACTGGTAGCCGGTAGCTGGTGGCTGGTAGCAGTGCCGGGACTTGTTGCGATGCCCGTGACCGTGATAACGCTATCTAAATTTTTACTCGTTCGTGTCGTAATTCGTTCTTATATGTGTTGTGTTTTGTTTAAATTTTAACATCTTGCCGACTTGCAAGCCTTGAAAATGTTGCACATGCAATGAAACTTGTTGGCATAACCTAAATGTCAAACATTTTGGACTCTTGACGGAGGTAAGAACCTATTTTATTCTTGAACATAATCCAGGGGCTAATAAAAATGGATTTGTATGTTTGTTCAACATAAAATATTAATAATTTTTTTTAATTTATTGATTTTAATTGTATTATAATGTAAAAATGATTTTAAAAACAAAATATTGTGTACTTGAGGCCATGAAAATATCTAACTGTGCAGACATATTTAATTTGTTTGTATAATAATAATAATAAATTTTTAAAAAAATTTAGTTACCAACAACTAGCTATTACTTCTAAATACTAACATCTGGAAACAGTTTTAGTAATTAGACTTAACTTTTAATATTATAAAAAATGCACTAAAACTATTCTGTTATAAATTAATTAATAAATATACACATTAGGAATGACAATAAATACATAAACATTTTGTTCGGTTCTAGTTTTGAGATATGATTATGTATTTAAAAATCCCTTTGGTTTCTCGCAACAGAATTCGTCATCATATTAATAACCATAAAGTTATGCAATTTATTTTAAAATGTAACTGAAATGTATGACTGTAGGAAATTAACGGTACATATTATTTAATGAAACTACAACCACACAACCCTATTTTGGCAGTAAGGATGAAGTTTTAATCTCGGCGAGATATATTTTTGGCTAGTATAATTTTAAACTTCCAAACGACACATTTTTTAAAATTTTCCTTTTGTTCCCCAGCCACGGGAGGACATCGTGAGTTATAGCACCGATCAATCACCCAAACTTATTCCACGTTGGGATTTGGGGTGTCAAAAACGTGAAGGAAAGGATTCCAGTAATCCATTATTATTTCAGTCATAAAATGTCAATTCAGTTAACAATCGTTCTTTTAATTTAAGAAAGCTTTGTAATGGAAAACGCTGTACGCATAAAAGTATCAAGAGCTGTTCAATATACATTCAATATATTCAATGTATATATATTTCGTTACCAGTTTTTATTTTCCGTTTCCAAACATATTAATTTTATATAAATATTAAATCAACTCTGCCACCTTCTCCAACATTTTATTAGGTAGTAAAGTTAACACATTTCAAATTTAGTATAGTTCTTTTTTATTGACATAATGATACCTAATGGTAAATGAAAAAATATGTCAACTTACGAACTCCATGTTTTTACTCTAAAAATGCCATAAGTTTATGACACGAAAAGCAGGAATAAAACTCACACGTTACACCGTAATGTGAACCATAACATCATTTAATACAGGTAATGTGCTCACACATAATAGGGAACATTACACATTTTTAGCTTTGCTGTTAATGTTCCAGCTCATTTCCAACGTAACATGACGGCATTAATTATATGAATATATCCTCATATACGAGTCGGAAATGAAGTAGAAAGCCTAACCCCTTAATTTTTATTTTTGAGTTATACGAGTTAAGTTTCATAAATTAAATTTTAGCCTACTATACTACGGTTTGAGTATTTTTCTTCTCTGCGACTGGTGTACAAAATAAGATAGCCATAGTACTATTAGAGAGAGCATTTTTAAGCAACTCATAAACTTAAGCAACGTTCTTTTTAGCGAATTTACCCTATAGGGAAGAAGCTGTTACCGTAGTAAGACTTACCGTGGTAAGACTTAAGCCCGAGACCATGATAACTTTCCATTTTGAGGCCCCCAGATGCCAAAAACACGATTCGTTCAAATTTTGTAAATATGTATACATATATATATATATATATATATATATATATATATATATATATATATGAATATATATTTATATATTGATTTATGTGTACGTAAGCACAATAACTCTCGTAAAAAGGGTCCGATATTGATGAAATTTGGTACAGATGTGTAAAGTAGCATTTTTTTGAAGTTCGAAAACCAGACGAATTGCACCATCCGAAGGGGGGGTTTTGTATCACAAAAATGTGTTTTTTGGGGTTTTCACATCTAATTTTTATTTAAATAAAATATTTAGTTATACCATTGAATTTAACTTAAAAAACAAACAATTTGGTATTTTGATCATTGCTCACGTCAATTGGTTACTGAGATATTGCAAGTACAAACACAGTACGTTGTCTAGTATGTTGTCGTCTAAATCTATTCTTATGGAGAAAAATAAATTTTATATCTCGCTTATTTATGAATATAGATTGAAGAAACTTGTTACTGGTTACTAGTACCGGCTTCAACTGGTTCTCGTTTGTTGTTTTTTGCACAAAAAACAAATTTTCACTTATGGTTCCCGTAGCAGCAAGCCTAGGTACTCGCCCATGTGATTCTTATGGAGAATAATTAAAATGTTATATATCGCTTATTTATAAATGTATATGAATAAAACTTGGTATGTGACTTTACTTAGATGAGTTCTATTAATATTTGCATAAAAACCCATTATTTTGTGTTCCTTGTTGCAGCAAACCTGTGTACTCATCCCTAATGTTATTCTTATGGAGAATAATTAAAATTGTATTTATCGATTTTTTGTGAATATATTTTTATGAAACTTGGTATACGTCTTTATGTGGTATTAAGACATTGGAAATTCGCTGAGTACGCAGGTTTGCTGCGACGGGGTTATTTTAGAGCACGATTCCAGGAAGTCTACCTCAAACAAAATACGAGCCCGGAACCACAGCGGGCTCGACTCTGCCTTAAAATACCATTAGCAAACATTACGGAACTCAATATCCTAACATAATTTACCTTCTCAGATCGGATTTACGTAAATGTGCAGACCACGTAATATGTTTGGACTAAATGTAAGTTAAGGGTTATCTAAATATTTTACAATACTTTTCTAAGAGAAAAACAGTAGTGGTGGTCTTAAAAATGTAAAGGTAGATATAGGTTTTAATATTATCAATTTAAGGGTTTAAACTCAATTGTATATCCCTCATTCGAGTATATCATTATCAATGTATTATATGTTCAAAATAATTTATAAATGTACAGAATAAATTAAAAGTAACTTGGATAATTTAATTATTCAAACATATAATAATATCCGTATTTCGTTGGGCTATATAAAGTAAGTCATTAAAAAATACATTTTTAGCGTGTACATTTCATATGTTCATTAATTACCTAAATAGCCTGCTTGCAGGGGCTTATGAATAGAGCCACACAATTGGCAAGGCCCAATAAAGGGTGGAGCGAGCTAAACAGAATTACTTCGGCATCGCCTTATATCACATTATCACACGCGATGTCTCGGCGTATTCTTTATTCAAACTGCTAAATATTTCTGAATTCAATAAAACTCTTTTTTTACGTAAAATTTATTTTTAGAGATGTTTATATTCTTACTGTATGTAGTAGAATTATTTTTCACGAAAAGGGCAAATGAGGTAGCGAGCGTAGGTCGACGCCTTTTACAGTTGTGAATTAAGTATTCTTATTAGACAAATGGTAGTTATTTTTTTAACTTTTAGATTCAGCAGTAAAATTCTTCATCAAGTATTCCTCTGTAAACTTAAGTATGACCTTTAAAACTGCTAAGGTGCAACGCTTTTATGGGCTAGTAGTAATGTAAAATGTATTATGTAAAAATTACTTGAATAGTATTTTACATATTGTATAAAGTGTTGTAGTCTGATATCATTTGCATTTTGGTATCTTTTTACAACATCAAAATAGCGTTGGATTATTTTATAACTTTATTTTACCTGGTCTAAGGTATGAATGAAATATTAGGACCTATCAAAATGTTTATTCCACGTATGAATTCTAGATACGCGTTGTTCCACATTTTGTATATAAAAATTAGCTTGAACTTGGGAAATACAAAATACTGTACATATTGTTTTAAAAGTGAATCTGAGTTGTCTCTGTTAGTTTCTACCAACGAATCCACTCACGTTTATGCTGATAAGGTATAAATTATTGTTGTATTTATATATTATAGGTGTATAACCATCTCAGCATCTTGACAGTTGATTTTACAGTTAATAGTGGTTAAAAAGTGATATCGAACAATTATAATCACAAGACTGTGTTGGAGTTTTAATTACAGTTTACTTACATATCATTCTATTCGTTCTCTTACTGGAGGACCAGTTTGCTATCTGGTAATAGACTTAAGCATTATTAGTGAATTTCCTTTGGGAAGTGAACTATTAGCATGACCCGCACGGTGAAACTTAAGCCCGGGACCACCCTAGAAGTTCCTAACGTGACCCCCTGAACAAGTTTTGGGGGTCGTTCAAAATGTTTTATATATATATATATATATGTATTAAATATATGTATATATATATATGTATATATATAGACATATATATGTGTGTGTTTGCACTCTAGCGGTCGCATTTTTTGTCTGATTTACTTCAAATTTGGTAGGGACGTTCCGTTCTGTAACCAGTTGGACAAGTTCGTTGGGCAAAACAATCAGAAAACTCTAAACCCCTTTTTTTGGGAATTAATCTTTCAAATTTCGAGTTTTTGGGCCCAAAAAGGGTCAAAAAAGCCCCAGGTGTAAAATCAATGCATGTGAAAAGATGGGAATTAGAGAGGCGAAAGCTTTAAGCCCTCTCTCGCCATTCTAGCATAAATATTTACCGAGTTATTAAAGAACATGTGTATCGACTAAACACAGTAAGTTGTCATATGGGGGTTTTACACTAGAAAAGCCTGTTATTCCTTTGTTAGAGTACTTTTATCATCCCCAGCTACATCACACCTACTTTCAAGCCTGTCTGGACCTTCTCCTAACCTTATAATGCACAAAATTGTATTCCCAGTTTTGCAAGTAAATAAAACCAGGAGTATCAGAACTGGCAAAAATCAATGTTTTCAGATTTCAATAAAAATTGGACAAATGAATGTTTTTACACTGATTTTGAGTTTTAAAAGTTGTTATGTGGAAATTCACTTCCCTCACGTCAGCGTGCTGCGTGCGAACTCGTTTTTATCCTCACTGAATAAGTACGTGTTTGACATTTTCGTCAGATCGAACTTTGCAATAATATTGTTGTAACAAAAGGAATGTATTACATGCATTCTTATGGATTCGTGTCTCGTATGGCAAATGTCAAGACTCCACACAGTCCTGGCGAAAGTACATGTTAAAGGAAATGCTGCAATATACGAGTATAAATGATCTAGATAGAACTAAATAAATAAGAATTATAATGTAATTGAGACCATTTATACGTATCATATACTTTAACACAAGCGACGTATGTTTGTTGGTTTGAACAATTTATTTAGCAATCAAGCGGAAATATGTTGTTTCAAGTTTGGACTTGGATTTTTTTTGGACTCAAAGCCAATTGGTAAAAAACTCAACCCAGGAAAATTATAATTTTAGAAAACAAACTTGTTTGAAGATTGTTTATTTTAACATTGGGACCATAGTGTTTTGTATAAAAACATAAGAATTAGCATAACTTTTCATAAACAACCAGTCAACCGTCAAAGAAACATTCACTTGTAGTTTATCAATATTAGTTGAGAATAGTAATAGTTACTATTCCCACCCAATGAAGGTTACACATAGAATGTGCATATAACAAAAATGTTACCTAAAGGGACATTAAGCTAACATAAAGAAAATGCACGGAGCAAATATGATCATAATTTTCTGGGGGGGGGGCTGGTAAAATTTAATCTAATATTAAATACATTAACTAGCCTCCTCTGAACAAAGCTTGGTCCACCAGGATAAATATAAGTATTAAATTCATTACCCGAAAGTTTTGTTGTATAATTAATAAATTAATTATTTATTCAATTGTAATAATTTCTGGAGTAAGTAAAATAATTTTACAATTTTCATACAAACAGTCCACATTTAAAGAGAAATGAGTGGCAATATTGTTCTTCGTTTGTATGTCTGCAAGGCATAAGATTAAAAATCACAAGATTAAAAAAACTTTCGTTGGTATAAATCTACATTTTTTGATTGGAATCAATTAAACGCTAATTAGACTTTTGTCAATCTTTCTAGAATGCAAAACAAATTTGTATTTAAATATTTATATTAAGTTTGTGCCATTAATGATCCTAGAGTTTAAATAATCGTATTTGTTGACTATTAAAACATCCACACTATCAAAAGGCACTTGGCGCTCCACGCTCAGAGAAGAAGTCTAATTTGATGAATTTTTATTAACATATAATCAATGACGCAACCGTTCGAATATTCATAAATTATATGTGGTTCATAACTACCTACAGAATATAACAATATTTTTTCAGTGTAACTTAAAAAAGTATATCGTGATTAACCAATAATAATGTTTTAGGGTTACAGCGAAAAATAATGTTTGAGGAAGTGTGATCAGTAGTTGACGGTAGAGAAGGGGTCTGAAGGTCTTGCTAACACACAGATTACACAGTCTGGCATGACGAGGCTGCAGGGACTACTGCTTACAGTAGACGTCATGTAGCAGAATTTTAATGCAGTGATATTCGGTGTGTATCGGAAAGTCACGAAGCAACATCATACGAGACGTGAAAATATTGTTAATTGTGTCATCACATGAAAAAAGTGTGTGAAATAAATTATTATTAATTTTCTCAAACTCTTATAGAACCATATATAAATTATCATCAACGTTTGTTTGAAACAATAACTTGCTTTTTGGCCCTACCGGACTTGATTGCAACTTAGGACGGTGCTGCAAACACCTGCTTCTACCACATTCTCCCAAAACCAATTAAATTTCCGCCCCTCCTCAAAGGATTAAGTGAAATTGTTGATTTATGGCTAATTTTATACAGCGAAGCAATACCCAGCAATTTCAGTGAGTAGCATTTTGAAACCTAAAATTCATGACGTATAAAAAATAATCTCAGATAGTGAATATTTTTTAACTTTATTGAACAATTAAAATTTTTGATATCAAACTTCTGCTCACGGAAATCGCTAGGTACTTTTTTTTTGAAAGTGAGCCAGGAATCAACGATTTTAAACAATCTGTTGAGGAGGGACAGGATTTGAAAGGTAGCATTGGCCTTATGGGGGAAGCAGGCAGAAACGCAAAATGTTCCGTGGCTGGAGCCCACTCTTTAATGATACTAACATCAAAATCTGTTTGTTATTAATAAAACACGTATCACGTAATATACCAACACTGTAACGCCAAAGCTAGAATCCTTTTTATCGATATGTGTACGCAAAACGTGTCGCGTAGCGCGTCACTAGGTCATGGTAGCTACTGCTTATCAGCCTCTCTAACTGATGTGACGTCATAGTGACGGGTTGGTAAGGACACTATGCTTGTAGACGGGGAGAGTCTAATTTTAATTTTAAATACAGCTCCTAAGAGTTTAAGTATGTTTGTGTCCCTGGTGTAAAATCGGTTATCAATTATTATGCTACAATTGCAGTGTATACAGCCTTATTTTCCATTAAAACGTTGGATTTTAAAATATATGGAAGTGGATTTAATCACATTATTTTAGTAGAGTATATTTTACTAAACATTAAAAAAAGACAATTAGGTTAGTCGAGCTAATATTTATATTCCAGTCACCATTTTGTATTATATGAAAACGGTGATCAACCAGCATTAGTACATTCAAGTATGTATAAATTGTATTTATTTAAACTCGGCGTAATTGGATACCAGTTTACTCACATTATAAAAAATTAAGTTTAGACTATTCACCACAAAGTTTTTTTTTTGTATACCGTCTCACTTTACTCTTAATGTATTTACCGTTTTACAACCACAAACTTTATATATACGTATTATACATTCTCTGATTGGGCCTGATGATGACCGATGAAACTGGTTGAAATCGATCGCCTTGTACCACCTTTTGTGTATATTTTACCGTCTTGTATGTAAGTACAGTATAAGTGTAAATATACTTTATAGTGTTGTAAGACGTATTTTATTTATCCTGTTTACGTATTATAAACACATAAATATTTGAACTACTTCTAGCATTCAATTAGTTTTGCAAAGAATATGCGCAGCTATGGAAATTCAGCTCTTTAAATGCACTGAGGAGCCGCATAAGAACAGGTCAAGCCTAAATAAAAGACAAAGGACGGCAAATGAACTTAGAAAATGTGCACTCATCCGTAGAAAGTGTTCAACTGGCTCAATGCCAAATATTGAAGGTCAGAAGAGGTTAATTTTCAATGCGATCTTAGCATGGTTTGTGTGCTGTGTTAATGTAAAATAATAGTTGTGCTACTATAGACAAAATATAATCGGTTATCAGTAAGCATCACTTTAAATTGACGAGGAAACAAGGTATCATTAAAAACAACCAATAACTAACAATAAAAGTACAACATTAAACAAGTTTCAAGGAATAGTTGGTAGATCAGTAAAATAAAAGGCTTGTTTATATGATATTGTACTTGCAAATTACTTAACCAAACTAAATCTTCAACTTATAACGTGGATGTGAACGAGATTTTTAAAATAATAGAAGCACTTACACTTTCTTGCAAACAAACAAGCGACAGCAAACAACAAACAGACAAGAATACTTGATGCAAAACTGTAAATTTATTGTGAACAAAATCCTACCGGTAACTTTTTCAATTAAACTTGAGCCATTTATAACAAACTGTTTTGCATTTGTTGACTTCCCCATCTCACTGGAGGGACACCTGTTCCCAATGTTGAAAATGTGTATTTTGCTTGTGTTTTAGTAGACACAGAACATAAGCAGGATGAAACATATTTCTTTTTACGCTAGCGTACATAAACACTCTCGTCTTAGTTAAAACTACCTGGTCATGTCGCTGATATGATAACCTTAAAGTTTTGATCAACTTACTTTATGTTAACATAGATCCAGCCGAATAAATTTGCCAATTTAATTGCCCACCTTCATGAATAATCTGAGCTAAATCGTTTTAAGGACGTCCTGTGTTAAAATAAAACGTCTATGACAGAAAATGAGCACCACTCACCTTCGTTAAAGATATAGATAAAATATCCTGTCGCTTGTCCTAATTACTACAAATATCAATGCAACATGTTCTGCGTTGTTAAAACAAATCACGCATATCGAACTGTTAACCTTATGCTGAAGATTGAAAGAATACAAATAGTTATATAAGCAAACAGGCAGTAATAGTATTTTTGTGAACCGATTGCAATAGGCTTTTGTTCAATATTGTGCGCACGATCCTTTAACACTTAGATACAATAATAGACTTTACAAAACAGTAGACACTAAAACTGTTTTGTTAAGTTGGCACGACTTATTTTTGACTGGTTCTGCTGTGCTACGCATTGTTATGCTAACAAATTAACTATAATGATTTCTGGTTAAGTAACCAAAGTTTAAAAAATAACTACTAGAGTGTTGTTTTCCATTGCTACGTTATGGAAACTCAGTAGCCATTAGGTCCAGTGGCATACATAGACCTTTGTCACGGGGGGATACCTCCTTAGGGAATACAAAACAAAAAACTGTGTTCGTGACTAGCGTGGATAGCGGTATACAAAATTGAAGACATCATTGACGTACCCCTTGGATTCATAATTATTAATAGGCCTACACATCCAAGACATAAACCATTGATACAAAGTAATCAGTATTATAACCAGGACTAAAAAGTAGAATAATACTAAAAATGTCTTCCTACGTTAGTATACGATAACAATTACGAAAACTTTATATTTTTTTTACTGTTGATAATCGTTCTTACAACGGGAGAGATGAAAAGAGACTTTACTGGCATTTATGACAGATAAAACCCGACCTTGAATGAAAACATGCTGCGATGCAGCGTACCTAATGCTCAATAAGTCATAACCAAAGACAACGGTGTTTTAACTTTCAATGGGGAAGCGGTTTTCAACTACGATGTCTTATGTTTTTACTACATACATTTGCAGACAAAGTGTTATTTTTATTATTATTAATATTATTTTCGAAGTGTGATTATTTACGAATACCACTATAGCCCTATTGTGTAACAATATTTCTCTTTCGGTGCTTGAGACAAACCTTATTCTGCTAAATTATGTCACGTATATTGTTGTAGCCTAAAAATCATGCTAGTTTTAACTTTTATCACGTTTAAACTAGCTAAGTTGTATAACTTGTACACAACAAAAAGATCGTTAATGGTTTTTTTTTATAATAAGGTAATAGGTAAAAATGTATTAATTAATATTTGATCTTAATTGGAATAATTTGCAGGAGTATCATTTTAAATTATACAGTATAAAAAAGATTAGTTTCGTATTTTTTTAGTTTATTTTGTAAAGGAACCCCTAAACGGAACATACGGACATTGTATCTTAGGGGCCCTATTTTTTCTACACAATAATTCAGTTTTATAGGTCAGCCTGGTTTTGTTGTTTAGGATGAGTTTAATAATTTGTATGTTGTGTTATACTTGTGTATCCTACATTGTGTGGAAAAATAAATATTCATTTATTCACACTTATACTGTACTAGCTGTTACCCGCAGGCATCGCCCGCAAATGATTTATAATAACTATGACAGTTATTGTGTGTGTTGCATTCTGTGGTTAGCCCGTGGAACTACTACGAATCAAAATCAGCTGTTTGTATTTTCGTCAGCTCAAACAAAAATGAATGTCCATAAGGAATACATGGGAACTTTTTCGGGGTCTCTGCCAGAGCCCTTATGCTAAATGGAAACAATTTAGTTTTCCTACTTTATGCCTAAAGAATCAGTGTACAACATTTCAACTCTCTAGGTAAATGGGAAGTAGGAGAATTCGTGATGAGTCAATAAGTGAGTGAGTGAGTCAGATTTGCCTTTTATAAGAATAGATTCAAATAACAGACGGTAAACATATAATAGAATGTAAAAGGCCTTGTACAATCTGTTATATATGTTTACCGCCTGTTATGTTGATACAGTATAAGTGTAAATATATTTTTAATTGTTGTAAGACATAATTTATTACTTCCCTTTAAGTAATTGTAACCCTATTTACTTTCAGATAGGTAAATGTTAAGATCCAACCTATAAAAACCAAATACATATTGGATCATCAAATATTCAATTGCATTAAGTATTAATGATCAATAAACGAATTTAAAAAGTTTTTTTCCCTGTCTCAAATCATAATTTCATCTCCATTAAATCATACACTGTACTGATCGTGCTTCGATACAGCTTGGACCAAGTTTAGAAAGTCAGAGAATGTACAACAAAAGTCAAACAATATGTGAATTATTTTAATGACCTTTTGAAGTTTGCAAATTACAATATTTCGCATCCAACAGTGAGTAGGCAATCGACAGTAATGTTTATTTAGTAGTGAAAGTAAAAGAGACGTAAGTGTTGAAATGCACGGTGACTGGAGGGTGATGAGTCGATGTCAGTGAGCTCTATCGGCCCTGCAGAATGAAGGTGTTAAGTCTACATGTGGGAACATCAACCAAATATTCTGATACAACACCAGGATTGTTGTTGTTTTTTTAACATTATCAGAAAGCCTGGGTTATATAAAGGAATGAGTCGATTCTCGATACCGATTCTCGATACCACCGATTCTCGATACCACCGATTCTTGGACATTGGTATCGGTATAGAGATTCATTCGTTCAATGTCGATACTCCCACCGTTTGTCCGCTCTACAAAAGCCACGAGGAATGTTTGGGTCGGCAGCAAATATCTTACCTTGGAGATAAAGAAGGAAGATGGATAGGAGGGGAGGGGAGGGGTCTGGTTGAAAGCAATAAATCAGTTGGCTGACCAACATTATTTCTTTGAGTCATTATCTTACAACCAAGTTTTTCCCTATTATGAATGTTTAATAATTATTTTCTACATTACTATAGCATACTAGTGAAATTAACATTAAATTATGTACAAAATTGCATTAAAAAATTTGTTCGATGATTAAATACAAAATACTGCTAAATAATTTTAAATGGTATTATAAATTTTTTAACAATAATTAATAAATTTTTAACAATAATTTTAACAACTATAGGTACTGAATAATCGTAGGTATCGAAGGTAGCGGTATCAAGAATCAAGAATCGATTTCTCTGGTATCGGTATCGGTATCAAGAATCAATAAATTTCGGTATCGACTCATTTCTATTATAAAGTCTAACACACAGATACTCCTGTGATTCTTCCAGCTTTCAGTAATTTTGTGCTGGCTACCGGAAATAAGAGAAGCTTCCCCTATACAACCCCAGAGGGTTGGAACACTCCCTTTTTGAGATCACGTCTTAATTTAGGTGAAGATGGGTAAGGTAGGTACGATAGGTTCGGCCAAGCTGTGATGGGATATATTGGTTATGATACTCCATTAAGTGACAGCATATAAGTTTAACAATTACAAATATATGTACAAACTTATCCTATACTCTAATATGAGTAAGGTTTGCTTGATTGGTTGGTTGGGTGCTTGCTTGCTTGAAACTATGATCTCAAAAGCGGCTCCAACGATTTCATTTAAATTCTGGAAATAACTAATTCCTGGGTTAAAAATGACTTCTATGTATTTGAAAATCTAAAAAAATAACAGTGAGCTTATGGAGTTTAAAATAAAAACAAAAAAATCATAACAGCTGTTTATCAAATTCAGTGATCTGTCAAAGTAATACTCAAATAGTATATTTATTAATATGAGTGAGTGACTCAAACCGTTAAATGCATATAGAGTGGACATATCGAAAATTAATTAAATGGATATTGAGCTATAGTAACAACTGGAGTAACCTTAAACATGCAGAAAATATGTAAATTACCTAAATAAATCTGCTTGTTAGTAAGGGACGTGGTGGGAAGTTACTCCAAGCCATAGATACAAACTGACTGACCTTCCCTAAGCAAAGCTCGGCCACCCAGGGACTAATAAGTGTTATTACCTACTATGATGTTACTGATCAAAAGTGAAACCATCCTCAAGCGTTGGGACGACAAAGGCACGCGCCACTCCTCGATCTTGTCGTCGCGTCGTGCGTTCAACGGCGCCACGGTTATCGCTGAAATACTGCCGATAATCTCGTCTAATAAAGCCGTTACCTATTGTTCCAAAGTCCGATTATCATTGGTATTAAAAGCAACCATGACCTATGCTGTGGTTAGGCCGGTGTGAAAGTCACCGTGGTAAATCAGCTTTAAGGTCCGGAGTCTGAAAATATGTAAGGATGGTTACTAAAGTTTTACGAGAGAATGGTTGTACTTTATAGGGTAAAACCGCGAGTGTATCATTCCATGACATGTAACCTCTCTCAAAATTTGGAGGTAAGTTCAAGGTGGATTTTAAACGGTGAATAGTGACTTTTAAATGCTACCCCGCCTAGTTTATAAGGAAGGAAAGGCATCTTCTTGTGACCTTTGTTTACAAGTAACACACTCGAAATAATTATACTTGAAACTCAAAATCTATAAAATGATTTAACCAAAATACATAATTTCAGGCCTTCTTCTCACCAATCACAAATCTTCTCAAAAACGCATTTACCCAACGTAGTTTATTATTTTAAAAAACTTACTTTTATTTTCAACGCCCATATTCTTTGATCTCCTAGCGTCACTTGTGACGTTATCATTTCATCATGGCTTTCTAAAGAATGAAACATCTTCTTTGCAAAGACAATGGTAATACATTGTACATTATAGGTCAAAAGGTGATACACATACAATACCCTTTCATAGTCTAGCTTACGGTGGTCCATTCAACTTTCACCTGTACGTTTTGAAATTTTTAGGTGTGCCTAAAACTACTCGTGAGGATTTAGACATGTGAGCTAAGCCAGGAGTGGTGGGTAATGTAAACTGTTTTATAACTCGAAGTTTGAACCAAATTATCTGATACAGTGTACGATTAAAATTGAAAAGGGTATGTAATCAGTTGTTTTAGAAATATATGCGGACATTTGCCATAATTTATTTGTAAAGTTTCATGACGTCACGTGATCTGAAATTTATCTCATCTTTAGATGCAAAGACTACCTTCGATAACCATAACAGAGTTTACTTAAAACAGAAATTGTATTAGGTCCCAAAATGACGACTTCAATGAAAGTAAATGTTTCTTTTTCAGTAATAGTAAATGTCCACAATGGGTTTTTAACAATTCACGACCAGTTTATTTGAGTTATAATGAAAACTCTGTTAAGAAACCTTGAACTAATCACTGCAGTTATGACGTTGGGGTTGAACTCGAAACCTCCTGTAAGCTAAGTTCAAGATACCGTTAGCCAAGTTAAGGAAACTGTAAGCAAAGTTCAGGAGACCGTAAGTTAATTTCAAGAGAGCGGAAGCTAAGTTTAATATACCGTTAGCCAAGTTCAGGAAACCGTAAGCAAAGTTTAGGAGACCGTAAGTTAAGTTCAAGAGAGCGTAAGCTAAGTTCAAGATACCGTTAGCCAAGTTCAGGAAAGCGTAAGCTATACAACAAATGTTATTACTATTAAGACTTATCAAGTACTCTCTGATTTGCCAATATACGCGGATTAAACTTAAAACAGACTGAAAAGTTACGATTTTAACAACTGTATATTCTTCAAGAAATCACACTCTGCTGTAAAAGAAAGTGGCTCTTTCTCGTGTCATATGGTGAGCAAGCAAACGCCCCTGGAAAGTGTTTGAGTGAGTTCTATTTGGTTCGGGGTGGTTATGTAAGATACCATCACGATACCGTGACTGGTAATTGTCCATCATATGTGTGAGAGAGTCTGTGTGTGTGTGTTCGTGTGTCTGTCACGATTCTATGTATGGATCACTTTTCAACGAGTCTTTTAATCCTCATAAGCAGCAGTAGCAGTTCAACTGGTTCGACTACTCTTAGATGTAGAGTGAAAATAAAATATCTTGTCGGTTAAGATATTATTCTTGTTCAATACTCTTCTAGGTTAAACATTAATTTTATGGAAATGTATGAATTGGTTTCATACCCTTCTTATAAGTTAATTTTCTTGGTATATTATTTTGGATTTAGAAAAGGCATTGGGATCGAAACTTCTCGTACTAGCCATTTTTCTTTATATACCTTTTTTTTAGAATTTAATCGATGTTTAGATAGGTTTTCTTATAAAATATAAGTAAAATCAGACAAAAACATACTGTAAACTGAAAGCTCAACCTAATCACAAACTAATGGTTTAAATTTATCAAATAATAATTAGTCTTTAATTTTTTTTTAATCCATGGTAAATTTAACCAGTTTTTGTTGTTTTTTTGCCATGTCCTACTGTTAATATAAAAGCTTACTTTATTTATCTTTAACATCTAGTTTATATTATAGCTAATATATTGAGTGGTCCTTTAGTATGAATTTCACTTATGTTTTTATTGCTAATTTTTCATTTAAAACAATTATAACTCTATTATCTAAAAGTATTTTTTTAGCGAAATTAATGATTTAGTCATGTTCAAAAAACTTAAATGGAATTATAAAATGAGAAAATAAACTTGAATGTTATATTTTAGTATTATTAGTATTAGTTTGTATACAATTTGTATTTATAATTTTTTTAAAGAAAATATTTTCCTTTTTAACAAATACTAGTGTTATAACTAGTACCCTAATTTGATAGCAAGTAAATTTTAATGTAATTGGTTATTATATTTGCATTTCAAATCAGATAAGTTTTTAAAACATCTGTTTCAACATACTCAAATTTCAAATCACGACTGTGACTAAATTCATGAAATCTAACTATTCAATCAACATAAGTTGGACAGCCTCGTTCCCTTCACTTATAATAAACGCGTTTACCTCTAAATCACAGAACGCTTCGTCAAACAACTTAAGAGTAATCAATTTTAACAATTAGAAGGGATAAGAGTGTATTGATTGTTTTACAAATTTTGCATTGAACTGTAGGGGAATTAATTTAAAGTACACCAAACGCAACTATATTAGAGTTTTGTATTTTGAAGTTGTAACTCTTGGTACTTGTCTTTGGTGCCATAATATAATAAGTACCTAGTAGACCGAGCTTTGCTCAGGAAAGGCAGGCAGTTTTTTTTTTCAGTAGGCCTAGAGTTTTATTGTTCACTAATCTCCTTCATGTCTATCAGATTTTCTTTGCTCATTTACCTCTTTTTGCAGGTTATAAGGGTCATTCCAGATAATATTATAACTCAATGTCCTTCAGGTAATATTTGTTAATGTAGATATTTGTTACGTATTGAAAAAAAACACTCTACATTCAATCCCATTCATTGGTTTTAGTCACTGCTCTCAGACAAACCCACATGAGTATTACTTTGACAGTTCACTGGTTGTTTATATATATGGATGATCTTTTGTTTTGACTTTAAACTCCAAAAGCCCAAAGTTATTTTTTTATTTTTAAATTATTTTTTTTTACAAAGTTAGATTTTTCTTGGATATGAGACTGTTTAGAACTTATTTTTTACAAAAAAAAATAGTCATTTTAACCATTTGAAGGAGATCGTTAAAGAATTTTTTGAGATTAGAGTTGCAAGCGAACACACCTTACTCATACAGAGTATAGGATAACTGACATAAATTAAGTTCTATAAATATAATGATTTTAATTATAACTGGCTTCTTTACTAACTGTGCTTTAATGCCCAAAGGAATCACGTATAAATGACTCAACAGAAAGCAAACAATGACTCAGTAACATTAATTAACTCTAGCCAAGTTCGCCGAGGGCCCTGGAAGGCAACTCGAAACGCCTTGGGCTTGTTTGTTAACAGTACACAAAGTTATCGCAACAATAACACTCAGTGGCTAGGAGCGTGTGACTTGCAAGTATGGAGGACAGGTGGATCTTCGTCCTCAGAAGCATTGTTGGAGGGTGGGAGAAGATCGCCAAGCATTGTTGGAGAAGGATGGGAGGAGACTTTCAGGAGCATTGTGCCTTCGCAGTGTGGCACAAAGGACATTGAACAGCTCCGTTACATTTGACAAGTAAGACTTGACACGTCACGTGCACAATGTACCCCTCCCCATCACAACATACATACCCACAAAGTTCGATCAGTCTACCGTAGGTCGTTGCCTCGGGGATTCAAAAGGATTGCAATTGACGTCAATAACCTGGTTGATTGTCGAGATAGGGACCTGCTAAGCGACAATTGGATAGGTTTTGTTTCTAAGCTTATTAATAACCAGTACCGTTTCGCCTTTAAAGGTTGAATTGATTGTTCTTTTGATAGGTTAATAATGTGAGTATTGAACGTGACCGGTCTCTTAATTGTATGACCTTAGGCTTGGCTTTGCACATCAAGTATAAAATAACGTTCTATAATAAACGTTTTATGAAATTTATAGATGAACTATGTTTAAATACTTTATTGAGTTTCAAAACTCACATACGAAAGCGAATCGAATTACCTCGTTTCAAGCCCAAAGGTCATAATGTTTTTCATTTGATTAATAAAGTACAACAGGTAAAAAAAGGTATTAAAAACATTAACTTGATTGTATTTTATTTTCCGACTTCGACAGCAATAACTATAACTGGTAGACAGAAAAAAGAGTATTGTTGTTGCAACCAAATATTTTTAGCGAATTTCCTCTATAAGGAAGAAGCTATTACCGTAGTCGGGCATGGTAAGACTGAAGCCCGAGACCATGATAACTTTTCGTTTTGAGGTTCCCAGACCCCAAAAACACCATTCATTTGAAACTGTATGTATATATATATATGTGTGTGTGTGTGTGTGTGTGTGTGTGTGTGTGTGTGTGTGTGTGTGTGTGTGTGTGTGTGTGTGTGTGTGTGTGTGTGTGTGTAAGTGTGTGTGTCCGTGAGCACGATAACTCTCGTAAAGATTATCCGATTTTGATCAAATTTGGTAAAAACGTGTAAAGCAACATTTATGACTTTAAGTTCGAAAACCGCCCGGGTCACTCCATCCGAAGGGGTATTTGGGGGGGAGTTTTGTACCCCAAAAATGTTTTTTTTTAAATTTTTTACATCTAATTAAAAAAAAAATCAAATATTGGTTTTTACCATTGGATTCAGCTTAAAAACACACAATTTGGTATTTTGATCATTTCTCTACATCAACTGGTTACCGAGATGTTGAAAGTGTTAAACACAGTGCGTTGTCTAATGTTATTCTTATGGAGGAAAGGAACATTTTTATATCTCGCTTATTTATGAACGTATACTGACGAAATTTGGTATAAGGCTTCATCTGGTTGTGGTTTATTGGTATTTACTCAACAAATTTTGCAAAAGGCTCCCGTAGCAGCAAACCTGCGTACTCAGCCCCCATGTTATTCTTATGGAGAATAATTAAATGCTATATCTCCCTTAATTATGAACATAAATTAATAAAAACTGGTATACGACTTCACCTAGTTGAGTTATATTGATATTAGCATAAAAGCCCATGTTTTGGGTTCCTTGTTGGAGCAAACCTGCGTACTCAGCCCCAATGTTATTCTTATAGAGAATAATTAAAATTGTATATACTGCTTATTTTTGAATATATTTTTATGAAACTTGATCAGTGGCTTTATGTAGTATTAAGACATTTATATCTCCATTGGAAATTCGCTGAGTATGCAGGATTGCTGCGACGGGGGAGTTTGTCATATGTACTTATTTTGTTAAGGAAACAAAATATATTGTTAGTAGTAACACAACCATTTGCTTGTAACAACAAAAAGGAATTTTTCAAACATTTTGTCTTCCCAACAAAATATTTTGTCCAGATATTTTTATGAAGCTAAAATATAAACTTGCCTATTTATGCCAATAGTAATATAATATCATATCTAAAACTTTATTAGTTGTAGTTAAGTCATCGTACCAACCAAACATTTGGTTCATTCAACAATTTTTTTTGTTAGGATAAACAACAATGTTGTTGCTACAGTATAATCAAATAACTATTCACAAAATAATTTGCTTATTTCAAAAAATATTTTTGTTGTCCGTATTTCAACCAAAATATTTCGTTGTTGCAACAATTTCTTTTGCAACAAAATCTTTTTTTGTGATACTGCTGAAATTGCTAGTTTTTCGTATGTTTGACTTATATAAACGTTATGTAAACATATAGAGTAATTGCTCTTTTTATAGGTTAATAATGTGAGTATTGAACGTGATTGGTCTCTTAATTGTATGACCTTAGGCTTGGCTTAAATACAAAATGCATCAACAAAGTTATTTTTTTTGCAAACCCCACGCTTTTCTCATGAAAAAGATTTTCTTTGGTAGACAGTAACTATTTAAATTTAGTGTTATATTTATGGATTATCTTGGTTCAACTGATTTCTATCCGCTCAGCTCTTTCTGTGATTTTAGATCGTTATTAGTTTGTCTTTTAAGATATTCATTGCAAATTTACAAGCGAGTGTGGTTTTGTGTACGAATTATTCAAAAACTCAAACCTTATTCTTAAAAAAATAAAAAGCTTTGTGGAAGCATAGAATTTATTTGAAAAATATCTGGAATGTAGTAAACAGTTTTAATAATTATTGTAAATAATTCATAACTATCCAAACACAAAGCCCTTCTTCTAAAATACGTGTTAAAAATTAATACTTTTTGTAAGTGAACTTTTAGCATGACCCGCACGGTGGAACTTAAGCTCGGGACCTCCATAGAAGTTCCTAACGTGACCCCCTGAACACGTTTTGGGGTGTCGCTAAAAACTTTATATACATGAACGTGTGTTCGCACTCTAGCGGTCGTAATTTTTGTCCGATTTACTGAAAATTTGATAGGAAACTTTCCTTCTGTAAACAGTTTGACAAATTCGTTGGGCAAAACAAACGGACAACTCTAACCCCCTTTTTGGGTTTTTAATTGTTCAAATTTTTAGTTTTTGGGCCTAAAAAGGGTTAGAAAAGCCCCAAACGTAACATTTTTGTATATTAAATTATTTTACGTAAAATGCCAAAAATTCTAAGCCCTCCTTCATCATTCTACCACAAGTATGTACCGAGTTATTAAAGAACATGTTACTTGTTTTAACACAGTACGTTGTCTTATGGGGATTTTACACTGAAAAAGGCTGTTTTTCATATCTTTATGTAGTTTTATCACCCCCTATACCAACTTGTTATCCTGACTAAACTTCCTCCTAACCCTATAATATACAACATTGCGATCCTAATAGTGAATTAAAATATAACTAGGAGCATAAGAACAGCCAAAAATAACATTTTCAATTTTCCAACAAAATTTTAACAGTGTTGTTGTAAATCATTTATTAGATATTTTAAAAGGTTTTAATGCGGGAATTCACTTTCCTCACGTCAGAATGCTGCGTGTGATATCGTTATAAAATCTCACCAACTTCTTCAGCTATTGGTGTCTCAATTATTTCTTTAGTGTGGAACCGGTTTCAACTCCATTACGAATTACGAGTCATCATCAGCCACCATTTGACATTAAATACAATGAACACATATCCGTGATTGTCGTCATAAGCGTACTTCAAAAACATACGAAATCCAGTGTACGAATCACATAGCATACAGTACAATTGCACATTTAAAATTCCGTCCGGGACGACATTTAATAATTGTTAATTATTAGTTTTTTCCATGACTAAATGTACTTCTCACGTACAGGTATAAGTAAGCTTTTGTCAATGCATACTTTCAAGATGAGACTAATATATTGAGGCATTCTTCAATCTATGATGAACTGAGTCAGCTCATCAGCTGCTTTTCTTCAGCAGAAAATCAAAACGTCGGAAACAGTAAAAAAAATATAAAAACCTTTAACAACACACAACACGAATGAAAAATAGAGGACGTACAAGCCTGCGAATAGGCGACCACATATACTTACTCTCCCTTACACATAGGATATGGAGAAAGTACTGTTTTCGTCCAAATTTACTAATTTGAGTCATTAGTGGAAATATTCATTTACTGTTTTCGTCCAAATTTACTAATTTGAGTTATTAGTGGAAATATTCGTTTACTGTTCTCGTCCAAATTTACTAATTTGAGTTATTAGTGGAAATATTCATTTACTGTTTTCGTCCAAATTTACTAATTTGAGTTATTAGTGGAAATATTCATTTTAATGGTCCCCGATTCTAAAAAAAGGTTTTCGGAGTGATGTCGTGTGTCTGTCTGTCTGGACGTGTACAGGGCTGGAGACCGCACCCGTAGTCCGATTTTGATGAAATTTGACATGTAGGTACTAATCCACGATATCTCCAGGTATTTTTTTTCATTTTTGTAATTTTTTATTTTTAAAGGTAACCATCCCCCAAAACAACTAAAAAACTTAAAAAATCCAAATTTCTCAATAAAGGCTCTAAAAATGTTGATTAAAATTAGTGGTTTGTAGAGCTTTAAGGTTACATTAAAATGACACCACCCGAATCACTGTAAAAATTCGGGTTCAGAAATTACAGGGCTTAAAATTTCAAAAAATAGGTTTTATGGATTTTTCATAAAAATTTAAGTGCTAAATCGGACTTACTCATCACCATGCAGGAAAGTACGTTAACCAATGTTATTGTTATGGGGAATACAAAAATTACAGTACATCATTTAATGATCAATTAAATTGCAATTTGATATGCAGGTCAAGTTAGCATCAACCAACAGAGGATATTAAAAATATGAATCCCCCTAACCCTGGGGGGATAAGGGGGCGATTCCCCTCTTAAAACCGCTTTATGTAGCAAAGGATTTTGTAGTGATTCCAAAAATGGGATTTGGGTGAACATTTCTGAAAAAAGGTTTTCAGAAGATTTTCTGTGCATTATACCGTACTTTATATTCTATAGTTGGTAAATCAAAATAATTTAGACACTTGAGTTGGGGTTAAAGGGAGAAAGTATGTGTCAGTTTCTTGATACCGTTTATTTATTGATGCACAAACACCACGATAAAATAGTTTTTATTGTCATTAATTTCTTACCCGTCAGTAATACGAGACTGAAATGATACTGGATCGCGTTGTGACGTAAGCAGTACAGTTTAATACTTATTGTATTCCGGTATATATATATATATATATATATATATATATATATATATATTTAATTGGCCTGCATAGCTGTTATAAAAATTATTAGTTTAAAAACCACTAAGTTTCTAAAACAAATACAGCTGTAAAGGTAACTCCAATCCAGATGCACTGCTCACTGAGCGGCTGCAAGTGTAGGGTCAGCGGCTGGGTGACCTTGCCGGGTGACCTACTGAGGCTGAGCGTCTGCCGCGCTCGCACGCACGCCCCCTCTAATTACACACGCACGCGCATTACATCAGCACCGTTCACTTTCAACGGTCTGCCACAAGGCGGTGGACTGGGCCGCGCGTCTTTCTCGCTTATCGCTCGGCTGATCCACCTTCGTTTAGTGCGGCCAACCACTGGGTTGTATTGCGCAGTCCTGAGGTGTGAACGAGGGTTTTTAATCACGGTGAATTTTTTTTAAACACATGAGTATACGCTATAACAAATAATCTTTAGTACCTGGGGACCAAGCTTTGCTCGGGGAAGGGCAGTCAGTTTGTTTATACTTGGAGTGGTTTTTCACTACGTTCCCTTAATAATAAGTAGATTTGCTTAGCTCGTTCACCTCTTATCTGGGTGTTTAAGGCGACTCCAGTTGATATTATAGCTTAATTTCCCTTCAGGTAGTATTTTTATTCATTTCAGATATCACTACTCTATATGTAATATTCATTCAATGGTTTTAGTCACTGTCCTCAGAAAACCACATATTTGTTAGTACAAACTACATTAGTTTTACTTTGATTGTAACACAGATTGATTATAAAAGCTATTATGATTATTTTATTTTGGTATTAAACTTCATAAGCCCCGTGTGATTTGTTTAACTTTTCAAACTCGTTTTTTTACATTATTCGATTTAGTATAGGGATTAGACCTGCCTAGAATTTTTGTATCGCAAAAATTATGACAACATTTGAAGGAAATCGTTGGAGCCGTTTTTCAGATGAGAGCTGCAAGCAACCATCCAAGCAAACCTTACACATATTAGAATATAGGAAATTTGAACAAGCGAATGTGATGCACTTTATGGGAAATATTCTACTGAGAGTAAACAAATGGTTGACATTCATTGTGTTATCATATGTACAAATTTGTACAAAGTTATATACACACTGTAAACTTTTTTTGCGAACTAAATTATAATATAAACCCAGATTTGTTTATTTAAACAATTTAAATTAATTTACAGTTTTAAAACATGATCTCACTTTACGTTGAAGTATATGATATACAATATTTCGATTAGATTATTTTAATGCTTAAGAAAAAAATAGAGCAATATTAACAAAAACAACAATGAATTTTATTAAATTAAAATAAATGTAATACCTTACTACCGTTATGTACCGTATTTACTATCGCAGCTGGGTATTACAATATTGTAAATACATAATTATTTATAAAAATGTATAAGTTTTACCAGCCACTGCAGTTTATCACTAGTGTATTAGATACTGTTTATTTTCGGAGTATTAACTAGCACTTTGTCACGTTAATACCCGTTATGATCTTGTTTCCTTAATATAAGATAACTAGGTTAGTTACATCTGTAAAAATCAAGACAGCTTGTTTCACAAAATTACTCATTCATATTCTACGAGATCTTCAGTAAACCCTGGAATTATTGCGCCTCGATTACCTTAAACAATTCACACCGCATCATCGCATTATACAGCCAACGTTGTATTTCCTCAGCTCCCAAATTGCATTAAAAATCCTCAACCATGAAGCATAAATATTTTAAAAAAAGGTAATAAACGAATGGCTGGTAAATATTGCGTGTGATGGAATAAGATCGTTGGTGAGTTCACCATACACCTAAGGGTTACTTCGAGTATTGCGTGTGCGTGCATGGAGAAAGTTGAGTGTCTGTCTCTGAAGAATGTTTGAATGCATGTGTTTGTTCGCCAGTGATCAGTAATATGGTGTGTGAATGTGTCCAGGCTAATAAAAATGTTTATGTGTAATCTACTAAAGTGTATTTTGTTTTAGAATATACTATAAATTAGCCAACAATACGTTAATTCCCTCCATTGATTATTTATTATGCTATGTGCATGCATTAATTATTCAATATATTTATTTTTAGTTATTAATTTATCATTGTATTTTGCAGGTTACTATTTATTATTCAACCAGGGATATTCAATTTTAGTTTTTTCTTTGAGATTTTATAGTGTATTCTTTTTCAAAGTGAGTACTGACGGACTCTTTCCCCACGCACAGGTATCTGCCCATGTGGGGAAATAATTCAGTGAATTTTCTTTGTATTTGTTGTACCAATGCCTCTAATATGCTGAATAAATAATTTAAATTTCAATTTCAATATACTTGTATTTTACAAGACAAACCTATTAGTATAACTTCTACCAAGGAACAGGTATGAGTTTGTGAGTTTGATGTTTGGTTAACTTGTGTTTGTGACATAGTAAGTATTATTTCAAAATTAATATAACATAAGGAAACACTCTAACAGGTTAAAGGGAAACGAAACGCTTTAAAAATTCCTATGTATTGCACAAATACACCAATTTTTGTAATTATTGCAAAACCATTAGATTTTGAATGATTGTCTCTGTGTTATTTGAGCCAATAACGTCTAGATGCACCTTTTGGCGTTTTGGATAACATCCATCTAAATTGCTTGGCCCCATGGGCTTTCAAAGATCCAATAGTAATTTTATGGTAAATATAAATCTATTTCATTGAAAATGTAGCATTCTTTGTTAAAAAAATACAGACAAAATCAATAAAAGCTGTTAAAAGCTAACTTCTTCTATGGCATTGCAATGCAAGCTAATAGGACCGTGTTTGAGCTGGGTAATAAATTATTTGCTCGAATTTGAGCAAGTGGATTTGATTGTCCGTGATAATTTTATTTAATTTTCATACTTAAAAGTTGACGTTTTTCATCTCTTTGAAGGCGAGTAACAATAATTATTGTAAACACTTCAAGAAAAGATGGAGTAAACTATGAACTGGTTGTTGATGTTTCAATGTCCATAGATTAATACTCAAAATTTACCGTTTTAGCGAATTTTCCCTATAGGGAAGAAGCTATTACCGTAGGTCTCATGGTAAGCTTAGGCCCGAGACCATGATAACTTTTTTTTGAGGTCCCCAGACCTCATATATATGTGTGTGAATGTGTGTGTGTGTGTGTGTGTGTGTGTGTGTGTGTGTGTGTGTGTGTGTGTGTCAGTGAATGCGATAACTCGAGTAAAAAACGTCTGATTTCAATTACATTTGGCCAAAATGTGTAAAGTGACATTCAAACTTTAAGTTCGAGGACCAGAAAACCGGACCATGGGAAGGGGGGTTTATGGGATTTCAAAATTTTCCAAAAATAAGTTTTTGCATTTTTACCCTAAAATACTAAATTGTTGTTTGGACCATTTTATAGAGCTTAAAAAACAAATGATATAGTATTTTTAATCATAAATCTAGGTTAAGTGGTTCCGGATAAAATCCAAAAAACGTGTTCATAAAATCTCCCATGTTAGTCTTTTGGGAAATAGATTTTTAGCTTTTCCTCAGTTAATTTTACTGTAAACTTTATATTTGCTTTTATCAATCATTTCAGCTCTACAAAAAAATCATTTTGGTGATTAAATTGAGACTCTACGTCCAACCGTTGCAGAGATATTCAAAGTACTAAACACAGTGCGTTGTCCAATGTTATCCTAATGGAGAATAAATCAAATTTAATATCTCAATTATTTATGAATGTATATTGATGAAACTTGGTATGTGGCTTCACATAGTACTGGTATATTGATATTTGCACAACAAATTGATTATTTATTGATTATCCTCGTAGCATCAAACCTGCATACTCAGCCATGGCGAATAAGTAAAATTTTATGTCTCCCTTAATTATCAACATAAATTCTTAAAACTTGGTATGTAGCTTCACCTGTTTGAGTTATATTGATAATTGCTTAAAAACACATTAATTTCTTATTTTTCTTGATGCAGCAAACCTGCGTACTCAGCCCTAATGTTATTCTTATGGAGAGTAAATAAAATGCCATGTATCACTTATTTATAAATGTATTTTTATGAAACTTGGTAAGAGGCTTTATGTGGTACTGAGAAACATATAAATGCATTATAAATTCGCTGAGTACGCATGTTCGCCGCGACGGGCGTATTTCATCTTATAGCACGGCGAATAAAAATCACTGTACACTCTCAATAAAGGTAGAGTAAACTGTGAAATTATTGTTGACGTCTCGATGGCTATAAATAGTCCAGGTTCATAGCTGCCCCGGTCTGCAGCTTTGTTCAGGTGCCACGTGGTGAACATGAACATGAGACGACAAACTCTCAGATTTACTACGAGGTGGGCCTATTGTGTGACACGACACAATACACTACAATACGGGATGTGGAAACACTCAACCCGCTCGAGTGAATCCTCGGGAAACTATTGTATACGCTTACAACTTCCCATTAACTAACGTAAATGTTCAAATGTTAATGGGTTTTCTGTTTATAAAGGTAAGAGATAATATTTTTTCCCATAGGATTGGTTTTTGAACGAATATTGGCATTGATGTTTAGAATTAGTGCCTTTAAAATGGTCCGGATGGCGTTTTTGTCTTATTGTCTAGTATGAGTACGGTTTGCTTGCTTGTCTGCTTGGTTGGTTGGTTGCTTATCTGCTTGGTTGGTTGCTTGCTTGTCTGCTTGGTTGGTTGCTTATCTGCTTGGTTGGTTGCTTGCTTGTCTTCTTGGTTGGTTGGTTGCTTATCTGCTTGGTTGGTTGCTTGCTTGTCTGCTTGGTTGGTTGCTTGATTGTCTGCTTGGTTGGTTGGTTGCTTATCTGCTTGGTTGGTTGCTTGCTTGTCTGCTTGGTTGGTTGCTTGCTTGTCTGCTTGGTTGGTTGCTTGCTTGTCTGCTTGGTTGGTTGCTTGCTTGTCTGCTTGGTTGGTTGGTTGCTTATCTGCTTGGTTGGTTGGTTGCTTGTCTGCTTGGTTGGTTTCTTGCTTGCAACTCCAATCTCAAAACCGTTCCAACATTTACCTTAAAATGTTGTAATTTACTTTTTTTACAAAAAGTTCAAATCAGGTCTCATTTCCAGAAAAACTTTAATAATGTAAAAAAACTATTTTAAAAGTAAAAAATAACATCGAGCTTATAGAGTTTAAAATAAAAACAAAATGATCAAAACAGCTTTTTATAATTAACCAGTCAACTGTCCAAGTAATACCATTGACTATATATACTGAAGGAGACATCCCATCTATATGGCCCAGCTGTCACACTTTTAGTGTATGCTAGAATTGGAAGTGGACGTAGTTTGACTAGGTTACCGACAGATTGTGCTGCTGTCAACTATTTATTTTATTTTTTTACGTCTCCTTGTAAAATACCTTCACCCCAGGAAGGGAGTGATAATCAACTTATGGTTGTTTTCTGACGCACCAACTGTTGTACTATCCCCTCCGTGAGAGGATAAGTAATAGTTGACAGCAGTGCACTCTGTTGGTGATTAGTGAGAACTACGTCGTCTTTGAATCATGGCACACACAAAACTAGGGACAGATTTTACAATGGTAATGAGAAGTCTACTTCAGTATTTATAGGCAATGGTAATACTCATACAGTAGTTTAAGAATTAAAATGTGGTTTCCTGAAAGTGACCAAAAACATTGAATGAAGATTAGATATATAATGGTCACACCCAAGATGAATTAAATGTGCATGTAATTAAAATACTACTTTAGGAGAAACTGAGCTATAATAATATCTGGAGTTACCTAAATGACCTAAAACATGCAGAAAAGAGTCAAATGACCTAAACAATTTGCTTGTCAGTAGGGGGATGTGGCGAAAGATTCTTACAAATCGTCTAAACAAACTGAATGACCTTCCCCAAGGTAAGCTTGGTCCCAGGTACTTTTTCTTTAAGAATACAGAATTATTAATGCATTCATTTAAGTTTTGCAATTACATTTTTACGTTCATATCCTTTTTCTGATTGTACCTCAGTACCGTTTTATTTATTCCACATGTATAGGGACTCTGAAACCAAAGAAAAATTCATTTATAATTTAACTAAGAGAACCATAAGAGTTATTTAATATCAAAACAAAGTTCAATTAATATTGCATCTCTCTACTCTTTCCTATATACTCTGCGTAAAGGTTATTATTAAACTAATTACAAGTAGTGTATACAAAATCTTTGTGTAAAACATTAAATAATCATAAACAAAATATATTTCTAGATTTTCTCCGAATTTTCTTTTACAGCGTTTTTCAAACATTTTTGTATAGCAGAACTAAGTGTTATTTAAGAATTTATTGCAGACACTTTCCATCTATGATTAGAGAAAAACAAAATTAAGATTTCAAAAAAGACCAGTGAATTTTTAAAAAAGATTTAAAAGTTCATACATAAAATAACGATTGGTGTAGGATAATAATTTAATGTCTGTTATAATTTAATCTAAAGTAAAATAACCGATAGTTTTCATATACCGATTCCTCTCATGTGTGAGTGTTACATGTCACATTTTTCGATTAGTAATTAATAAACTACAATGAAGTTCCATTTAATTATAAAAAATTTCCAAACTCATTTAAAAAGCTTGATAATATTTATGGTTTATCTCTAATGCTTCAGATATTACAAACCGATAGGCCTAAAGCATGTTCATTTCACATTAATTGCCCACTGAATATGCGTTTATTTCCATCTCATAAATTTTCAATCAACCACAAAGTCGCCGGACAGTTTTCAATCAGCTATCCTAAACAAGATATAACAACCGACACGGGGAAATAATTATTTAACGCCGGTCTGGTGCAATCATGAATTTAATGGATATTTTATCATAACAGCGACGGCGATGGTGATGCAGATTGAGGAGGATGAACTTTGCGGAATGATAAGGTTGACGTGAAATTGCACCTTGCAAGCCTTGAATGCTAACGAGATAGCGCCGTAGCGCCTGCCGAGAAGGGTCCGGGTACCAACAGGCTGGCAAGGCCACCGACTGGGGGCAGTTGTTGGGGGAGGGGGTGGAGATGAAGGAAGGGGTGGTTGGGTGGTGAACTGTTTGGGTATAAACTAGATAATTTGCTTGTATGCATCGGTAAAACTACATTTTTGTTGGTGACTTGTATAACTATAGTGGGAAAGGTTTGGTAGGTAAAATGGCTTGGATGGCTAGAGTAGGAGGATGGGTGTGGATGGCTAGAGAAGGAGGATGGATGTGGGTGGCTAGGGTAGGAGGATGGATGTGGATGGCTAGGGTAGGAGGATGGGTGTGGATGGCTAGGGTAGGAGGATGGGTGTGGATGGCTAGGGTAGGAGGATGGGTGTGGATGGCTAGGGTAGGAGGATGGGTGTGGATGGCTAGGGTAGGAGGATGGGTTTGGATGGCTAGGGTAGGAGGATGGATGTGAATGGCTAGGGTAGGAGGATGGGTGTGGATGGCTAGGGTGGAAGGATGGATGTGAATGGCTAGGGTAGGAGGATGGGTGTGGATGGCTAGGGTGGAAGGATGGGTGTGGATGGCTACGGTGGGAGGATGGGTGTGGATGGCTAGGGTAGGAGGATGGGTGTGGATGGCTAGGGTAGGAGGATGGGTGTGGGTGGCTAGGGTAGGAGGATGGGTGTGGATGGCTAGAGTGGGAGGATGGATGTGGATGGCTAGGGTAGGAGGATGGGTGTGGATGGCTAGAGTGGGAGGATAGGTATGGATGGCTAGGGTAGGAGGATGGGTGTGGATGGCTAGGGTAGGAGGATGGGTGTGGATGGCTAGGGTGGAAGGATGGATGTGAATGGCTAGGGTAGGAGGATGGGTGTGGATGGCTAGGGTGGAAGGATGGGTGTGGATGGCTACGGTGGGAGGATGGGTGTGGATGGCTAGGGTAGGAGGATGGGTGTGGATGGCTAGGGTAGGAGGATGGGAGTGGGTGGCTAGGGTAGTAGGATGGGTGTGGATGGCTAGAGTGGGAGGATGGATGTGGATGGCTAGGGTAGGAGGATGGGTGTGGATGGCTAGAGTGGGAGGATAGGTATGGATGGCTAGGGTAGGAGGATGGGTGTGGATGGCTAGGGTAGGAGGATGGGTGTGGATGGCTAGGGTAGGAGGATGGGTTTGGATGGCTAGGGTAGGAGGATGGATGTGAATGGCTAGGGTAGGAGGATGGGTGTGGATGGCTAGGGTGGAAGGATGGGTGTGGATGGCTACGGTGGGAGGATGGGTGTGGATGGCTAGGGTAGGAGGATGGGTGTGGATGGCTAGGGTAGGAGGATGGGTGTGGGTGGCTAGGGTAGGAGGATGGGTGTGGATGGCTAGGGTGGGAGGATGGATGTGGATGGCTAGGGTAGGAGGATGGGTGTGGATGGCTAGAGTGGGAGGATGGATGTGGATGGCTAGGGTAGGAGGATGGGTGTGGATGGCTAGGGTAGGAGGATGGGTGTGGATGGCTAGGGTGGGAGGATGGATGTGGATGGCTAGGGTGGGAGGATGGGTGTGGATGGCTAGGGTAGGAGGATGGGTGTGGGTGGCTAGGGTAGGAGGATGGGTGTGGATGGCTAGGGTAGGAGGATGGGTGTGGATGGCTAGGGTAGGAGGATGGGTGTGGATGGCTAGGGTAGGAGGATGGGTTTGGATGGCTAGGGTAGGAGGATGGATATAGATGGCTAGGGTAGGAGGATGGGTGTGGATGGCTAGGGTGGAAGGATGGGTGTGGATGGCTAGGGTGGGAGGATGGGTGTGGATGGCTAGGGTAGGAGGATGGGTGTGGATGGCTAGGGTAGGAGGATGGGTGTGGGTGGCTAGGGTAGGAGGATGGGTGTGGATGGCTAGGGTGGGAGGATGGATGTGGATGGCTAGGGTAGGAGGATGGGTGTGGATGGCTAGAGTGGGAGGATGGGTATGGATAGCTAGGGTAGGAGGATGGGTGTGGGTGGCTAGGGTAGGAGGATGGGTGTGGATGGCTAGGGTAGGAGGATGGGTATGGATGGCTAGGGTAGGAGGATGGGTGTGGATGGCTAGGGTAGGAGGATGGGTGTGAATGGCTAGGGTAGGAGGATGGGTGTGGGTGGCTAGGGTAGGAGGATGGGTGTGGATGGCTAGGGTAGGAGGATGGGTGTGGATGGCTAGGGTAGGAGGATGGGTGTGGATGGCTAGGGTAGGAGGATGGGTGTGGGTGGCTAGGGTAGGAGGATGGGTGTGGATGGCTAGGGTAGGAGGATGGGTGTGGATGGCTAGGGTGGGAGGATGGGTGTGGATGGCTAGGGTAGGAGGATGGGTATAGATGGCTAGGGTAGGAGGATGGGTATGGATGGCTAGGGTAGGAGGATGGATGTGGATGGCTAGGGTAGGAGGATGGGTGTGGATGGCTAGGGTAGGAGGATGGGTACGGATGGCTAGGGTAGGAGGATGGGTGTGGATGGCTAGGGTAGGAGGATGGGTGTGGGTGGCTAGGGTAGGAGGATGGGTGTGGATGGCTACCCTCTCCAGAAAACTATGCCTCCAGGAATTAAACCTCATCAAATTTCTTAATTTATTGTTACATTTAATTTAATAGTAATTTCTTGATTTCTATTCAGCAGTTTTAGGCCTCTTAAACAGAATATGTTCTTGCATGTTTTATCAATCGAAATCTCTTACTCTCAAAGTGGCCTTTTGGGGGTTTGTAAAACACCCACCTTAGCTCCCCACCTTACGCATTGTTTATTATTTTTCTGTAGTAATACTATTTTATTGACACATTTTTTTTCCTCACAATTATTGATGGCCCTGATGTATTACTGTCTACTTGTAAAATAGAAAGGGAATTGAAGATTAGCAGTATCGTTGTTAAGCTGTTAAGAAAGGGTTTCAGGGCAATGACCAAGGAAATCCTTACAAAATAAGCCATGAAATTATGATTCAATATAGAACTTTGAATCATGAAGATCCAAATCGTATATTTAACTTGGATTGATTTGCATTGTAGATCACTAGGCACCGTTCATTTCTGACTATTGAAAGAGGGCATAACCATCAATGTGCAGAAATTACGTGAAAATGTAAGTTTTGCTCTGATTTAGTTTGAGTTAGTTGTTGTTATCACTACAATCCTGTGATTTATTGATTACATATAGGATTTTTTGTATCTGTAGAATTATAATAAATATATAGAGTAGAATTGTACACTTACTTCCAAAATCATAAAGGTAAATGGAAAGGTTGCCTGAGATAGCCATCATACTTCCAATTTTATGTTTTTGAGTAACTCTTGTTCTAAGAAGTAACAAGCATGTAAACCTTAATTATTGGGTGAAAATATCCTCAAATTCCGTATAGTAGGCTAATACTATGTTTTTGCGGTTTGTTCTGTGCAATAAACCGAACTACTACATAAGTCGTCTGGTACCGAGAAATTACGTAACTTAATTCTGCCTTGTTACAAATACTTTATAGCTCTTAGCTTAAATCGGATGGCTTGTATTTTGAACTCACTGCCCTAATTATTACAACTGCAGATAATATTTAAAAAATGCATTACATTATGTGTTTTATATAACTAGGGATGCGCTCGTTTTTTTCCTAATGAAACGAGCTCACTAACAAATGTATTGTATGACAATGTAAAATTTTCTGGAAAATAATTAACATGCACATACAAAAGAACCGTGGTTTTAAATATCCCTAAAAACATTACCATATTTTGAGTCTGTGTAGCTGATTAGTGGAGTTGAACAGACCACGAACTAACACAGCTGGTACAGGTAAATTTGAATATAATTACATGCCGAAATCTCGCGGGAAATTAAGACTTGAACTCTTCATAGAGAGAACGTTAACTTGAATTACACATTTGAACAGATTTTACAAATGTGACACATTAGATCCACTTTAATAAAATGTAAACTATATTACTTATTTAATCACAAAACATAAATATGAAATTAATTTGCCATTGTTTCCTTTTACATTTAATTCAACAAGATACTACAACTCTTCACATTTTAACGGCTATTTTTGTTATTTCATAAACTAACAAGGATATTTATTTGCAATCGCTAAGCCAGAAAAAACAAGTTTCGAGATTTTTCGAAACTAGAATCTGATTTTGTCTTGAGGTGAGAATAATAGCTATAGCATAACAAAACGAGATCGCACGCAGCACGCTGACGTGAGGGAAGTGAATTTTCGCATTAAAACCTTTAAAAAATCTAGTAAAGGGTTTAAAACAACACTGGTAACATTTTTTTGAAAATTTAGAAATTTTATTTTTTGGCTGTTCTAATGTTCCTGGTTGTAATCAAATTCACTATTAGAATGGCAATGCTGTAAATTATAAGGTTAGGAGGAGGTATAGGCAGGATAACAAGTTGGTATAGTGATATTGGGGGTGATAAACTACATAAATACATAAATATGAAAAACAGCCTTTTCCAGTGTAAAATGCCACTGAGACAACGTACTGTCTTAAGACAATTAATATTTACTTTTATCCATCTTTATACTTGCATTAATTTTACATTCGAAGCTTTTCTGACCCTTTTTGGGCCGAAAAACTCAAAATTTGAAAAAATAAAATCCCCAAAAAGGGGGTTAGAGTTGTCCAACTGTTTTTCCCAAAGAACTTGTCCAACCGTTTAGAGAAGGGAAGGTTCCTAAATGTCAAGTTAATCGGACAAAATTTGTGACCGCTAGAGTGCGAACACACATATATTTATAGAATGTTTTTAGCGACCCCCCAAAACGTGTTCAGGAGGTCACTTTAGGAACTTCTATGGTGGTCCCGAGCTTAAGTTTCACCGTGCGGGTCGTGCTAATAGTTCACTTTTTCATAGAAAATTCACTAATTAGTAGGTCAATCCAGGAAAATCTGGAAAAACACAAACAAGTAAATAAGAGAATTTTAAAAATAGTCAAAATAAAAAGTATATATATATACAAATATATATATACTTTATACAAATTAATTGTATTTCTATTTGACTGATTTTTTTTATCTGATATTTATATTTCATTATGCTAGCTAGCTTTTTCCATTTTTTCTATCTTTGCGTGGGTGTGACATTATTTTTTTACGTTCTAGGACGATTGTTCCCACCTAAAGACAGGATTAGGTCCAAGGTTCACAAACGCCGTGAAACTTTTTCTCATTTTTAGTGATGGCAAATTTACTCAATTATTTCTTATATAACATAAACTCACCATCACCAACAATTAATTTCCAACAAAGGAGAGGTCATTTTTTATTGAAATGTAACCTAGTAGAGGTTTCAATGTTGTTAACACATTTATCAATTGAAAACTGTCATCACTTCGTTATTTATATTTGAAAAACGCAAATAACTTGGAAAATGTTTATGTGCAATTTTAACAGTCTCCCAAACAATTCCTGAGGACTGCTGGACAGCGACCCTTTAACTTTAAGTTCATAGATTCACTCATTTCGCTCGATCATCAATTAAAATGCAATGGACAGTTAATTTCAGTGAACGATTATTTTTTAATTATTTTGTAGCGATATTTTAGAACTTGTTAGTGAATTTCCTTTGGAAAGTGAACTATTAGCATGACCCGCACGGTGAAACTTAAGCCCGGGACCACCATAGAAGTTCCTAACGTGACCCCCTGAACACGTTTTGTGGGGTCGTTCAAAATTTTATATATATATATATATATATGTATATATATATATATATATATATATACATATATATATATATATGTGTATGCACTCTAGCGGTCGCATTTTTTGTCCGATTTACTTCAAATTTGGTAGGGACGTTCCTTTCTATAATCTGTTGGACAAGTTCGTTGGGCAAAACAATCGGAAAACTCTAAACCCATTTTTTTGGGGGATTAATCTTTCAAATTTCGAGTTTTTGGGCCCAAAAAGGGTCATAAAAACCCCGGATGCAAAATTAATGCGTGGAAAAAGATGGGAATTAGTTAGGCGAAAGTTTTAAGCCCTCTCTCGTCATTCTAGCATAAATATTTACCGAGTTATTAAAGAAAATGTGTATTGACCAAACGCAGTACGTTGTCTTATGGGGGTTTTACATTAGAAAAGCCTGTTATTCATTTGTTGGTGTACTTTTAACATCTCCAGCAACCTCACACCTACTTTAAAGCCTGATTGGACCTTCTCCTGACCTTATAATGCACAAAATTGTATTCCCAGCATTGCAGGTAAATATAACCAGGAGCATCAAAACAGCCAAAAAATCAATATTTTCAGATTTGAATAAAAATTGGAATAATTGTATGTTTTAACTGATTTTGAGTTTTTATAGTTTGTTATGTGGAAATTCACTTCCCTCACGTCAGCGTGCTGCGTGCGAACTCGTTTTAGATTGCATCGGGACGGATTAATTATTTTGTGAACAAGTAGCTATCGTAAAAAAAGAAGGTATTGTTTGCATAGAATACCTATATATTTGTTTTACAGAATAAATATTATTCCTCGAAATATAGGGTACTACTGGTCTGTGCCGTCTAAAATATGAATATATAGTTTAAATAAAATGTTTAATACTGATTTTACAGTATAATCTATTGAATATTGTTAAGGGTACAGTATGCATTCCTAGATTTTAAATGAAATCTTATAATATATTAGCACTGAATGAGTTTTTTATCGAAATTCAAAAGCTAAAACTTGCTCAAACATATCACATTCATACATTAAAATACAAATAAATAAACGATTATACTACAGGAAATAGCATTTGTGTTTCGATTACCTCACTTTGGGTAAAATAACACTTCTTTAATCATTACATACATTTAATATGTTTTTTGTTTTTTTTTCTAAAGGTTGGTCAAAAGCATTTTTCCGCCTCTGTCTGAAAAAATTGTTTTACGACGTTTATTTTCCTAGTTCCGTTTCGTATTAATGTTAAAATACATATAAAATCAAAAGTAATCATAATAAATTACTTTTTTTTAATTCACGAAAAAGTTGAATATTGTTACCTACATTCCATGTGCGGATTTCCCGCTTTTGACATGCACGTGTCAAGTGCAAGGCAAAACTTTAACTCGAATTGTGAAGGCTCAATCTAAATATGAAGTTCCTAGAATAGCTTTAAACACACGTGGCATAACATTTATTGCCACTGTATCGTTATTAGTAGCACGTGTATACAAATAATGTAGATAAACGTCTTTTACATATACGATCGTTGGTTAGATTAGTTTATGAGTTTTACTTAGCAAATATATTTGAACTTTAGGGCTTTTAACGTCTAGTTTATTTCCAATGGACTTATCACAATATTTCCACGTACTTTTAAATGCAATTTTAATTGCCTGTCAGTGAAGCTTTAGGTGGAGAATTGACAGATTTTGACACTCTGGTGATATTTGTATTATAAAATATTTCAACCTGAGATAGTTTTAGCTAAATTAACAAGATTAAGTATATCATTTAACTAACTGCCCATTTTAACTACTTTGGGTAATTAATACATTTTCCCAAAACTTTGAGATCCCTTTCTTTTTCTGTAAACTATATACAACCAAATTTAATAAACAACCCCCCTCCCCCTATTGACATAGCTAAACAAAGACAAAATAAAAAACTTAAAACTACCTAGTTATATAAAAAATTGTCTTTGAGTCTAATACGTAAAGATAAAACTTGCCACTATATGTTCCTATATTCTAGATCTATTTCTGTGTATTTTACTTATTCCAATGTACACAAATCATTTTTCCCTATCCAAAAATGAATTTTGTAAGTATTGCAATTAACTAAAAAGATCAAATTGTTATTTGACGACTGTTGGTTGGTTATACAAACACCGTATGGCGATCAATACTATGGACTCGTGGCTTGAAGGGGCCATACATAGCCCTCTAATCTTTCTCCAATACTCTGCCTCATCTGATTTCTTTTAAACGATACACGCTGAGCAAACTAAAACAACATAATCAAGAACACATGAGAGTTGGTAAACAAAATAGACACGTCATCCCATGTTTCAATGTAAACAAAGCAGATGTTTTAAATCCCCATGCCTTTCTTATAGGGTATGTTTCACGTTATTTCTCGTTTGATGGCAAATTTTTAGAAATACTGCTATTTTTCCCGAGTCCCTTGGTTCAAGACCTTTAATTTAAACCGCCTCCCATCATCCTGCGACTTGCTAAACTGGCACAATTTTAACTTAAAAATTCGCTTACAGAATCATATATAAAGATATGAAGAAAATCCAATTTAGAATTCTTTCATTCCTGTTAACATATTAACAATTAATGGTATAGCATACCTCATTTTGTCATGATCAATGTATTTTTGAAAAGGTTTAATAAACAAATATAAATTTTAGAATTTCGCTATGCTAGATGGGTTTTGTGATTGTTTTTTATTTGATAAAACAAAGTTACTTTTTTTCTTTGTAATATTTCTAAAGAGATTTCCTGAGACACCGTTCTACGAGGATATTTATTTCACACTTGGCCTACGTTAGAAATGGCTTTTACAGACTTAAGGCCAAGCTAACAGTTATCACTAGTGTCTGATGAAAATTAATATAACAATAATTTATGGGGGGTCGAGCTCTGCTGAAAGAAATCTTTAACCTAAAGGGGTTCATATTTTGCAAGAGGGTAAAGCTCTCGCTACAAAGTATTTTTAACAATCAAGGATGAATGAGGGACATTTCTTAGCAGATTAAGGGATAAAGTGGGATTTCTTGAAGAACTCCGTGGGATGTTTTCCCGCGAAGAGGAAACAGTGGAAGTAGTGAAAGCACCGAAGGCAGGTCCGTGTGCACCGCCTAGGCACTTGGCTCACGGTGTGTCCACCCCCCGTGAAACCGTCTCCCGGGTTACCTCAGCAGCACAATGCTTATTGTTAACTTTATGCTGATAAGTGTTTTGTTAACACCACGAGCTCAAGGTTACTACGGTTGGTTGGTGGGTTGCGTCGTCCCCCTAGCTCTCCCTTCCACTAAGGCGAGTTTAGGTTTTGGGCATTAGGGAAATAAGAAATTAATTGAAACCCCTACAAGACGTACGTAGAGCATAAAAACAGTTGGTAGTTTTAAACTAAGAAAACCAAGGTCTATATATTATCCTTATAGTAAAAACCAAAAAATTATCTTGAGACCATTTGTCTGTGACTTCTACTGGGTCAAAATGCATACGGTTTTTGCAAATAAAAGATAACTATACATTTATTTTAATGTTTTATTTGTAGTTGGAATATTTTGTTGTTAAATAGTTAAAAAAAAGAATTAAATTTGTCTTACTGCATTTAACATTGGGTACATTTTTAAATCGTTCAGTCTTTTCGACAGTCTATCTTCTTGAGACTTCTACAAGACCGCGTTACAAGCACTCTGTCCTAATTGGAGGAGCAATTATCCTATAGTTGCAGATTATACTTACTTTCATTATATGTTATTTTATAAATCACAAAAACCTATATTTAAAAAAAATCATTTCGACGTTTTGTTTACAGCTGATTAGTATAACATATTTTGTATTCGTATACAAACTGTTAAACGACAAACTAACCATATCATGTGGTTTTAGAAATCTTTAATGGCCAATACCTTATAATGAGCAATACTATGTATAATGGTTTTAGTGTACATGGGTTTAGAACTAGATTTCCTCAGTATTACATTACCAAGCTTTGTTTGGTTTCGGGCAATGGAAGTTGCAGTATTTTTTATTTATCAAGAGGTTTTTTTCTGAACGACATATTAAATAATTATTTCATCAAAACCAATAACTGAGCCATCGTTTTGAACGTTACCTTCGCCACTAAATGCGTCAAATAAACAAATAATTCAAAACCATAATACCCCCGTCGCAGCAAACCTGCATACTCAGCGAATTTCCAATGAATATATAACATAACACATTAAAACACTTAACAGGATTCATAAGAAATATATTAACAAACAAGCGATATTTAAAATATTAATTATTCTCCATAAGAATAACATTGGGGATGAGTACGCAGGTTTGCTGCAACAAGGAACACAAAATAATGGGGTTTTATGCAAAATATCAATAGAACTCAGCTAAGTGAAGTCACATACCAAGTTTCATCCATATACATTCATAAATAAGCGATATATAACACTTTAATTATTTTCCATAAGAGTAACATGGGGACCGAATACCTAGGTTTGCTGCTATGGGAACCATAGGTGAAAAATTGTTTTTTTGGGCAAACAACAATAAACCACAACCAGATGAAGCTATATACCAAATTTCGTCAGTTTATGTTCATAGATAAGCGAGATATACAATTTTTCTTTTTCTCCATAAGAATAACATTAGACAACGTACTGTGTTTAGCACTTTCAATATCTCGGTAACCAATTGACGTAGAGCAATGATCAAGATACCAAATTTTTTGTTTTTTTATGCTGAATTCAATGGTGAAAATTAAAATTTGATTTTAATAAAAATTACATGTGGAAACCCCAAAAAACCCATTTTTGGGGTACAAAACCCCCCCAAAACCCCCCTTCGGATGGTGCGATTCGTCTGGTTTTCGAACTCGTTCAAATAAATGGTACTTTACACGTTTGTACCAAATTTCATTAAGATCGGACCTTTTTTACGAGAGTTATCGTGCTTACGGACACATATAAATATATATATATAAATATATATATATATATATATATATACATATATAAAAATTTGAACGAATGGTGTTTTTGGCATCTGGGGACCTCAAAATGAAAAGTTATCATGGTCTCGGGCTTAAGTCTTACCATGAGACCTACGGTAATAGCTTCTTCCCTATAGGGGAAATTCGCTAAAAACGATAATTTAATATATGATTCCGACTTATTAATTTGTTAAACGTGCCGGTGGCATCGCAGCAAAAGTTCAACTCGCTCAAAACAGGCGATTCAACGCTGCTCAAGGGAAATTATCCCTAGCGTTTAAGGATGCTAAACTTCGCTTGAACCCACAAACTATGATTTTAATCCGGCATTCTTGGCAAGCAACTTCTAAGACATAGTCTTGTTTTAAACAAGCAAGTACTTCAGTAGAGGTTTTCCGAAGGATTTGTAGTGAAGCGATCAGAAAGTTGAACCCCAAGTGTATTTAAAAATACTTAACAATCAACAGTAAACCTAGGGAAATAATGTAATCATGATTATGTGTTGTATATAGATTTTAACACGTTAAAAAACTAAATGAACCATTTAGAATGTCCAAAATTTAATTCAATATCATACTATGTTTTTATAAGGTATAATAAATCTTAAAATTGCATCAGTTTTGCAAAATAATATGTATAGTTCTTATCATGATTTTAACGCTTAATTTTTACGCAAAAAAAACTGTATTGATCTTTTATGAAATTTAACGAAAATGATATCTTATTGATATGCATTATATTTCGATTAAACTGTAACTCTACTATGGGTACGATTTGTACAAATATAAATAAGGATTTATGAAATTAATGTTACGTACAGTACGATGAACTTGAGGATGTACGGGGATTTTTTCCTGTTACGAAAACAACACATATAGAAATTTTGTTCTGATTCATGGAATTTGGAAGCTCAGAGGTTTCGAATTAACGCAAAAGTATGTTTCTCTAAAACTTGTAAGTCTAAAGGTCAGGTGATCGTCACTATTACATCGAGGACTGAGTTTCAACTCTACAATTGTTGGAAACTACGTGGATTTAATTAATTTTTGGATACAATACGCTAGTTAAAATATCAATATTTAAAATATCAGTTTTATGACATTTAAAACACACTACTTAAACAAACTATACATGTTCTTAATTAATTGTAAAAATTCTTATTCATAGGGATAAATTGTCACCCTCTTAAAGGACGGTAATCCATCATCTTCGTTACGACAATATTCAAAGCTACATTACCAAGTATGTGGATTATGTATCTGCGCACTTATTGAAATTGTTTTTTTTTTAACGCCTAATATTACACATTTAGAGACAATTCAACCCACAGATTCAACCCATTGGGATAATTCTCATACTGGATATTTTAATGCCGAGAATACTTCTTACAATACTGTCTTGTTCCCTTAATTTTTATTAGTTATAGGACCACTAGGTTAAAACGGTTTAGCTGAAACATTCTAGAATTATTTAAACGCATTTTTGTGTAAATAAAGTAGTGAATGAATGTTTGCAAAAATACCTAAACAACATCACTCGTGTTTCTCAACAAGCTTATCAGCATAAAAGTTACGATAACTGATTGGATCACTGGTTATTTTAACGAAACCGGTTACAGACAGAAGTCCGATGAGTCAACTTAATCCTTGTGCACTTTACACACGCGCGCACTCGCACTCGCACACATGCACAATCCCACAGTTGTTAGTGTTTAGGTCAGTTCCCAGCCGTTATGCGGATCATGCCGGAATTTCAAGCCTATTGCCAACTCTAAAACACTCAGGGACGTGCCGGGATTAGGGCCATTCACAACCCACTGTTGTAGTGTAGGCAATCTGTATGCAATATGTAATCCTATGAGGCATTAACGAAAATGTGTTTGTACTCTGGGTTAATTTTATTTCTTTTAGAACGTGAACAGAAAAAGCTGTTAAGAAGAAGCTATGTGAAATAAATTTCTTTGACTGTCGCATATTAATTTTTCTGCAATCAGTAATTTCGTTTTTGGACTAGTAGACGAAATATAAATGTGAAATTATTGGTAACAAGTAAACGTTGTTATCCTTATTTTACATAAACCATACAACAAATTGTAAAAAGTTCTTAATACTCTTAATTATCATCGTGAGATGAGTTTATAACACTCAAAACAAATTTTTAGAAAAAGGATGCCAATATACGTGAAAAGACAAAAACTGGTTTTAAAAACGTAGTTTAAGTTATTTAAACTACCCCTTACCCCTTTACCCGTTTTCGATTCCTGTAAAACGTGTTTATTATACATTAACAAACATATTACACGGGAAAATCCCATGGAAAATTGAGCAGGATTTTATATTAGTAATTAGAAGTAGTTTATAGCAACCAATACTGAATAAATGCAAAGGTTAGCAGTCAAGAAATTAAAGTACACAGAATTTTTTTGCGATTAATAAACAACTTTTTAAATACTCGTAAGCCCTAAGAAGATTATTTTTCGAATTAAATATTTCTTCCTCTTAAGTACAACTTTTATGGAAATGAAATAAAACAATTATTGTTAAAAAGATCACGTTAATATGATGTGTTTCTTTAATGTATCACTTTTAATTCCATTAGATATAAAAAGATAGAGCAAATTCGTTAAGCGTACTTCAAAAAGTTAAGGGAGAGTGATTTTAATCAATTTACTTTACGATAATTTCATGGTTGACAGTAGTCAATTCCATTAAAACACCTCTTGTTTCGTGGCCCATTAATATTGATGTCAATTTGCTTTTAATCAATGTAACGCATAGATCAATCTCATTTACTCCACAAAAGTGAATCTCACAAACTATATAATGAAACTGAATTAGTGGACAAAAACTTGTTAATCAAATTAAATCCTTTACTTTAACGGAAACCCAGTAATGTTCATATTTCATTTATTCAAAAGCTATCCACCACGTTTTTTATATACTCACATACATTAAAATATGTAACTTATACAATTTTTTATAAATCAAAAATATGTTATTATGTTTTGTTTCTGTAACTAACCAAACTGACTAAACTTTTATCAAATATTCTTTTGTTATAGTAAAATTAAGGGTTCTAAAATTGCTATGTACTGTACTAAAATAAATTTACTGCCAATTATTTTTGTAGTATCACATAATTCTATTACTATATGATGTTATGTTTCCACAATTGAAACCGTATCTTGCAACAGTTCGATTAAGCTTTGTACTGTGCCGAACTACAGTAATATACTCAGTTCAGAGTAATTTGGTCTAACTTTAATGAAAATTATTATTATTATCATCATTTATTATTTCAGTACTAAAAATAGTGAACAAATCCTGATTTGGAAGTTGCCTTATACATGAGATAGTGTAATTATTTAAATATTTTAACTATTAAATGATTTATTTTAAATAATTTTCCAGGTTTTAATCCAAATTTCCTATTTTAACCTAAAAAATACAAAATTGAGCAAATTATATTTTAACGAGACTCACCGCTATAGCGACCTTTACCAAGGTGGCCATCGTCGTCCTCTTCCTCAACCTTTGAACGTCGACCCCTCAGACAGCATCACACACTCACGCTGCCTCACACCCGGTCAGCACTGCGTGAGGGGCAGAGCCCCCCGCCATTTATAAGCTCGGGTAGCATCTCCAGGGCCAGGGCCGTGCGGGGGCGCGGCAGAGGAGGGGACCGCCAAATGGCTGGGGGGGACCGCGTCATACAGGAGATGGACCTATCAGTGTGCTGGGGGCAGCCCGGGCAGCGTGCCGGCCGGTAACCGGGAACCGGTACCCGGTGCTGGGGGCCGAGCTTTGCTGATAGAGCGACGAGTCGTGAATAACCATCCGTCAGTTGTTTGCTCCCTAATACTTAAATCGGAATTATTTTAGATGTTTATTATTAATAAATTATTTTATTGTAAAAAAGGATTTTTTTAATCTCACTAAATATTAATAATCAAAATTCTTTATTTGCAAACGACAATTCATTACAATTGCATTGCAAACGTAATTGCAAAACTTTGTACTCAAATGTGTAGTGTTGTAGGTTTTAAGGTTATTTTTCATTGAAGTTTCACTTAAAATAAATTATTCAAATTAAATTATAACTAATTTGACAAATACTGATTTAAACAGCCAAAACCAAATCAATAGATTTGCTTTTTTAAACCGACCACTATCCGAATTATTCTTTCTGGAGTTCAAAAATTGTACTGCATTTTTTATGTTTTAAGTTGTTTTTTTTCAAAGATATCCTTTTTTTGTCAGTTGAATGCTTATTGAACAATTTTAAATTTCGTTTTAAGATATCGTTTGAAGAATAGTCAAGATACTAATAATACAAAAAATTGATTTCCTACCTTTCTTCTATGTGTTTTAAACTTACAAAATATTATTGTAATTATACATGTAATTTTGAATGAAAAATAATGTTTAGGACAATAAGGATTATTTATTATTGCGTTGTATTAACTTCCATAATTTATTAATCTCCTTTCTTTCACTTACGCAGCACAATTAAGACAAATTTGTTCTAATCACTAGTTTAAAATCTAAGAGAAATATAAAGTAATACAGTTTGAGCCACGATGCTTGGCGCCTGGGAAAGGCGAGAAACCACTCAAATTTATCACAAATAAAAACAAACAATAAAGAAAATAACCAAAACCAATGTTTTAAAATTTAATTAATTAATTTTGCTTTCTGTTGACAAAAATATACTGTAACACTAACGGTAATAAGCCAAATATAAGCCAAAAGTAATTCCAGAGCATACGCTAACCAGGCGTCAAGCACTGTGACCCGAACTGTACCCACTTACAAGAAATATACTTTTATATGTTACACATGTTATATTTTATTTCCTATTAATACACTTTCGATTGATTACAAGCTGAATTATTCACAACTAAAAATATTATTGTTCATCTTTGAAAATATTTCAGAACAATAATACAGAATATGGCAGTCAAATTATATCAAATAATGAATATTCTTAGAAGTGACGGCACTGGCAGTGGAATCTTATTCTCGTCGATGTCACTTAAATCGATTCTGTCAATACCCTAAATCAGCTCAGTCTTCTGACGGCTCAATAAATATGAGAAATATAAAATAAGACGTTCATTACAGATTTGATATCCAATTCCGTTTTATGCGGTTTTTCATCTCGTCTTTAGTTTTCAAAAACACTGTGTCAACTTTTACAATAAGTACTATTTATTATATTTGATTATCTACACCAGCGATCTCAATATTTTACTTTCAATAAATGTATTGGCAACTGCGTCAAGACGTTGTGGTTTGGACAGAGATTGGAACAAATCCACGAAAGTATTTTAATTTCACATGGATTTAAAAAAAACGTTTTCTTTAAGAGCAATTGAATATTCTGTATTATATCTTGGTATAACCTTTTCAAACAAATAGTTTGATAAAATCTAAAATAAAAATGGAAAAATATGTTTAAGCAACTTATACAAAATAAAAGTATTCCATTTATGCTATTTTATTGTGATTGCAAACAAGTATAATAATTAAAAACTTTGTTGCATACATTTCATAGTAAATATGTTAAAATATACACAATTTTTAATCACGCAATTATAAGTGACTAGATTCAAGTTCAAACAATTCTTTAACGTTAAACAGCAGTTTGCATTTATGTAATCTCGATTTCTTCAAATACATTATGGATGGAGCGTTTGATTATGCAATGTTACATTCATGTGGCTATACATTTTATGTGGGTTCAATATAATTTATTTTTACTTGGTGAAAAATGTCTTTGGTCTATTGCTATTTAATTGGTAGTTGTCAATTTGTTGTTAGATGTGCAATAGTTTGATAAACCAACATTGAAGGAAGCGTTGTGATATGGCGTTTATTTCATCAGTGCTTATTGCCTTTTTTGGACCTTATAAGGTTTTTAATATACCTGTAAATACCTCCCTCGCGATCCTAGATCGGAAGTTGTCAAACCATATCAATCTGTTGTTCATATAACTTCAAAAAACTAAACAGGTTTGAAGTTACACATGTTTATATATTTAAATCTTTATTACACGTAATTCACCTACATTCAAAAATATACAGGGTGAGTTTTAAATGAGCCCCCCCCCATTTTTTCTACATTTCTTAAGATATCGACTCCGGACTACCCCCGATCATTGTTGACCAACTTATACTTCATTTTGACTTAGGTAATATTTTTGGCCGCCATCTTGGATCCGCCATATTGGATTCAACTATTTATTTTTGAATATAAAGGTGGGGTTGTGAGCCTTCATATAGAAGTAACTTTTTACGGTGAAAACAATGCTGCAATCGCTTTTTGAAAATCACAATTCGTTCTCAAGAAATTGGCCAATTAAATAAATGAGTTTTGGAGAGTTTTAAAGGGCCCTAAATATTACCTTTCATTTTCATGATATAGAAAGATTTGTGTTCAACATTTCAACAAGTGACAGTATCATGAAAACGAAAGGTGATATTTGAAAACAGATTGCGGCATTGATTTCAGCGTGGAATATCAGTTGGAAATGATGGGTCACAATCCTACGTTTACATTTGAAAAAAAATTATCTTATTCCAAAATGGCGGATTCAAGATGGTGGCCGAAAATTTAATTTTTTTCAAAATGAAGCAAATGCCACTCAACAATGATTGGTAGTAGTTCATGGTCAAAATTTGATGTAATGATGAGAATATGGGCATGTTTTAAGGCTGGGCCCTTTAAAACTCTTTCCAAAATTTATTTATTTAATTAGCCAATATCTTGAGAACGGATAGTGATTTTCAAAAACGGATTGCGGCATTGTGTTCACCGTAAACAATTACTTCTATATAATGGGTCACAGCCCCATCTTTACATTTAAAAATAAATAGGAATCCAAGATGGCGGTCAAATATATGAACTAAGTAAAAATGAAGTATAAGTTGGTCAACAATGATCGGGGGTGGTCATGAGTCGATATCTTAAGAAATGTATAGAAAGGTAGGGGGGCCTCATTTAAAACTCACCCTGTATATTCAAACTAATTGGTTTAGATTCAAAATGGGATCAAATGTGTCAATTAAAATTGCGTTTCTGCTAACTAATCAGACCTCTTGTAGGGGTTTTCTCGATTACCATTCTTCTACGATTACCACCTAAGCCTAATGATTTCTAATAGCAAATTCACACCAAACCAACACTAAATTTTACTATAATATTAAAACTGAAATATTTATGTAAATTATAACAACATTTTTAAAGCTAATACTAATATTTTATCTTAGGACCAGCAAAGAACTAGTGCGTCCGTCAAAAACCCTTCCATTAAATTATTATATCTATTTGAATAAAGAAGCAAGTTGTATCGATCACTAATTCCTCTTTAGTGACATCCGTATCTCAATCCTTTAACTAAACACTTGGCACATCCTAATCCTCACTTGACCCCATAAATCAGAGTTTGACCCCCAATAGCTGTCCCGATCGCTCGTCTATGATTTAGCAGATGGAGCTATTCTATTAATGGTCCCGACATTGCTCAATAGGTGCATTAGCCCGGCGCATAACTTAATATTCGGACAGACGTCAAGAATTCCCCGTTATTTTATAGTTGGGCAATCTGGCCGTGACTGGGTGCGAACGCCCGCACTCTGACCTGCTGTCGAGTTCTTGTTAGGATGGCGGTCAAACCTGCGATATGTTTGTGTTTAGGTGGTTCTGGTGTGGAATTGCATTTAAATAGTTGTGAAGCGTATGTGTTTCTATACCATTATTGAACCCTCGGTTTAGGTGCTAGTTTAAAGTGCGTGAGTTTGAAATAGTTTTATATTTTTACTAAATAAAATAATATAAAATCCGATTCCAAATTATTGTAAAAATATTATTTTTTCCTAGTGAAATGCTAGTTCAATAATTCATTAAATGTTATAAGTTTAACTGATCACAACTAAACACTGATCAAATTAAGATGTATTAACTTTAAAGTATCTATCTTATTATATTTTTAGGAACAATTTAGGGAACAAATTAGGTCCTCAAAGGCTAGAAAAATTTTTAAACACATTGATGCCGCGGAATGTAAATCTAGGGCTATCTGGGGTGTCATTAGCGAGACTATCCTTAAAAAATCAATGTCCTTCAAAAAACTCAAAATTGAGAATGAAAATGGAAATCTTTTACACTCTCCCGAAAAAGTAGCAAATGAATTTAATACTCCAGTATTGGAGTTAGGCATGATGATGACACTCCTATGGCCCTGGACCTTCCCGTCATGTTCCACGTGTTTCCTCTTCTTTTTTTAAATCCTACAACTGAGAGCGAAGTAATGGACACCATGAGCTCTTTAAAAATCAGTGACTCTGCCGGCAAAGACGGCATGCCTTCAAGACTACTCAGACAGGTTGCCGATCTTCTTGTATGTCCTCTTCCTCACATTGCTAATTCTTCTTTTGAACAGGGGGTATTCCCTGAATCTCTCAAATCCGCTGTAGTCAAACCTCTTCACAAGAATGGCAGTGTCGTTGATAAAAACAACTATCGCCCTATCTCTATAACATCAACCTTCTCTAAAATTGTAGAAAAACCTTTGTTTCAACAGGCTTTACCCATTCTTTGTTTTTAATAATGTACTTTTTTATAAACAGTTTGGCTTCCGCAAAAACACCTCCACTATTGATGCAATGTTAAATTTTATTTCTACAGTTTCTAAAGCACTTGACAACCACAAACATGTTTTTGGATTGTTCTTAGATCTAAGAAAGGCTTTTGACATGGTGAACATGGAAAGGCTTTTGCTGATGAAATTGGAACATTTTGGTATTAGGGGTGTTGCTTTGGATTGGATTACTAAGGAGAACACAGACGGTGCAAATTAATTATATTGACCAACAAGGCTGTATTGCTTCACAGAAATCTGAAAAAGTAGTAGTTGACTCTGGAGTTCCTCAAGGTACAGTCCTTGGACCGATCCTCTTTTTGATTTGTATCAATGATATTGCTGGTAGTGTGCCTAGATGTGACCTGTGTCTGTTTGCCGACGATACATCGCTCAGTATCAACGATATATCTCGAGAAAATCTTGAAATTAATACATTCTTGCAAAGTAGTCTTCTTCTTCACTGGTTGAAACAAACTTTCTGTAAATTCCGATAAAACCAATTTTATTGATTTTAAATTAAGAAATTCTGATGGCATTTCTGATGGTTAAAATATTACTGTAGGAGATTTTGAAATAGAAGCATGCGAAAAAATTATTTGTTATGACTTACCATAGATTCTCGACTTATTTCAGACACATTAACAAGGTCTCCGGTAGGATGAATAGTGGTATTGTTACTCTCCGAATACTCGCTCAGTTCACTGATACTAGGGTTCTTCTAACTGCTTATTTTTCTTGTTTGTATCCACACATCAGGTATGGAATTCCAATTTGGGGTGCCGAATCAACTCGTACAAAGAAACTGTTTCGGTTACAAAAGAAAGCAATACGACTGATTTTTGGAATGGCAAGGCTTGGGTCGTGCAGAGGTGGTTTTTCTGTAAATAACTTACTGACTTTTCTCTGTATTTATATTTTTGAAACTCTTTCATTTTTTGGTTAAAAACAAACACTTTTTTCAGACGGGCCACATTTCTAGGTTTTATTTTCGTAATGCTGGATCCCTGGCAATTCCCCGTCACAACACTACCTTTTTCAAAAACCGGACTTAGTATGCAGACATTAAATTTATACAATTCCCTCCCATCCGATCTCATGGCAGTAACTGATGTGGGTAAGTTTAGGAGGAGGCTGAGATCCTTTTTGGTTGCTAAGGAATACTACAGTGTGTCTGAGTATTTTATTGACAAGAAGTAATTATTGTTTTTTACCGTTGACATATATAATTTTGTAATGTTTTGAACATTGTGCTATGAATTAGTTATATTTTCTATGTCACATTTTGTTTGTAAATTACGTTTGTCAATGCTTGTAAAAGTCGAATGACAATAAAGATCTGATTTCTGATTTCTGATTATATTAAATAGTAACATATTTTAAGTTATTTAGATCAAACCAGTATAGCAAACTACTGCAATTTATTCTATAAAGTATTTGCAGCATCTATCTTATACATTTCGAAGACGTTTTACAGTTTTAACTTATAAAATAATTTTTAAACATTATATATAAAAACGGTGTACTAAAATGTTAGCGAGTGTACTATTTGGAAAGCAACAAACGGTTTCTCATAAGTTAGTAGGTCAAATAAAAATATTCAATATAAATTAGTTTAGATAGCTAATTGATTTCAACACAACAATTTTTAAAAATGAATAATTTTCTTAAATTTATTTTATAAAAGGAAGTTTTTTATGCATAAGTGTTCTAAACCTTATACATAAAAAAAACACAAAAAGGTTTTGAAAACTGAAGAAATTTTAAATGCCATAATTGCTGATGCAGCTTACGAATATCACTCAAACTTCTAAAGACCAGGGTTGTAAAATCAGATCATCGGGTAATAAACGACTCCCAACTAAATTAGGCACAATAAAAGAGTCGTAACCGTTTCGCCATCACTAAATGTCTTATAGACGAATACAACTGAATAAACCTCGTTTAATGCAATAAACCGTGGCAGAATAACAGTACAATGGTAGTAACACTACTGGAAATCCTGGGAAAATGGTTAGTTTATTTTGATATGATGACGATTAAAAAGATTATGATTCAAGTGCGGTTTTAATGTAATGCTGTAATGACTTGCATTTAAAGAAAATAATAATTGTAAAATAACTTTGCACTTCTAAGTCAATATTACGTAATATTCATTTTATTTTAAAACTCTTGAATAAGTTTTTTAATTGTAATTAAATTCAAGGATAACTGTGAGCGACTTTATTAAAAATCATTCTTTTTTTACCGTATTTTAATTACGGTTATTGGATGTTATAATCATTTCAGATAACTGTAGGAGTCCTTGACACTACATAATTTCTTTAAAACTAATGATAGTGCTAAACATCCTGAATTAGCTTAAACAATGACGTTCAAGTTAACTTATTAACTTACCTCAAACTAAAATAGGCCGTGACAATAAAATAAACAAATAATTTTAACTAGTCTTGTTTAGAAACTTTGTAAAGTATATAATACATAGAATTTTTTGTGAAGCATATCATGTTTTCTTTTCTTCGAAATAACGACTTTATGTTGGGGGCAACAATTAAATTATTAGTGTATCACTTACCGAAGATAACAAAAACATCGTTGTTTATATGACGTACTATTGCTATGTTTTAATAATCAAATTCCTTACTTTCTGAACATAATAATTAAATAAAAACATTGTTCGTAGTACATTTTATATTTAATTTATTTAGTTGTGCCATTTATGTACTGTATGCGTATTAAAAATATTGCAGACTTATTTATAAAAATTCCTAAACAGTGCTTTTAACTTTCAAATCATCAAACGTCGTTATAATATTGAACTATTATGACCATATCGTTCAGAATCACGTTTTAAACGCTCCAAACTGGAAGTATTATTTTAATAATTTCTCATATATTTACTTTAATCTAACTCTTACAACACAGCTCCATTATACGTTGTTAAGTGAGAAAAATATCACATTAAATGGGGTTTTCCTGAAAGAGACGTCCTGAAAGCTTGTCTCAGCGCCCACCTCACTATGAATGACAGAAAGACGTATCTTCGTCCTCGTCGACACGGAAAATGTTCTTTCCACTCAAAGAGGCGTTTTAAAGTATTTAAACTGAACACAAACAGACAGTAAACTGAACAATAAACAGTGAGTTCTATTATTTATGAATTTACATCAAACCAAGCTTTAAAATAAAATAAAAACAAATTTACACACATTATTTCAATATATTATGTGTTAATAATTAATTCAAAATAATAATGTTATGTGCTTATCTATGAATTAATCGTGTGCACTGCTTTATGCGGAGACAGTGTAAACAAACACAGCTCCAAAAGTAAAAGAGTGCTCTCTAGGTATATCGATTTCCAAATCTCGATGAAAAGTGTAAATTTTAATCTATCAATAGTTAGTTTGTTAGTTAGGGAATTTTACAAAGTAAATTCTTCAAAAATAAATCTTAGGTTTGCTACTTCATTATTAAATATATCATAGAATACAATAATTTACAAAATGTTTATTGAAGTTCTAAATTAATAATCGGTCTTTCCGTAAAATGTACACATTGTCCATTATCAATATAGAATATCTGTGATGGTTATTTTCCGAAATAACTGCATGTGTTTGTTTTAATTACACCAGTCAGAACTGCTCGTTGGGTGAATCTAGTTTCATAAGATATCACGTTGCCTGACCAAACGAATGGTAACGGAGTAAATAATTAAAGCGTCACACTATTATATAGGAAACTCAATCTTTGATCTCAATTCTAAAATGATTAGGGTGTACTATAATGATCTCAAGAATCTGTTCCGCCGAGGAAAAGCATTTTCAATAATCAATAATAATTTTCATATAAATTTTCAATGTTTTAGAGAAATTGTAATACTAATCCAGCTTAATTTATAGCGCTATTTGCAACAAACATCTGATAACTCAGTTCTTATCTATCGGTTTGCATTGTGAACAATTTTAAGCCATGAGAATAAATCAAAGGCATCCAAAATGTGTTACTCATAACAAAACGCGTTTACTATCATTTTACCTACAATGATGCATTTTTTATAAAACGTTTTAGAGCAAAGATGTTTTAAATGTTTTTGAAATGCTACTTTACATTTTTCGATAACTATTGTAGTAAGAGTTTCAATTTACTATAGCACAATCTACGCAAATATGATTTAAGTAGTAACATTAATGGACAACTATTTGCCGGACAGCTAAAAATTGTAAAATAGTAAACAAAGTAAGCTTTGGAATTATTTTCAGAAAAGGGGTGTAATCTAAATTAAAACACTCTGTCTGTTACGTTTAAGGTTCAAATATATTTCCTGCAGTTCACACTGAAATACCTCGAGGCAAATGGTGCGTCATTTAGGTAAAAAACCTTTTATTTTCAGAGAGATTATCCAATTTAACTGAACAGTGAAGTAACTATGCGGATATCAAGAATGCGAAATTTGAAGTCGTTCGACATTATGTTTTTTTAATACCACAAAGTTATGGCAGTCGTTACAAGGTAAAAGGTTACTTAGACTACAAGACACAGAGAAAGGTTTATAATTTTGCAACGAGCACAAGTTTAATTATTATTAATTAAAATAAAAAACTATAAAGCATTTACGAATAAAAAATACAAATATAATTAATATTACCTGGGGGCCGAGCTTTGCTCGGGAGAGGTCAGTCCGTTAGTTTAGATGATTTTTAATAGTATTTTACCATCTCCCCTTACTGTTGAGCAGATTTTCTTACCTCATTTGTCTTTCTATGCATGTTTAAAGTGACTTCAGTTGTTATTTATAGCTCAATGTCCCTTTGATTGTAATTTTCAAATGCTTTTAGTTACTGCTCTCAGGAAACTGCATATTTTTAGTCAAACTACATGGGTCTTGCTTTGACATCAAACTGATTGATAATAAACAGCTGGTATGATTCTTTTGTTTTCATTTTAAACTCCATAAGCCCAATATTAGTTTTTCAACTTTTCATATTAGTTTTTTGTACATTATTTTATTTTTCCTGGAAATTAAACCTGACTAGACCTTATTTTTAACCTAGAAATTAGTTATTTCCAACATTTGAAGGATATGGATCCGTTTTTGAGATCAGAGTTGCAAGCAAACCTAATAATATTAGAGTATGGGATAGGATACAAATTGTATTTGTTATTTTATGAATTTTTTGAAAATAATATTTAAAACTTAAGGTTTTGCCAGAAGTTCTGAATATATGTGATTTAGTTTATGGAAGTGGCAACATAAACAGTTATTCCTGAACGAACATTACCGACCTCCGGCTGTTTATATAAGTGCGCATCAGTTGAAAATATAAGGTTTGTTTAAGCTCATTTGTTGATTTATGTTATCAAACATTTGTTCAAACCTGTGATTTTTAATTAAATCATAATGTATATAACTAAATCAAATATTGTTCAAAGTTTATTTTTTTTATTTTTTTGGACTTTACCTATCGCTTCTATTGTTTAAAACTACACTACGTTTCGGGAGGTAAGGAAACTCCTCCCGTTTTCAAGTGAACCCTACTTACATCTAAATATCAAATTCTTACACCTAACTAACCTAAATTTTTTTGATTTTTTAAATATTCTTCTTTTATATATTTTTATTTATATATTTTTCTTTCCAAATAAATCCAAAAAAAATTCAAATCCATCGCTATTATGAGTTTCAAAAATACAATTGTTCAAAGTATTAATGAAATTTGGTTATTTACAGTACAAAAAATACTATCTGTATGGTTAAAAATTTTCTGAAATGCTAATATAAAATAAACATTTTCAAAAGTGCTTGGTTTAGAAAGTTTAATATCCCCCAACTACGTACTGTAGGGCAATTTCTAATAAAGTGGAAGCGCTTAGGAATTTGCAATGCTAATCTCTGAGGGCATTGAGGAATTTTTCTTTGTTGGTTCCCCCAAACAATCTTACCCATAACTGAAATGACAGTATATTCTTATCAAGTTTACTAGGTATAAACTAGATTCGTTATTATGTTTTTATATTTTAGTTCAGAGCAACAGTGGCCTTTTAATATAGTAATAACTTACTTAACTTGGCCTTATTAATTGAGCTATAAAATTGTAACCCGTTATTCTACCCAATCCCACTTAACACCAATAGAAAAAACATTAAATTTGCAATAAATTAGAGGTTTTACTAAAGGATATGTTTGAAAACACCAGGTTGTAACGAAAATAAAGTAAAAAATGCTCTTAAATAATCTTGTTATTGCATTTTCTAGGCTCCATTTTATCACCTAAAAGTTAAGCTGTGTGATGTCAAGTTAAACAAAAAACTTCCTTATTTAATAACCTTTAAAATGATGTAATATTAATAAGGCGTTGTTAGTCAAAAAGACAGGTTATCAAGGTGTTGGTTATCAAATTAATATACCAAATGTTAATAGTTTATTAATAGAAAATATAACTTAATTCGTTAAAATATAACTCAGAAGTAAAATAACTTTATTTTCTAATTTAAATTAGAAAATTAATTAAAATAACTAGATTTTTTCGTTTATTTATGTCCAAATGTAATCAGAAAAGACATAAAAAATTACAAGATAAAAGACATGAAATTCGTGTGTAGGAGGAAGGAGGGAGGGAAATATTCGAACCTCCTCATTGTGCATAGGAGGAGGAAGGAAAATACATTGAACCACTTAATGTGATACTTAATATTTTATGAACATCACAGACAATGATTTAAGGTATTTTCAATAACAACTTGTGTTTATTTATAACTAAAATTCTTATTTTGAACAAATAAACACCCTGGAGAATAGCGGCATCTTAAAGCACTCCTAATAAATTAATATTGTTTATAAACCGCTAGCTGTCAAACTAATGGTGCTAGACACGTCTAGGGCATTAGCGTCCGTTAGGCTTGGTCATCCTATCATAATCTAAACGTATAATTTAGGTTTTATATTTCTAAAAGACAACCTGAGAAGATGTCGGTTTGTTTTCCTTCATAAATTACTTATTTCACAATTTCGTTATACTTCTTATAAAGGGTGAGTTTCTACTCGCTACATTACCTTCACCAGTGAGTTCTACTCACTAAAAGGAACAAATATTTTCCCATAGACCCTTGTCCTATTCTCAACCGTTTGGCTGTAATTGGGAATTTTGCATTTTTTATAACTTACTTGACTTGGCCTTATTAATTGAGCTATAAAATTGTAACCCGTTAGTCTACCCAATTCCACTTAACACCAATAGAAAAAGCATTAAGTTTTCAATAAATCGAGTATATGTGTTTGAGGACACCAGGTTTTCACGAAAATAAAGTAAACCCCACTCTTAAATAATCTTGGTATTGCAATTTCAAGGCTCCATTTTATCACCTAAAAGTTGTGCTTTGTGATGTCAAGTTAAACAAATACCCCCATAGCAGCAAACCTGCATACTCAGCGAATTTCCAATGGAGATATAAATGTCTTAATACTACATAAAGCCACTTACCAAGTTTCATAAAAATATATTCACAAATAAGCGATATATACAATTTTAATTATTCTCCATAAGAATAACATTGGGGCTGAGTACGTAGGTTTGCTGCAACAAGGAACACAAAAAATTGGTTTTTATGCTAATGTCAATATAGCTCAACTAGGTGAAGTCGTATACCAGTTTTTATTCATTTATGTTCATAATTAAGGGAGACAGAGCATTTAATTAATATCCATAAGAATAACATGGGGACTGAGTACGCAGGTTTGCTGCTACGGGAGAATTATGCAAAAAATTGTTTGGAGCAAATGTCAATAGACTTCAACGAGGTGAAGCTGTATACCAAGTTTCGTCAGTATACGTTCATAAATAAGCGAGATAAAAAATTTTCTTTTCCTCCATAAGAATAACATTAGACAACGTACTGTGTTTAGCATTTTCAATATCTCGGTAACCAATTGGCGTAGAGGAATGATCAAAATACCAAATTGTTTGTTTTTTAAGCTGCATCGAATGGTCAAAACTAAAATTTGGCTTTTTCAAAAATTATATGTAAAAAATTCAAAAAACCCATTTTTGGGGTACAAAATACCCCTTCCGATAAGTCGATCTGTCTGGTTTTCGAACTTAAAGTCATAAATGCTGCTTTACATATTTATACCAAATTTTGTCAAAATGGGATCATTTTTACGAGAGTTATTGTGCTCATGGACACACACACACACACACACACACACACACACACACATATATATATATATATATATATACAGTATCAAACGAATAGTGTTTTTGGGGTCTGGGGACCTTAAAACAAAAAGTTATCATGGTCCTGGGCCTAGGTCTTACCATGCCGACTACGGTAATAGCTTCTTCCCTATAGGGGAAATTCGCTAAAAACGTCCTTATTACATAATCTTTAAAATTATGTGCTATTAATACGGTGTTGTTAGTCAAAAAGACAGTATAACTACCTAAATAATTCATAAAAACCTCGTTTACCACTTATTCTTTCATTGATATTAACGGATTTAAGTAAATTTTGACGTTCAGCTAGTTAACAAAATTATTAGAGTATTTTTATTAACAGAGTATTTTTAGAAGGATGTGTGATTGAAAAAACCAGGTTGTAAGGAAAATAAATTAAAAATACTCTGTTAATAAAAATATGGATTGGGTGGAATAACTAACGGTTTACTATTTTATAGATCAATTAATAAAGCCAAGTCAATTAAGCTACACAAAATTCAAAATTCCCAATCACAGCCAAACGGTTGAGAATCGGATGTCTATAGCAAAATTGTTGTTCCTTTTAAATAATAGAACTCACTGGCGAAGTTAATGTAGCGAGTAGAAACTCACCCTTTATAACAAATCTTTACAAACCCATGGAGTTTTATGACGAAGGTTACATTAAAAATAAAAAGCAATCAAGTAATTATGTAATGATAGGGAAAATTCTGCGAAATTTCCAAAGGATTTGCAAATGATGAAGCTAATTTCAAGAGTGCAAATCGTTAATGTCTAATAATCATTTTATCATAGCAAAATAAAATGTAATTGTTACAAAATTTTACAAAAGTAATCGAAAGAAGTAATCGAACATAAGTAAGAAGATAACTTTGGATATGTTGTAATATGTGTATGCGTTTATAGTTTATGAACATATACAAGTTTTTTATATAAATTAGACACAACGGTGAATACTGCCTGAGCAAAATAAGAGTCACTTCACATTAGATAAAAATAAATAAAAGTTTTGGCTTGAATTAATTTTAATAAATCAAAATTATCACTTGAAACTACTTTTTTTTATTACTTCCCTATTACAATAGGACATTAATATCAAACACATTTATGTATTCTAAAATTACAGTTAAACCGCAGGGTATGTGGTTTGGAGCTGCATTAATATCGGCAGATGTGTTTGTGGTGAAGATAGGAGTCGGTTTTGGGGGCGGGGGGCGGGGGGCTAAATCAATGTTTGGCTCTGACAAGCCGATATTGTTTAAGCGTTATCAATATTAACGTGTCAGCTGAAATTTAATTTCAGCCTTGAGTGTAATAAAATCTTTTGACAAAGATTTTTTTGTATTTTTCCCAACTACGAAATGTAATTCATGTTATTGCGTGTATGCTTATTTTCCTATTTTATATCAATATTTATAAACTGCAACATTATTGACACCCAATAAAACCCAGAACTATGTCAAGTGTTAATTTTAAGTGTTCCATCAAAAGCTATTTTGGGAATGTAATGTGGGTGAAAATATGTCACAAGCGGGGTTGGTTACAGTTATTCTGCCCTGACGTCACAAGTGGTAAAGAGCTTAAGTCTTTACTTTCCGAAAACTGACATCTTATCTGTAAATACTGTAACACATTCTCGATTATCTAGTTACGAGTTTTTATAATAACACATAAGTTCAACTTTGTCTTATATATTTTACAATGTCTTATGACGTATTTTATTACATCCATTGTTAATACTGAAGATAATTATAATAATTAGAGCTCTTCTACGTGATTCTGTACATAGAATAACTTAGAAATAGATTGAGCTATTATATATTAGGAATTCCATGAAGAATGACATCGTTTTTTTATCAAATTACTACAAAAATATGTTTTGCATTTAAGTTCTCAACTTATTTCTGGTTGAATAGCCTCCAAAGTTCATAAACAATATCAAATATGGTTACCGTACCTCAAATCAATCAAATCAATTCTATTTACCGTCATTTAACAAAAGGATGCAATGACAAACGTCCAACTTATAACTAAAAAAAGATAACAAAGTCCTCCATCTTCAGCTTTAAAACAATCCAAATAACCGCAGTTAAGGAAGTCATGACACTTTCATCTTCAGGTAGAATTCAAAATCCATAAACATATATAAATTCTCAATTTCCCAATTTCACAGGGCACAAAAGTTAAACTCATATTCCTTGCAGAAATTAAGAAAAATAAAAATAAAAAGTGTTTAAACAAAACCTTGTTCACTACAGCATCTGGATGCTTGTATAGTTAGTAGTTTATTCGTTATCATACCTTCCAAACTGTAGTTATAGATACCGGCAGATATTCCTTTGTGAGCTAGCGCGACGTCATCATAAACAGTTGCCCTATACACTAATAAAACACAATAACCGCTAACTTGGGTCATAAATCTTAAGAGTGTAACGGCACAAGAGCCATAAAACCCCTCGTTTGGTTCTGGTAATCGTTTTATTAGATTGATCATTAAGTAGAATTAAACCTGTTTAACTTTAAATGTTAAGTTTGCCGAACATGCAACAAGTTGTTTGGAGGCTTTACAATAAGTTTATTTTTATTTTAAACTATGGCATATACACAAACAGTATATTAGCTTCCGTATTAGTTATGTTTATACATCCTCTACCTCTTATGTTGTGTACTTGAATAGAAATAAATCTTTCTTTCTTTCTTTCTTTCTTTTCTCTTAAAATTGATTTCAACTCAAGAGGCAAAATGGGATAAACAGGTGTGTTAATTATCCTCACTATCTGAATGGGTAAGTTTTTGATTTGCTAAAGCAGCCGAAAATAATGATATTATCCTAATAAATAAGTTTTGGGTTACCTAGTTTCTTTAAATTTTTATAATTGGTATGATGCTCTCGTGTGTATAGTGTTTAAGGATAATGGAACGAAAGATAAAAACGTTATAAAAATAAAAAGGATGAATTATAATTGCCAATTTAGGATTTAAAAACAAATCCGTTGTTAAATACATAATTATTAAAAGAGCTTTGATCGTAAAAAAATAAAGTTTTAAACAAAATTACATATTCCACCTAAAAATGGATAAATTCTTAACTAATAATGTTTTTTGTCACGCCCAAAAATGTAAAATATGATTTGTTAAGCAAACAGTTACAAAAGCCAATGCATTAACTCTCCTTATTTTGTTGCCAAGTAAATAAATTACATGGAGGAAGAAATGTATAATTTTATCACTTGAATAATGTAAATCCATTAAGCCCATCCCATCTTGAACATGCCCGGAATATGTTACACTTCTCTTTGAATACACTTACTTGGCGCCTTAAGAAAACGAATATTAATGTTTAAGAACCAGTAGTGATGAAACATAAATAAATATAGAAAAAAATACTTTTATGGAATATTTTGACAAAATAAGTCTTACCTTCATACGGTAAAAGGTTTGCCCACTCCTATGCTCCTGAAAAACCCTTGAGATAAAAATTTTGGCTTTTGGGGCTCTTGCTATTTTTAAGGATAATAAGGTTTACATAAATGTATAAACTACACAATTTCATTATCATGTATTTATTTATTTCACTTATGGAGAAGCTGTAATGTCATTCGACAATAGTAAAACACTTGTAAAATCATATTTGATAATTATCTTAGATTTCTATCGACCCTGTCTCTTAAAATTCTAAATTTGAAAAAATTTATGGAAATTTTAAATTGTAATTATTACGAAACAAAAACGTTGTGGCAGTTTGTACAGTATAATAAATCTTTAAATGACGGATTGCCAAGTTGAATAAGGGTAGTCCATTTTGGTAAACACGATTCAATAAACACATCTCATATACTACATATAAACTACATATAGTTGCACTTCTATATAAGACGTTACAAGGCCTTGTACCAAATTTTAAGTATAATAATCGTCTTTAAGTACAGTATAAGAGCAAATAAACTGTTTAATATTGTGAGACGAAATTTATTATTTCATTTTTAACTGTAAAAATTCGTTACATGCTACCACATAAATTGTTTACTTTTGGTAATAAACTGAAGAAGATGATAATATTAGTTTAGTTATTTTATCGTTAGCTACCCACACCGCACGTTTATGTGGCAGTGAAAATTTGATTTTAAATTAATGCTATTTTAGAGTGAGCGGTGCTGGTTTAAGGACAATATTATTGAAGGAAAATAGGATATTGTAGTTAGGCAATACATGCTTGGTCAAGCTGAAATCGTGTTAACGCTTCAGCCAGCCAGAGCGTCGCCTGGATCTCTGATCTCTTTATCAATAATTATTCCAATTTTTACTCCGAAAGCACAATTAAATATACGTGGTTTATTTTAACTAAAAATTAGTAAAAATAAAATGATATACGAGTTTTTTTCAAATTTGTTTACAGTTTTTTCTTGTTTTTTACCTCCAGAACCGTCGATTGAAAATACAAATTCAATGGGTGACTTACCCTGATATCTATAGTATAGTTATTTAATTCATTAACAAATTTTCAGTTCATTGTGATATTTTTAAATCACCTGTCAGACACATGTGATTTATTTAATCACTCCACTATGTACATTGTTGAACAATTCTATAGCACTTATCACAAAAACAATAAACATTGATGATGTTGACTTTTTAACGAGTTTTAAAAACTACAACTATTTTCGTTCTTGGCCGGCTGGATGATACCAAACTTATTGGGCAATTGCACAGTTGCTAATTATGTAGAAAACGCTTGGTTTAAAAACAAATGGCCGAGGGCGAAAATGTCTCAACATCGCACTAAGTAAAAAAAATATAAAATTTTGAAAAATTCTAACAATTTCCGCCATATTTAACATGCAGGAAATTATAAATACAGGATATCCCAATGTTTTCAATACGTATGGTGTGTTATAATTTAAATAAATATGTTCTTAATGATTTTTGCATACAAACTTAAAACATCCCAAACACATCCAGGTTGCGTTTTGCTCCCACGATATTTGAAAATGGCATCCGCTTTTTTTAATATTAAAAGTTCATATTTTGAATGGGCACCAAAATGTTCTCTCGTTTAGAGTTGCCTGTATATATTTTGGTTTAAACTGTATCTCTGGGGACCCAGTTAAAATCAAGGCCCTGTAGTTCTTCTGATGTGGTTTATATTATGGATGAATGAATACATATTTAATTAATTATTTGACACCATTCATTAAGGCAATAGTGTAAGGTAATAGTGTATTGCGTACCATCTACGAATGTATGATATTCATCTGGTATATATAGCTTTTTATACCTCCCATTCATAAAAGCGAGGTAATTCTATCGCAATAATATAACACTCTATCACAAAGTACCACAAAGAGAAAGCAAAACCAAACTAAACGCTAAAGATAAGTACACATGACATGAATTGAATAACAGATATTTAGGGAAACAACCCGTTCAGGCGTGCAGTGACACATTCCGCTGTGGTTGAATTACATTACGGGAGTATTTCAAATGCGGATTCTAAGTCAACTGTCAGGTCTAGAATGGGTGGAGCTGACAGTTGTTATATACCATCTTCATCTCTCTCACTCACTCAACCTGTGTGGTTTTCTCTCTCTCTCTCTCTCTCATACACACACCATCTCTGTGAACTTAATTTGTTCATTGCTTTAATTATATTACTGCAAAAAAGTAAAGTAAATTGTAGAAGTCTTTACCAAGGTAATCGGTAGCAAGTCATTGGCGTGGTGGTCAAGATGAAGGTCTTCCAAAACAACTGCCATGTCGTGGGTTCGAATCCCATTAATGTGTAGTAAATTTTATAATTACTGTATAGCTTGTACTGTAGCAGTTCATGGGTTTGCTTGATACGTTGCACGCACAAACCTAAGGCCCATGTGGAAAATCAAAATAGGGGAAAAATAGGTCGCCTCCTGTTTAAAAATCTTCTTATTCCTTAAACCTGAATCCAAGCGACTTGTAATTTAGTGATCGAATTAGATTTTTCCGCTATCTTAGATAAGCTACGCAAGCAACCCTTTTAGGAGTTTTATTTCTGATTTTGTTGGTTGTTTGAACCAGGGTATGTCCAATGGCTGTAGTCTGTGGCTTGATATCTTTTTACACTTGCATATTTATTTGGAAAGTCAGGGTTTTATAATTTACTGCAAAATAACAATCTATCAGAGAAAACTGAAGAATTAAATTCCAACTTGACTACCTATTAGGATTTGAAAAATATAAGTACTTCCACTACAGATAGTTTTGTTAAAATAAAAATATTCAATGTATGTGAATAATTCAAATATGTACTACACATTATGTGGATGAAAATAAAATAATTGCCACAAATTATTGTATAACTAAACCAGGCTCACTTTATATTCATGTTTTCCTCTAAAAATGTAAATATATTTTTAAACCGTTTTGAGTTGTTCGTCCTTTGTGATTTAAGGAGTTCATCTCTGTTTACAAAGAGAGCATAACATTCTCTTTAGCTGAAGTTTTACTTGGACACGACCCGTTACTTTCTACTCGGTTTGAACGCTTTAGTCAAAGGCCGCAAGTGCAGGGAAAGTTTTAACATTCACATCTCCTTTGATGTTCTGCTTACAAAATGTCTCATAAACAATATTCGCCAAATGGACAGTGTTTTCGCCCCATCAAAATGTTTTCCTCGTTTTTATTCGGTTTTTGTTTATGATCGCTAATTAAGCTGCTTTAATTCTTTATTACTAAAATAATTTCTTTACTTTTGTTCTGCGATTTTAGGTCTCTAAAACTATTAATTATTTTACATGTTTGGTACCAATCGAAAGTTCAAGGCGTGCCTTTTGACGGTTTTAAAACATTCACAATCAGGGTCCTGCCCCATGGGGTTTATGTCCCAACGTTAATATTATAGAGTTATAGTTTATGTAATCAAGCAGCTGATTTGAATATAACAATTTTAAAACATATGTCCCAATGCCTGCGAGATTCCCTTGCGGGGAATAGGACAACTACTAGTATGACATTAAAATTAATATTGTATTGCACGTTATACAACCGTCAAAAATACCAGTTAATAAAAATCTACCTTTATAATATACTGAGTTTGATATAATTAAGTTACGTACAGTGGTGTTCATCAAATTATGCTTTAGTTATTGCAGACCATGCCAACCGACTTAAATTCATGAATAGAATAATATTAAACTTCGAAGTATGATTTAAGAAACGAATAAAACAAACTTACATGTTTTACATCTCTACATAGGGCTACAATCACTATTATCTCAGAGTAAAGCTTTCACATTCATTTTAAATACTTAACTAAGTATTGTTGAAAGTATAAAAAATGAATCTGTTAAAATAAAAAATAAAATCAATATGTCGGTTGACAACTTCTTTATTACCATGGCACGTGTTCTTTAATTATTCAAAACGCGCTAGAAATCTTAGAGATAGTTTTACTTTTACCCTTCACTAATTTGTAAGACGGCAAGTAGGCCTATGCGGTTTATAAGATGTAAGTATGCATAAAATATGGTACAAGGCAAATCGATTTCAACCAGTTAAACCGATCATCAAAAGGCCCACTCTCAACTTGACATTCTCTAATTGGAGTGAAATAAGTAAACTAATAATTTGTTTTTTCACTTCCATATGTTCATCCAAATGTTAAAAGTTTAATACAAACATACAATATGCTTTAGTTGAGTGTTTAATATTGAGGTAGATTTTGAAAAAAAAGTTTTTCTTCCACCGTATTCTTCGACTGATTTTCGACTGTGGCGTTTTGTGTATAGCTTTTTAAAGAAAATTATTTTATGGTATTTCGATCCAAATTCTTAACTTGTTTCGGACCAACCCGGGTCGTGACCCTTCCAACAGTTTCCAACATCTAAGACAAAAAAATTAGGCTAATAATATGTCCAACGGTTCTTAAAGTACTAAATAAATCACCGTTATTTTAGAATCGTGTGACTTACATGTATTGGTTGTATAATGTTGATGAAATTTGAGGATAAAGTATGAGAAATAACGGAGAAAACTTGTGTATAGCATAAGTACTGCAAATATATCCTTGTATAACTATTTCTCATTATACTTCTAGCTGTAGGAAGATTGCAGTCACGTGGCTAAACCTTTCCCTAACTATGTGATGGTGGGTGGCAGGGGAGATCAGATTCACCTACTCCCGTCTCAGACACATGCCTTCCGCAAGGCTCAGGAGGAAAACTGTTCATAGAATAGGCCGATAAAATTATTGACCCGTGGTTTTAATGTGGCTCGTAGGGCCAAAAAACAAACGTTTTAATTTGTTCAAGAATGTAACAAAAACACATTTTTATAGAATAGAGATTCGAATTAAAATTTCACTTTTTCTTAGTCGAGTGTTTTCTTGGACCGGAAATGATTTGCAAAATACCAAGGTTTAAACTAATCTAGAGGTTGAATACTCTAATATGTATATGTAAAAAAATAGTTTTTGAATTAAGTACTGCGTTTTGATGATATGTTACTATTTACGTGTCCCATTTAAAAATCTTCAAATTCACAAATGTATACAGGGCGAATAAAAAGTCAGGACCTCCCTCAACCTTTTTATTTGTTAATATAAAGTTATATCTTTTGGATTGGGATAGTAGTTTAAGGTGTAGTATATTTTAATATTATTTAAAAACTTGAGTGTCCCCCAAAAACGGGATTTTGGGGGCAGCTCAAAATTTTTAAATGTAAACCCCCTTTGAGTTTAAAGAACTGTAAAAAAATTAGATAAATGTTAAAAATTATGGACCGTTATCTCTTCACTAACCAAAATCGAAGCCAGTCAAAATTCGTTAATATTATATTGAAATCTGGAAGACAAATCTTGGGGGCATTCAACATTTTTAACAGAGATGCACCTGAAGTTCGTATCACAACGCGATTGTAATCCGATAATTGTAACTTAGGAAAAGTAAAGATAAAACAAAAAATATTCTCTTCCAGACATGAATACAAGTTTTTCTTCTAGGAATTTTGGGGGAAAGATAGTGTTCTCTAATTATCACCATTTATGTAAATGTTTAAATTTTGTTTATTAGTGGTCACTCAAAGGGGGTTTACATTTAACAATTTTGAGTTGCCCTCAAAATCACCTTTATTTAGGGAAGACTCAAACTTTTAAATAATGTTAAAATATACTACACCTTAAGTTACTATCACTACCCAACAAATATTAGCTTATATAAACAAATAAGCGAGATCGCACGCAGCACGCTGACGTGAGGGAAGTGAATTTCCGCATTAAAACTTTGAAAAGATCAAATAAAGGGTTTGAACCAACACTGGTTACATTTGTTTGAAAATTGAAAAATTTTGTTTTTAGGCTATTTTGATACTCCTGGTTATATTTAAATACACTAATAGGAAGCCAATGTTGTACATTATAAAATTATAAGGAGGTTTTGTTGGGATAAAAAGTTGGTATAGGGGTATGGGGGGGGAGTGATAAAACGAAACTAAGACATGAAAAACAGCCTTTTCAGTGTAAAATCCCCATAAGACACCGTACTGTATTTTGAAAAAATACAGTATATTTTGACAATTAACATTTTCTTTAATAACTCGGTAAGTACTTGTGCTATAATGATGAGGGGTTTCAAATCTTTGGCTTTTTACGTACAATAATTTAATGTGCAATAAGTGTACATTTGGGAATTTTCTGACCCTTTTTAGGCCCAAAAACTCAAAATTTAAAAACTTAAAATCCCAAAAAAGGGGGTTAGAGTTTTCCGATTGTTTTGCCCAACAAACTTGTCCAACTGATTATAAAAAGGAATGTCTCTACCAAGTTTGAAGTAAATCGGACAAAAAGTGCGACCGCTAGAGTGCGAATACACACATATATATATATATATATATATATATATATCCGAAAACGTTTCGTATATATATATATGTGTGTGTGTGTGTGTGTCTGTTACCGCGATAACTTGAGTAAAAAACGTCCGATTTCGATGAAATTTAGCTCAAATGTGTAAAGTGACATTCATGGATTTAAGTTCGAAAACCAGAAATATCGGACCACGGGAAGGGGGGTTTATGGGGGTTTTAAATTTCCAAAAAAAAGTTTTTTGCATTTTTCACCCTAAAATTTGTAAAAAACTTAATTTTGGTTTTGACCATTTTATAGAGCTTAATAAAACAAATAATATGGTATTTTGAATTTTTAACCTAGGTTAAGTGGTTGCGGAGAAAATCAAAAAAAACCTGCTCATAAAATCTCCCATGTTAATCTTATGGGAAAAAAGTTTTTGGCTTTTCCTCAGTTCATTTCTATGTAAACTTCACATTTGCTTTTACCAATCAGTTTAGCTCTACAAAACAATCATTTGGTGTTTAAATTGTGATTCTACGTCCAACCGTTGCCGAGTAATTCAAAGTGCCAAACACAGTATGTTGTCCAATGTTATCCTTATGGAGAATATTTAAAATTTGATATCTCGATTATTTATGAATGTATATTGATGAAACTTGGTAGGTGGCTTCACCTAGTACTGGTATATTGATATTTCCACAAAAAATTGATTTTTTTTTATTATCCTCTTAGCAGCAAACCTGCATTCTCATCCCTAATGTTATTCTTTTGGAGAATACAGAATGCTTTATATCTCCCTTAATTATGAACATAAATCATTAAAACTTGGTATATAGCTTCACCTGGTTGAGTTATATTGATAATTGCAAAAAACTCGCATTTTTATCTTCCTCGTTGCAGCAAACCTGCGTTCTCAGCCCTAGTGTTATTCTTATAGAGAATAAATAAAATGCTATATATCACTTATTTATTTAAGTATTTTTATGAAACTTAGTAAGTGGCTTTATTTGTTAGTAAGAAATATATTCATTCATAGGAAATTCGCTGAGTACGCAGGTTTGCTGCGACGGGGGTATTGATACATTTGTTTCTGGAATTTTTTCCACGGACCTTAAAAACCCGTCCTGTCCTTCTGAAACCATACCGCCAGGAGGCCAAGGGTAAATTATTTACTGTAAATTATTTACTTTCTTGGTCCTCGTCCGATTCGCTTCGCTCATTCGCCTTTTGTGGACTTTTTAGTTTTCAGTTAAGTTCACAAATATATTTTACCTATCATAATTTTAAGTAAAACCACTATACCCGATGTCAAATTGCAAAAGAAATTTTAAAATTCTAAAAATGACATTGATTTAACTTGAGTACATGGTTAATATAACTAGCATTAAATATTTTTCTAAACTTGATGAAGTATATCAGATTCATACAATCGTATTGTGGGTTGAGTCACGGCCTACGTTTTCAAGCTAAAGTTCCTTGTCGCAGTTATTTCCACACTAATAGCTTCGTACAAATATTTTTTCTTAATATTTAGTAGTATTTTATATTTTTTAATTTGATAATATTTGTGATGTTATTGTTTTTTCGATAATATTGTTTTCAGCGTTCAAAAAGTATTTAGAAAATATTTCTCACATTATAACAAAACTATGTTATACCTTGGCATTTTTTTGTCCTTATAGTAAAATACAGTATGAGTACAATGTATAGTACTATTTATCCAAAAATGAGACATACGTCACGCGTATCATATTTCTAAAAATAAAAAAAGGCTCAGCTTAAGTTGTGATACGACTTCCAACTCCCTTAAGCAGGTGGGTTTCGTTCAGGATACCTCCAAATTTATGGCATAATAATCAAGTTTGAAATTCCAAAAATAATAAATGGTTTTATTTAATATAAATATAAAAGTATTTTAAAATATCTTAAAAATATGAGGTCACAGTTCAGGTGCTTTCCTGTATTAAAACATACTCCGCATGCTTACAGAATATTTGGCACCGATTGCTTAGTATTTATGTAAATTATTATTTTATTTGAACCTCAATTACGTTTGGAAACTAAATGCTTGAAAATAAAAAAAACTGGGTGTTAATAATGAACTAAATACTTGTTTAAAGACGTTTATGTCCGTTGGCCAGGTTTCCGTAACAAACGACTGCGCGGGACACTTAAGTACCACTAACGTCCGTCTACCCTCGGCCTGGTCAGCGTAATGGGGTCTTTAGGTTACAACCGTTATAACGGCACTTTGCCCTTACATCTATAAAATACCCCCGTCACAGCAAACCTGTGTACTCAGCGAATTTCCAATGCATAATATATGTCTTAATACCAAATAAAGCCGCATAGTCAATAGTCAATAGTCAAATATCTTTATTCATTCAGAAGTACAGTGTACAACATTTGAACAGTGTCAATATATTACAAGTGATACAATACGTTCAAGCCTTTCTAAACATAGATATATATCTTTTACTCTTAGCATGGAAGAGTGAGGTGGAAAAATTCATCCAGTGTGTAAATGGCTGCATCTATCAAATACTCCTTCAGTTGTTTTTTAAATTTTGTGTGATTTTTTTCATTCAAAATATGTTGCGGTATCTTTTTCAAAAATTTGCCTCCCGCATACGATGGCCTTTTCTCATAAAATTGTAATCTATGGTGACTACAAACGGCCTCATTCTTTTTCCTTGTATTATATTGATGAATGGGATGAACAGAAACATTATTTGCCAATTTATTTCTTGCTACTAAAATTGAGTCAAAAATATATTGCCCATATACAGTAAGTATTTTTAACTGTTTAAAATATTCTATAGCCGAATCATTATGTTTTAGTTTAAGGATTATTCTTATAGCTTTCTTCTGCAATTTTAATATCCTATCGAGATTTTCTTTTTTTGTTGCACCATATAGACAAATTCCGAAAGAAATATGAGAATGAATATATGCAAAATAAATATTCTTGAGGGTTATTAAATTGCAATGAAAGGACATTTTTGAAAGAGCATAGATTCCAGAATTTATTTTGGTCAGTAATTTACTTACATGCTCATTCCAATTTAAGTGTTGATCTAATGTTAGTCCTAAAAAATGTGTACTTTCTTTCTGTAAAATGAAATTAGAGTCATACATTATGACTGGTTCATTACCACTTTTATTTTGTGCTGTTTTAAATGTAACAAAATTAGTTTTTTCATGGTTTAGTATTAAATTTTGATTTAATAAATAATTGCCTAAATTCCCAAGTTCTATGAAAGCTGTCAATTCCGTTTGTTCAAGAGTTGGGGATGATATCATTAAACTAGAATCATCAGCATAAAGGCACAGTTTACTGCTCGGTTTACATGTCAGTGTGTTATCTATGTCCTTCAAATAGCATAAGAATAGCAAAGGCCCCAAAATAGACCCTTGCGGAACGCCAAATTTTATTGTTTCTATTTTTGATGCAGCTTTAATAATTTTATTGTTTGATACATAACTGATTTCAACAAATTGTGTTCTATTGGTCAGGTAAGAATCAAACAATTTTACTGAATTTTTGGAGACCCCTAGAGATGATAATTTTTGTAACAGTATAGGATATTTCACACTGTCAAAAGCCATGGTTAAGTTCATGAATATTCCTGTTGTATTTTTACCTCTGTCAACAGACTCGATCACTGCCTCTAAAAACGAAACAGCTGCAGAGGTGACTGACCTTCCAGGTCTAAACCCATGCTGAATGTCATCTATTAAATTGAATTTTTCAAGGAATGAAGTTAATTGTTGTTGTACTATTTTTTCATAAATTTTTGAAAAGGTTGGTAACAGGTCGATAATTAGCGATACTTTTCCTGTCATCTTTCTTATGTATAGGTACGATTCTTGCTTTTTTCAATTGATCTGGGAATGAACCAGTAATAAAAGAAGAATTGATCAGGTGGCATAAAATCTTACTTGTTTCATATTTCACACCTTTCAGGACACTAACAGGTATTTCATCGTACCCACTGGAGTTTTTATCTTTCAGTGAACCTATTATGTTTTCCACCTCATTTTCATTCACTGACTTAAAACTAAACTTGGTCACCAACACATTTGAACTACTGACAGGGTCTGGCTCTATACACTGTACATACATATTTCTATTTGGGTCAATATCTTCCACCTCATTTACAAAGTAATTGTTAAATAAATCTGAAACAATTTTGGGGTCATCAATGGTATTTGTGCCAATAGTCAGAACAATATCCCTGAACCGATTTTGGTTGTTATTTTTAGAACCAACTTCTGAGTTTATAATTTTCCAAACAGTTTTTTGGATATTAGAGGATTTACTGATTTTGTCCTCATAGTGTTTTGTTTTAGCTTGATTTAATTCTTTCCTAAACAGATTTTTTCATTTTTTAATATAGTCCTTATTTTATTTACTTTACATTTTCTAAATTCTTTTGTCATACGTATTAGTTTAGACCTCTTAGATTTTAGTTCTTTAGTTAGCCAATGATTCTTTTTGTTGTTTTTAGTTGTAAGGGTTTTTGGAAACGCAATATTAAAATAAAAAATAAATTTTTCATGAAAAGTATCGTATTTTTTTCAGTGGGTGAAAAATATACATCTTCCCAAAGTTCATTTGATAATAAACTGGAGAAGTATTTGATGTTTTCACTAGAGAACTTACGTATTTCTTGCTTCAAGGGCTTCTTTTTAAATGTGTTTAAGTTTACAGGATTTAGTATCAATATTTGGCCATCATGGTCCGACAAACATGTAATTATCCCTTCAATTGTGATATTACATGAGTCTATCTTGTTAATTAGAAAATTTTCAATAGCTGTTTCAGTACTTTCAGTTATTCTTGTCGGAAAATCAACTAGATATTCCATGTTGTGGCTTTTTAAAGTGTCTTTAAGTAATTTTTGTTTATTATCATTTTTTAAAACATCAATGTTTATATCTCCTCCAATTATTATGTTAGTAAACCTTTTGCTATAAAACTCAATCACAACACTCAATCTGTCCAAAAATACTTTTACATCCGAACTTGGGGACCTGTAAATACCGATAACTAAAAACTTAAATTTACCCTCAATATAACTCGAGACACAAAATTAAAATTGCAATTCCTCCAGGTATTTATCACTTCGAAAAATAGGCACATCCACCTGCTTCGATATAGTGTTTTCCCCAGACAGTAACATAACTCCCCCTTTAACAAACTTTTTTCTACAAAAATAAGGATCAATTTTGTAACTATTTAAATTAAATCGAGATATTTCATTTTCCTTCATATCATGTTCTGAGAGAATAAGTGTGTGTGGTTTTAACTCATCTAACGTTGCTTCTAATGAATTTACTCTTGAATTAAGGTGTTGGATATTTTTGTGAAATATTCTGATTGAATTATTGTTTATAGCTACTTTATTGGAGGTGCTGCACTGGCTGTGGAGTTTAAAGAAGCAGGAGGCTGTGATGCATAATTGGTATTCTCTTTTAAACAAAATATTTTGTTAGGTTGAAGCACTGACGTATTCACAGAAACAGAGACTTTTGTATTCATTTCACTGTACACTGCACTGAGGGACACTGCTGGGTTTCCACTGACAGTTGGGTCCACTGCGCTGTAGGGCTGCTGCTGTGGAGGTGAAGACTGCGTCAGATGCTCAGAGTTGTGCGAGTCGTCAGTGCCCATCCCGAGGTTCTTAGGCGAAGGAGATGCCACCAGAGGAGGAAAATCGACTAACGACTTGAGATGTCGACTGCTGATTTTCAGTTGAGTGTGTGGATGTCTTTAATGGGTTGAAGAACTTTTCATTTTCACGCTGTGACATTTTTGTCTTTAGGAGATTTTCAAGCTGTTCAAGGAATATTTTTCCGGTGAGGCCATTTTTCAATATCCTATTTGAATTGCCATTGTGTACGGTTAGATTAATTTTAGCCTCTGTATGTTCCTGAAACGATATTAGGTTGTCAATGAAGTGATCTATAGAGATTTTATCTCGCATACAGCCTAGAGGGGAGCAAACTAAATGCTTGAGTATTTTTTTACAGAAATCGTGTGCTAAGGCTTTGAAAGCCAAATCATAGTCCGTCTTCTCTGGTTTATTGTAATATTTATCCTTTGTTATTAGTGTATATACAAAATTTTCATTGTTAATTTCTTGGCATGCAAGATGTTTATTCAGGCATTGAGATGCCAGTGGTTTACCAAAGTTCCTCCTAAACACAGTTGCAATCCCAGCACTCATATTTCTGTCATCAGATAAATCAGCAGAGGCGCAGTGCGCAAAAGCAACCTTATTGTCGTGCTTGTGTTGATCAAACATTTGCTGCATGTGCGTTTTGACAATTTCAATTTTAACTGGTTTAAGATTTACAGTTCTTTTGTAGGTCGGAGCTTCATTGATTATCCTATTTTTGCTTTGTACACATTGAATATTCCTCGACTTCACTTGATCCTGTTTGTTTTGGTTCATAAATATTTTTGTTATTGAGTTTGTAATAAGATAGACAAGTTTATTTTTGCCTCTATTGTTTATATGTAGACCATGATTTGTGAAATGGAATCTTTTTAGTTCATCCAAATCAACAATGTACACAGATTTCAGCCGAGCTACTAATTCTCGTATGTAATTATTTACCAACCTAATTTCATCATGAATTGCATCTCCCTCACACAAGTCATTTCTTCTTGGTATTGTAGTTATAAGCACTGTTTTATTTTTACTAAGTTTAAGCAATTTTTCATACCAAGTTTCATAAAAATCTATTCACAAATAAGCGCTATATACAATTTTTCTCCATAAGAATAACATTGGGGATGAGTATGCAGGTTTGCTGAAACAAGGAACATAAACAATTGGTTTCTATGCAAATATCAATGTAACTCAACTAGGTGAAGCCACATACCTAGTTTCATCAATATACATTCATAAATAAGCAATTTAACCCATTTTTATTAATCTCCATAAGAATAACATGGGGGTTGAGTACACAGGTTTGCTGCTATGGGTACCTTTAGCAAAAAATTTTTTTTTTGAAAATATCAATAGACCACGACCAGAAAAAGCCGTATACCAAGTTTCGTCAGTATACGTTCATAAAGAGGCGAGAGATAATTTTTTCTTATTCTCCATAAGAATAGCATTAGACACCGTACTGTGTTTAGCACATTTAATATCTCGGTAACCGATTGACGTAGAGGAATGATCAAAATACCAAATTATGTGTTTTTTTAAGTTGAATCCAGTGGTGAAAATTAAAATTTCATTATTTCAAAAATTATATGTAAAACGTTCAGAAAACCCATTTGTGGGGTACAAAACCCCCGCCAAAATACCCCTTTGGATAGAGCGATATGACTGGTTTTCGAACTTTAAGTCATAAATTTTGCTTTACACGTTTATACCAAAGTTTCACCTTCTTGTAAATACTGATAAAACACAGTTTATTGATTTTAAATTGAAAGACCTTAATGGCATATTTACTAAATCCATTGTGACGATTGGTGATATTGAAATTGAGTCAAGTCAGCAAACAAACTTTTTGGGGCTTGTCATTGACTCCCCAAGAAAAGTGTAAGAATAGGGATAAATTGATAAATGAACAAGTTAACTTCGACTCTGGTGGCACATTTAGGAACCTGTATCCGGAACTTCCGGTAGCCAATAGGATATAAGCAGGGACGCCATTTTGATTCTGTCAGTTCTCTCTTTGGCCTGATGATGACCGATGTGACTGGTCGAAATCGATAGCCTTGTACTATCTTTTATATATAGTTACCGTCTTTATGTGAATCAGTATAAGTGTAAATATATTCTTAAGTGTTTTAAGACGTCTTCTATTACATACCGTAAGTAATAACAACACGTAACATGCTAATCAAAGGTTGTTCATTTATTTACGAAACAACGAGACCAGAAACAAGGAAAATGTCGAGTTGCCAGGAAAATGCTAATAAAAATATAACATTTATTGTTTCTTAAACATGTTTCATTGGCAAACTAACTGGGTAGGTTAAATCCATTTGTAATAAACATTCCTTATGCATATTTTTTTATCTTTGTTATTTTGTTCAAATAACAGTCAATTGTTCAGACAACCAATGTATTGGCTTTACTTTTTTCACAATCACTTTTATACATTTTAAACAGTCACTAGTCCACTTGGAGTTGCAATTCAAATAACCTAATATTATGCAATTATGCAATTGCAACCTAATAAAACACATACCCATATTTGGTACCTCTAGATCTTTCATATATTGCAAGTTTATTCACCTCAGGCAGTCAAGTTGATGAAGTTAAAAGAACTCTGTTGAGGGAACAAGATGTAACAAACGGGGATCATCAGAGACCTTCCGGACAGGAGAAATTAGATTTTGATTAAGTGTTCCCGAGCCGTATTATGTCCTCACAATTACAAGTGTGTCAGATCAGCATAAACACGCACACACACGCACGCGCTCGGCACCCGCAGCGTTACACGTCAGTGCCCGAGGCAGAAGCCGTATCACTGTCTTGTAACTGCTTATTACGAGTTACTGGTTGATGATTTATTTATTTATCACAATTACACATCAAAGAGACAAACGTTTACGTATAAATAATTATTACATTGTTGAGGAAAAACTTCAATCACGTACAGTACTTTGTTAAACATTCATTAATGGTTATGGTAAGTTTACACTGTAGTAATAGTGATGATGGTAAGTTTATGATATTACATATTACGGAAATTCCCCATCACTGATTAATGAAACAAAGTGAAACGTTTCACGTTTTAGAATTTTAAGTCTGATTCTGTCTTCAAGTGAAAAGAATACCCCCGTCGCAGCAAACCTGCATACTCAGCGAATTTCCAATGAATATATAACATAACACATTATAACACTTAACAGGATTCATAAGAAATGTATTCACAAACAAGCGATATTTAAAATATTAATTATTCTCCATAAGAATAACATTGGGGATGAGTACGCAGGTTTGCTGCAACAAGGCACACAAAATAATGGGTTTTTATGCAAATATCAATAGAACTCATCTTAGTGAAGTCACATACCAAGTTTCATCCATATACATTCATAAATAAGCGATATATAACATTTTAAGTATTTTCCGTAAGAATAACATGGGGACCGAGTACCTAGGTTTGCTGCTACAGGAGCCATAGGCGAAAAATTTTTTTGTGCAAACAACAATAAACCATAACCAGATCAAGCCATATACCAAATTTCGCCAGTTTATGTTCATAAATAAGCGAGATATACAATTTTCCTTTTTCTCCATAACAATAACATTAGACAACGTACTGTGTTTAGCACTTTCAATATCTCGGTAACCAATTGACGTAGAACAATGATCAAAATACCAAATTGATTGTTTTTTTAAGCTTAATTCAATGGTATAAATTAAAATTTGATTTAAATTCAAATTAAATGTGAAAACCCCAAAAACCTCATTTTTGGGGTACAAACCCCCCCAAAAACCCCCCTTCGGATGGTGCGATTCATCTGGTTTTCGAACTCGTTCAAATAAATGGTACTTTGCACATTTTTACCAAATTTCATTAAGATCGGACCTTTTTTACGAGAGTTATCGTGCTTACGGACACATATATATATATATAAATATATATATATATATATATATATATATATATATACATATATAAAAATTTGAACGAATGGTGTTTTTGGCATTCTGGGGACCTCAAAATGAAAAGTTATCATGGTCTCGGGCTTAAGTCTTACCATGAGACCTACGGTAATAGCTTCTTCCCTATAGGGGAAATTCGCTAATACCTATCACATTACAAAATTTGTGGCACAATCCAGGTGGAAAAACACAGCAAAGCTGCAACTACTGTAAAAGTATTAAAAGATTGAACTAAAATAAACATAAAATTTGGACACACGAACGAAACAACACTACTGCATACATGTGTTTCGTTAATGTGGTGCCGAACTACAAGGGATCACTACTCCTTTAATGGTTCAGAATTGAATGGAATTGAAGGCCGAAATACGGTTTCAGATTTCAATAAATCAATGCCTGGAGGAATAAGGAGGCACAAAGAAAAATGAGAAGCTGGTCACTCTATAGCAAAAAATACTTATTGATATTGTGACAACATATATTTTTTTGTAAATTATCGACTTTGTTATAAATATTACCAATATTATAGCCTATCAATAACAGTTACTTAATTCACCATATAAAACAACATACCGTATAATAAACGTAAAATGTCCTAGATTTCTCCTTCAAGGCGTTATTTACAATAATTACAAGGCTATTAATTTACAGCGAGTATTTACAATGTACAGTAAATGCAAGTGACAATATATATGAGAAAAAAACAAAATATGCAAGTGGAAAATTTTCACCACGTTAGATTCAGCCGGAATTGGTTCTTAGACTAAGATGTATAATATAAATAATCATAAGTAATAATAATAATAATAATAATATAATAATAATAATAAGTAATAATATAAATTCTTTAAAAATTGTACTTATAAACTGAAGGGTGAATTTATTATTCTAATAAATAAATATTTCTTTGAATAGAATAAATGAAAACGAACGTAGCAAGTTTTCTATGGTAATTTAACTTTTATCATTATTCAAAGAGTAATAACTTCTGAAAGAAACCGTTGAAACCGAGGCTTTGATTACCAAAAGACGCAATAATATAATTAATACAGTTATACGTTGTACAATATGATTATATGTATTCAAGGTATACAATGATTCACTACTAAAAACACCTTTCAAAGATATCCTCTCGTAATGAATGAGTAAACCTGTTAGAGTTAGTTTGGACGATTAGGTTTTTTCGTATTTAGATCAGGATTAATGTTTGGAATTGTAAGTCAGAAATTTTTACTGCATGGTAGATTTACCACGCTACATTTAGGACACATATAACAGTTTAATTTTAGCGAATGAGCTATTATTTAAGAAGACAACCCAGTAAAACAAGGGAAGGCTGACAAGGAATCGCAGAACAAAGTGTCGCTTTCGGCATAAATGATTTGTGTAGCATTTCGTAAACAGAACATCACCGCCGATGTGAATTTTAAAACTTCTCTTGCGCTTGCGGTCTTTTACTCCAGTGTTCATAACGAAGTAAAAGATAACTGGCCGTGTCCTAGAGCTTAGCATCAGTCAAAGAGAATGTCATGTTCTCTTTGTAAAATACAGAAGTTAAATATTCACAAAGCTACCCTTACGACACTAATTATATGTTCAACTGAAAATAAAACTGAATCATCACTCATTGGGATGTAACTTGTTAAATCTTTTACTTTCCAACCGGTTATTGCGTGATTTCAAAACACCAAATAAGATGAGTAAGAGTGATTAGGAGGACGTAGTAAGTTTTAAATTAAACATTTCCTTTCGGATCTGCAAGACGGTTACCGTTGACTGGGCTGTCAACCTCAGCTGACCTAAGCCGGATCTGCAAGACGGTTACCGTTGACTGGGCTGTCAACCTCAGCTGACCTAAGCCGGATCTGCAAGACGGTTACCGTTGACTGGGCTGTCAACCTCAGCTGACCTAAGCCGGATCTGCAAGACGGTTACCGTTGACTGGGCTGTCAACCTCAGCTGACCTAAGCCGGATCTGCAAGACGGTTACCGTTGACTGGGCTGTCAACCTCAGCTGACCTAAGCCGGATCTGCAAGACGGTTACCGTTGACTGGGCTGTCAACCTCAGCTGACCTAAGCCGGATCTGCAAGACGGTTACCGTTGACTGGGCTGTCAACCTCAGCTGACCTAAGCCGGATCTGCAAGACGGTTACCGTTGACTGGGCTGTCAACCTCAGCTGACCTAAGCCGGATCTGCAAGACGGTTACCGTTGACTGGGCTGTCAACCTCAGCTGACCTAAGCCGGATCTGCAAGACGGTTACCGTTGACTGGGCTGTCAACCTCAGCTGACCTAAGCCGGATCTGCAAGACGGTTACCGTTGACTGGGCTGTCAACCTCAGCTGACCTAAGGAAGCTTACTTGCAGAAGAGATTTTAAAAAGTTAATTTCACTCTTCTAATGCAGTACAGAGTACAGGCATTGACTATAGTCAATGGTACAGGGTTCCAACTTTTCTCCCCATTCCAAACTCCCTCTGTTCATTATACAATCTGGCATGATTGTATCAGGGCCAGGTGCACTGGAACATCATCAACCTTAGTATGCTACATTTCATGCAGCATCTTCCCACTGCATTCGGATATAATTGTCCAGCAATAAATTATTGTTTAAAATATATTAACCCAATCAAAAACTATTTGCAAGATGTAATGTTGATTTATTCTGGGTGTCGAAACAAAGTTTTTGTCTTCTTCTGACGTTTCGGAGACGTTGCAGTCCTCCACGTTTTGTGCACGTTGACTTCACGTTTGTGCTCCTGCGTGAGTCATCGCCCTGAAGATGGCAGCAATTCCGAAACGTCAACTTCGTTTCGAACACTCGGTCGAACCCGAACTCTTCTTCAATATTACTTTGTACTAATGACCGGGGAAGCATACACACTTCATTAAAAACCATTTAATTAGCTATTACTTTAATTTATCAACGGATTACTATTATTATCACCTAACTTTTCAGTTGAATTTGGAGATTTTAACAAGCTACGTTGTGGACAGAGCGGAGGCGTTAGAATGAGAGAAAGAACCGCAGACAACGGGTGTGTGAGAGAGATGAAGCGGGTATAACACTGTCAGCTGGACCATCTAGACCTGACAGCTGACATGGGCGAGCATCCGCAGTTATAATTCTCTCGTAATTTAATGTAACCACAGCCGAGAGTCGCTTCGTGTCTGAATGTTTGTATCCCCAACATTCTATGTCTGATGTGCTATATTCCACACAATGTATCAAGTGAAGAACTATTTTCCTGGAGGAATCTATTATGTGATGATCGTTTCAGTGGCGTTAAAACAAAAATTATCCAAAGTTAATGTAAACAATTTACTTACTTCAATTCTTAAACTTAAGTAAGCCATTGTTATAATTACTAATAATAACGCTTTTGGCAGTTTCATTCTTACTTATGTTTTTTATTTTTACCTAGACGTTTCGATGCCACTTTGGACATCTTCATCGGTAGGAAGGTTATGTAAACAAAACAAAAATTAAAAACAAACAGTGAATCATATGATAGCTTACTACTACATCTAATTTAAGTACATTAGTCAAACATTTAAATATATTAATATGGTGATCCATGGGGTGTATTTTTAATTTACTTACTATTCAATCGATTGTAAAACTCATCAACTGAAAATTGCTGCCCAACTTTACACTAGTTTGGCATTGACTTTAAACAAACAATAAAGCGGGAGCATACGATTGTGGTATTTGACCAGTGAAATAAAACTACTTTCATCAATACAGTCAGTAATTTGTAAATACCTCGTTTAGGGGAATACTGCTGAGATTAAATTATTTACTTCTAGTAGATTCTTGACAACGATATATTTTTAAATCTTTAATTTTACCCGTAATCAGCATTTTTTAAACCGTGTCTTAGGGTTCGGGTTTCTTTCTCATATCAGTATCTAATGGATTTCCAAAGCTTAACTTTCTAATCAGTGGTTTACTATTATTTTTCTTTTATGGCTGACAGATTTAGGCCGAGTTTTTTCGCCAAGTTAAACTATAAAATTGACTCATAACTGTTTGCATTGATAATTTTAAAGGCAACAAAAAAGTGTAAAGAAAAATGGGATGAAACTAAACAAATATTCTGGCCACGGTCCGTATATTTCTGCGTTGCCTTGCTCCTAATTTCGTTTAAACTCATTTAGTATATTTGTCGTAGGAGTAAATGATTTCTTAGATGCGTCAGAGCAAAGCAGTCTACTTCGATTGAATGTCAAAAACTAAATTACAGATACTCCTGTATTACATGCATTACGCATTTCCGTTTGAAATATTAAAGCTGTTTTTTTTTGTGTAGAACTCCTTTCAGAATTAACATCCGCCTAAACAGTTTGGTGAGCTTCCATATCTAACGAATAACCATAATTTAAAACAAAATTTGTCACACAAGGTCTTCATGGATGTTTTTGCTTTGTTTAATAATTCACATAAAGTAACACCACCATTAAAATAATTTATTTAGAAAAGCAAATCTTTGAGGTAAAATGATCCGAGTACTTCAAAATTTAGAAATTTAGATTTTGTATTCAAGTAAGTCTAGAATATACCCTTAACTTCATAGTGCTGAATTCATAGCATATTATCGCTTACCTCAGCTGCTATTCTAAGCTTCTCTGAGTTAAGGAAAATTTCCTCTTCAACGTTATAATTACAACACGGATTCACGCGGAATATATTATTTGCACGAAATATGTTAAACACGTTGATGTTTACCTAAATTTAAATATTTCATGGGTAAATAATGAGTGTTCCACAAGTACTTTATGAAAATACAATAATTGTAAACTTAAAAATTGTAAATTGTTTTAAAATATTAGAAAACCTATTATAATTTAAAACCGATTAGATTAAATTAAATTAGCTAAAAGTATAATCTTCTAATTGATATTTTTTTCTTGCCTACTGTTTTATTTATTTTTTTTGTTTGTTTGTAAAAGTAACGACGACTCTTGATTCATTTATACACTAGGAGGACAGATGAAAAACATATTTTAGCTTTCTCAATGTAATAAAATTTGGGATTCAGCTTTAGGTGTGAGAAAATCATAAATATAAAATTCCTTCAAAAGCGAAGGAGACAACCCACGCTTCAGGATTATAAATTATGGAACTTGAATATGTTTAAAAAATCTCCCTTTGAAGGAATAGGAGGACATTCACGTGGACTTCTTATAAGAAATAAGGCTCTGGCGAAAGTATAATTGTACAACCTACATTCGACGCATCACAGTTTTAATTTTGCACAAACAATAAAACGGCGTATCTTGCTTGTTTTGAAATATTTATTTCAGCTTGATAAATCATATTTACACATAGAGATAATCCATTTAAATTCATTGTTACTTTTTATTCTAACACGTTTAATTTGAGACATTGGTTGGAAGGATCTCTAAATGTTTTAAACCAGGTAAAATATAATTCCATTTTTGAGAAAAATGTTTTACTGCTGCCCTTATCTGATTATATGGTAAACTTGCTGGGTATACAGTAAACTATCTGCCTCATGGTTATTTAAAACTCTATAACTAAATTAAACAACGAGCAAATAAAAGCGAGATTTTTTAACTAATAAATTTATTGATGAACAATCATCAAAATACAATAAATTTGGTAAATTGTAGTCCCTCACCAATGATTAAAATTAATAAATATATATGTATGAATATATGTATTATTATAAATAAATGTAAATAAATAAACTGCACATATCCGACGCTCTGGAATCCAATTCTCAGCATTTTAAAACAATTGTTTCGTCACTTGGCCTTTCACGAACTTATGAAGGCTACAAGCTCACTAAAAAGTCAGATAATGTGACATTCTTTCGGCCATAAAAATGCCTCCGTGTCAGTTTTACAACATAGCTTAGCTCCAGCTGAGCAAAGGATCAGCTGTGTTACCAAATTCGCCGTGAGACCAGGACAAACACAAGACGCGTGACCTTGTGTTAAGGACCCGGTGTTTTTGGACACGCAAGTGCTTTGCTTTCATTAGGCTTAAAGGTTGAGCAGCTGAGAGTGGATGGCGCATGCTCCTTGAACTTTTAAGACGAGAGATTTCAAGTATTTTGCTAGTTAGGATGGAGTTACGTCAAGACAAAAAATTTGATCGAATTAAAAAGTTATTTTCTCGCTTTAAAAAAGATGAGAATGTATTATTTATAATCCAATCCAAATTAATATTATGCAGTATGCTGTCTGGGAGGGATTTAAAAATCATAAAACCAAATTTTGTGAACATTTTACATAGTGGTAACCAAAACACAAACAAACATCCAAAGGAATAGCTTATGAACTTTAAGGACTCGTGGGGTAAAACAGTAAATTATTTTTGATAAGTAAAAAGGCCAGTTATAGTTGGAAAAATATATGTACCTTTATGCAAAACTTCAGCTGCGTTGGTTCAGTAGTCGTTTAGTAAAACGAAATTGTGAAACGGCATAAATAAATAAAAAGGAAATCATTGCTGAATAATCTTGTTGACCGCTTCTAAGTTCTAGTAAGTTATTAGTGAATTTCCTATGAAAATCGAACTATTAGCATGACCCGCACGATGAAACTTAAGCCCGGGACCACCATATAAATTCCTAACGTGACCCCCTGAACACGTTTTGGGGGGTCGTTCAAAATTAAAATTATACATATATATATATATATATAATAATTATATATATATATATTATATATATATATGTATACAGAATATATGTATAATTTCACCCATGTGTAATATATAATATGCATATATATATGAGTGTATGCACTCTAGCGGTCACATTTTTTGTCCGATTTACTTCAAATTTGGTAGGGACGTTCCTTTCTATAATCATTTGTACAAGTTCGTTGGGCAAAACAATCGGAAAAATCTAAACCCCTTTTTGGGGATTATTCCTTAAAATTTTGGGTTTTGGGCTCAAAAAGGGTCAGAAAAGCCCCGGACGTAAAATAAATGCATGTATTAAGATGGGAATTAGTGAAGCAAAAGTTTTAAGCCCTCTCTTGTCATTCTAGAATATATATTTACCGAGTTATTAAAGAAAATGTATATCGGCTAACCCACACACGTTGTCTTATGGGGTTTTACATTAGAAAAGCATGTTATTCATGTGTCAGTTATTTGTATCATCCCCAGCAACTTCGCACCTACATTCAAGTCTGACTGGACCTTCTCCTAATCTTATAATGCACAATATTGTATTCTAGCATTGCAGGTAAATGAAACCAGGAGCATCAAAACAGCCAAAAAATCAATGTTTCAACAAAATTGGAATAAATGTATTTTTGTACACTGGTTTTGAGTTTTAAAAGTTTTGTATGTGAAAATTCACTTCCCTCGCGTAAGCGTGCTGCGTGCGAACTCGTTATAACTTACTAGAGAATTAATACCACAGATAGTAATGAACACGGGATATTCCACATAAAGCTGAGTAATATTATTTTATTATAACCTTTATATGTAGGATCCCATGTTCATTAACAGGACGATTTTGAGAGGTTAGTTTTAGAAAATCAATAACGTCATTGCCCAGGTTGCAAGGGGAGACGGTAATCTTACTGCTTAGAATCTTGTGGTCTATTATAAGCCATTTATGTACTTCAGCATGATAATTGGATGGATATTCGTTATAATGTAATCAGGGCGCGCCTAACTTCTTGTTGGCCTTACATTGGAACCAGTGAATCTAAGTTGATCATTTAACTTCATAGTAAGTAGTAGGTTCATTTCCACATGCATAAGTCACCACGGATTATAATTTCGTGATATTATTCAACAATAAAGTCCAAAAGCAGATCTAGCTTCTCTGAAAACATAGTGTCACTATTGCCACTAAGATTTTACAATGACTCTTTAATTAATTTCAATATAGACAATATTATAAGCACATGATTTAAAGTCAATTTTTCCTCACGTAAAATATATACATTAATTACCCTCAAGTCAAGCGGGCAGTCCATATTAACCTTTTTTCAAAGATCAAAATTATTACGATTTGCCTAATATCTGGATGCCAGCTGAAAGACAGGGACAGTGTATAAACATTTATTTATCATCAGAAAGCCAATGGTCAACCACACATAAGATAGAAAATGGAGTAGGAAGGGCAACTATTTAAACTTGTTATTTTAGTGAACGTGTTTAGCTGTCTCAAGAGTCCAAAAATCACTGTTTTCAGTCAAGACACCTACTGAATTTGGTTTTGCCTTCCTAAAAAATACTTTTGATTTCACATTTAGGGCTATTTTACCCTGAATAAATTTTATAAAAGCCCTTTCTGGCCAAAGAACCAGTTACTAGAAACTGCCTACGTGTTTCTAGCCAAATAAACCGGGCTACGTACTGGTACCAACTGCAAACCTATCACCTATTTGAAGCATTAAAGGTATTTTAGGAAATTAAGACTTGAACTTTAAATTAGTTAACCTACAACGTTGTTACTAATGTTTTCCTCCTGAATCAAGATGACTGAATTTATCATTACCAACTAAATTCTTCGTCGACTTCAAACTTAACACGATATAAAGTTCACACGAGCGATAATTAATATAATACCTCAATCAGATATCTTCCTAAGTACACAAATATTGGAGGACGAGTTCTATTGTGTGATTGTTCCGTGCAGTGGACTCAGTGGGTGTTATGAAGCCCTCCGTCGTATTGCGGTCATTCATTTCTCGTGTCAGGTATTTATTTATCAAACAATCCAGTTTTCATGTTTGTGTCTAGTAAAACTAATATAATGGTAAATGTTTAATATTTAAAAGTATCTTTGCAATAAACGGATTCAGTAAAACTTACAAAATTTACAACTAAAGTAAATAGAATTTATATGAATATAGATATCCTTAATACTTAGAAAATATGAAGTAAACGAATAGCTGATAAATTACCAAGTAGGATTAATTAACAAGATTTTTTTTAAATGAACCATAAGTCTATCAATCATCAATGCTACGAACGTTTAGATCCTAGATCCTCAATGGAGACCCAAGTTACGGCCAGTCTAAATGAATACCTAAATAACGTATTTAACTTTCTCCAACAAAGTACAGGGGGTTTAGAGTTCATTTATAATTATCTAAAATTCATTTTCCGTCCAACAAAGTTAAATTTGTCGGGATACTTTACGCCTTTAACTCTTTGTTGGGTTTATAAAGAAAACATCTCCATAAGGGTTGGTTTGATGGTGCGGGAGGAATGAGCATAGCTTCATGGTACCAACAAACTCTCTGCCTTTGTAATTTAGTAAATCACAGGAGTTTACTGAGAATTTCTTTTTTAGACAACCTGTTATCATAAAGTATTTACGGAATATTTGAGCTGGTGCAAAGAATAAAGGATATTTTAAAAATATCGACACAGATAATGTCGTGGTTTATGGCGTGAAGGGAGATATTGCGATATAGTAGGCGAATTTCCCCCATCTTGATCCCCTCCTACGATGGTGTACGACCAATTAATCATAGCAATATATTGTAAACAGTGACAAAAATAATCATAACGTATGTTTAGACAAATAAATTGAGGTAAAGGCGTGTGGAAGGGAAATGTAATTACTGCGCATGCGTAAACAAGGCACCGCACACTTTGAAACTATTTGTATCGACCAGGTAAACATTTACTGATTACAATGTAACTTTTTGATCACGTTTTTTTCCAACTTTTACTTGTATTTCAACTGTAAACTTCGTACTAAATAGGCTAGTTAACTTGTAGTAGTCTTAAAAGTCTACATTAATAATCTAAAACCTTTAAAAGATACTTTAACAGCTCTTGGAACAGATGTTGAATCAGTGGGAATCAATCAGGGATTAATTAAGAACTGGAGCACTCCAGGTGTTCAGGGCTGTTGTTAATTGTTCTTCAAACCAATGAAGAGAAGCGACGAAATTATGAATACGAAATACCTCCAAGCGAAATGTATCTCTGGCGGAAAAGTTTGGTAATTTAAAACAAATTAAAAATGGTTAGCTCTTTACTTTAGGTTTTTAGATTTGTTATTTCAAGGAACTCTTATAGAATGCCGGAAGCAGCTAATTAACAGAACTGTTTATGATACAAACATCTTCCTACGGTTTTCCCCTTCAGCTAAGTTTTTAAACTAAGTTATTCAGTTTCTTTAGAGTAGTTATTGCACAGTCAAATAGGTTCGAAAATACCCATAATCATACAGCTGAGGTTTACGAAAATCATCGATTTCCTTGTAACAAAACAAAAATGACCAGCTGACTTTGCCTGTCCTAAACATTACTTTTCCTGTCCAAAAAAACGTTTCCTGTCCTAAACAGTTGAAGTTCCCGTTCTATTCAACAGGAGCACCAGTGTTATTTCGTTATTTTTGACGAATCTGTGTTCAAACATCTGAATTTAACACTAAAATGAACTGTAAAACCGTATTGTGTTGACTTATACAAAATTACTAGACTATGAAATATCAGATTATTTTTCTTTAAGTTTAATGTGGTTATTTGCATCGTGATGAAAAGTATCGTTCACTACTCGTCACAAAAGTCCTATTTCGGGGCTCGATAGCATTTTCCACACTCGGCTTCGCCTCGCGCGTAAAATGCTGTATCGCCCCTAAATAGGCCACTTTTGTGACTAGTAGTGAAACATATTAATTTCGAAGTAGTATAATATTTCTCACAACATAACTCAATTACGCTTGATTTTTAAAGCAATTTTCTAAAAACAGAGCATAATTTAACTGACGTGTCTCTGTAAGTGTGTAATAAAAAACATCATATATTGTAAAACACTTGATGAGGAAAATGTAATAATTTATTCGCGTTTTGAAGCAGAGTACGGTATCAGAAATGAAGGTAATGGATGTTAAATAAATATTAGTTCAATCAACCTGTCATAATCTAGCTATTTCAATGGATACAGTGACACTAAGCTTATAATGCCTCATATCTGGGGTACTTTTAGCCATGCATTAGCCAGTAGATGAATGCTAATCATGTTATCCTGCAAGAGATATTACGTTTGTCATTATTTCCTCACTCATAACCATATTTACAGGGTGTCTCGCTACCCTTTCAACCAGTTTTACCATGCTTTTTAGCAGGTAAAAACTAGCGAATACCCTGCTTACGTAACATCTGAAGTGTGGAGAGATAATCAAGTTTTAAAATTTGTATTAGACATAAATAAATTATTACAGCCAGTTTGGCTTGGATTTTGTTTTATGTTAATGCTAACAGGACCTCTTGACTCCGAAATACTGTATAACGATGAATTGTTATAAATATCGATCAGGTATCAGCGAGAGCTCTGTACCCATCCATGATAAATGTTGACATTTACGTACATCTAATTACCAAATCGCCATGATTAAACGTTATTATAAAACTAGGTGACCTGATTTTAGAGCTTATAAACACATATATTTTAATTAAATAATTATGGTGTTATAAATGTATACTATATATTTAGTATTAATTTAATATTTATTGCTATTGCAATCATATTTTTGTATTACAATTATAAATGTATTTTAAGAAAATAATTAAGTTTGCTGTTCTTTAAAATATAAAATAAACTATTAATATCTAAGTGGGTATAAAATAGCGGTCAGTAAATCTGACACCAATACTCAATATTTGTCTCGGTTGCCACTACAACTATCAATAATCCTTTGATAAAGAGTCGAGAGATAACAAATGCACATTTGCGAAGGAGCAGAAACGAGAGAGCAGAGCCACTAATCCGCTTAGAGAGAGAGGGGGAACAAATGAAGCAGGGAGAATTAGCGAAATAAAAAGAGACGGAGCTCTTTGGGCATTAGGATATCAGTCGGCGACTCGACCTTTAGTAGCGCAACGATCTGTCAACAGAATGTGCCTCTGCAGGCGAGACAATGCTTTGGGCAGTTTTTGCAGGTTTTGTTTGGGCAGCCTGTCTCAAACTAATCGAGAGCGACGCCCAAATATTCGGCCGAACATCCTCCCGAAAGTTCTCTGAACATTCGTAACTGCTTAAACAATGTAAACATTCGGTATCGGTGTTCGAGCAGCTCCCACTCTGTTTGCGAACACGCCGAACATTCGGCCGAATATTGGAGCGAAACCGTGAGTAGTGTGAGACAAACTGTAAAAGGCTGAGCTTTTCTTAAGAAAATCAAACCAATAATTTACAACATATTATTTTGACAGTTCTTTTGTTATTTTTGGTTAGCTGTTGATTGTTTTTTACGATTTAAAAGCCAAATTTGGAAGTTTACTATTTTCAAATAAGTTGTCCAACAAAATTAGGGTTTGTTTGGGTGAATTTTTCCAAATGATTTCCGAGTCCCAAAAATTTCTTTGGAAATAAAAGTAGGTTTAAGATATACTTATTTTCAAAGATTAACCAAAATCCTTCCGTGGCATTCCTAGATCCACATTACAAACAGACATTTTTTTAAGAGTAGAGGATGAGCCAATACTGTTTATTTTCTAAAAATCATCCAAGCGTTCTTGTATTATAAAGTACCTTGCGTCAGAACAAACTTATCGAGAAGTTACAAAGGGATTGCTAATATTATTATTTGTTTAACTTCATTAATCAGTACAATCAAGGACTAGCTAAACGAGTTCACGATTTTTTTCAGTTTATTGTTTTCCTAAGTTTAGAAATTGAGCCAGTGAATAAACCTTATTTATTCATGGCATACAGTTTTAAAATATCTTTTATGAACTAAACTGTCAAATATGTCTTGAGCTACACTTCCAACATGGATATTATTTCCAAATCAGCGGCTTTACTTGTGACTCAGCGATCGGCCAAACCTGTCAACTGGGAAACTTCAACTAACTAGTTATAGGTCAAAGTAAGTGTTCCCATAGTAACAGTACCAAATTTCAACTAATAAAAGATTACACTAAGATTGCAAGAGGAGATGAAAGATAAACAATTATGTTTAAATTTGTTTGTTAATAACCTTGAAACATTGTATATTGTTTAATTAAACCATTTAAAGTACGTCTATTGGGCGGTATACATGTGTAATTATGTCAGGTTTTATTACAAGTTGGCCAAGAAATACCAACACCATGAAATAATAAAAAGCTTATAAAAGTGGTATTTACATTAAACTATCAAATATTGCTTAGTTTAGAAATATGTTTTAGTGACAATGTTGGGCTCAAATCTTATAAAATGCTTCGTAATAAAGAAGAGCATTAATTTTTAAAGTTTGAAGCCTTTATGTTAGGTACCGTTTGACTATTACGGTTAATGATGTTAGTTAAATTTTAATACGGTGTTTGATGGCCCCATGTAATATTATGTTTCCTAACATGGAGAGATAAAATGGGAGCTGATTTTTAAAAGGTAGCAAGTATAAATTGAACTACAGTTAATTATAAAATGATGTAAAAGATAAAAGGATGTAAAAGATAAAAGGATGTAGTACTCGCTAGATGTAAAATTTGAGATAAAACATATCTATTTCGAGCTTAATACAGACACGTGTTTAAATTCATTCCCATATCGTATTGGGTATGGTTATTAATGGTTTTGTAATTAAACTTGAACAAGCGATCCTCGTTATCAAAACAAATATATCTGCAAACATACCGATTTGGTTTGCAAATCACTGATAGTCTATTAACTGGGTTTAGTTCTAGTAATGTACTTTAGAGTGATTATTTTTTAATAAACAAATTATTAATTTATTATGAAGTATATATATAGTGAATATAAACTCTCGTGAATAAAAACATCAAACAACTTTTGTTTAGCGTGTGATTCGGTTCAAGGGGTCACGGGTTCAAATCCCGGGGTGACCACAAACAGTTATGGGGTTTCTACCGGTTTCCTTAAAAGCGTTCATAATATCTGTACGAATATGCTGTTTGCGTCGAAACATAAATATTTTTACCTTCACTCTATTTTATTTATCATGCTTTTGTCATTGGTAAACATTTGTACGTATTTAAAATTAAATTAGGCGATTTATGGATAGTAAAATAAAATAAAGCTAACAAAAAAATACTTGTTTTATTTATGCAAAGTTATTACTTTGGGATGTGATTGGGGTGTAGTGGTTAAAGCGAGAGACATTGGTCCGTAAGGTCCCAGGTTCAATCCCTGTCAATCACCTGTGACTTTGGCTATGTTGTTACGTCACGACCCGGTGGTTTTAAATCTTAAGCTGAATGTCCACTGATTAGAAAATAAAAATGGATATATCTTAAAGGCAAGCAAAAATTTCCCTCATTGTAGAACTCTCTTATCTAAAAGTCACACATTTGATTTTTAATTGCTTTGCTAACTATTTTAATTACTTTCTGCCCCTTAAAAAACGTTTTGTATCACTTTAAAAAAGGATACAAACACAATGAACATATTTTACACCGTCAGTATCGCTGGCCATGTTGAAATCAACAAGTAAATTGTTTGCTATCGTTTAGTGCCTATTTCGTATTATTTAGTACCACCATAAAAATAAAAGTACCTCTTACAGAACTAAATTATTTAATTTAGTTAGTTACATGCTGGCTTTAAGGCAAACCGAAACAACCGAATTATCATCCCTCAAAATGAATTGAGGTACTAAATTGTAAATTAGAGGTAATTAGTAGATCTAAATAAGCTCTATATAATTGTATAAATATTATTGTAATCTTAAAAATTGACCAAACCTCCAAATGTCTAACATGGGTTTTCTTGAATATCTAAATATCAATAACATCACTATGTGAGAAGTACTAATTTTGGTAAAGGTTGCTACTAAATAGTACAAGTTATGTACTAAAAATTGATATATGTTTCACTTGAAAATTCAGATATGGCCGGGCCAGTGACATAGACATGATTTTACACCACATTTCGTCTTTCACGTCTCTATAAACCGGTATATCTGGAGTTAACTAAGTTATTCCGTTGTATCTCCTACCTCAAGTTATTTCATTTTGTGTAGCCTTATGGAATATTTTAGTTATAATATTTTATCACGTATTAAAAAACAGGTTCTCATTTCATTTAATTTACAATTAACAAATAATACACTTGAATAACACTACTCATAAAAAATACTGCCAATACATAAACATTAAGTGCATAAAAGAAAATGTATTCTGACTTTAACTATCCTTGAGACGATTTGAACCAAACGTTAATCCTCAGATAAAAGAAGGACGTCAATATAAGTGCTGGCAGTTTAAAACCCAGTCTCTAGAGTCCTATTAGCATTACAGCCCTGGCCCCAGTGGAAATCACAGTTTAAAATATTTTATCTCTAGTTTCAACTCCATATTTCATGCAGTAAGTACTAACAAAATTGTCAATGCTTTCATAATGCCTTGACAGAAATCGAAAATTAGGAAATTTCCATCAAAATAATTATTAAACTGTAGGAGACTGACGCGTATATAGACGTTAGATTATCAATTTGCAAAGGTTTAATTTTCCAAAACATCATGGATTTTCTGAACACACTGTACTTAACTGTTATGATGATTATATACGGTTTTGGTTGCCATTCCAATCTTGTTCTGGCTACTAGTTATAAAAAACAAAAGTTCCCATTTTCGGTACAAAATTAAGCCATCCCTTTAATACAGAATACAGAGAAAGTACGAAACGATGTACTTTGACCCTTTTAATAAATTAAATATTATGGACACCACGTATTTTTAATTACAAAAGTAAGCTTTTTGTTTCAGAGTTATTTTATGTAGGAATGAGTTCTCAACCATAAATTCCTAATACTAATTATCAATTATCGGTGCAGAGGTACACAAGAAAGTCACATTACGCTTCATAAATGAGGTGCTTAGCAAAACTTCAAAAGTAAAAAACAGAATCGTCTTTCATAAGCTAGACGGATGGGCTATAGAACTATTGTCGCTCGAGACAACACTACATACAGCCAACATGCCGCTCTGGTTCTCTTCATTATCTCTTGAGAGGAATTGTGGTTTCGTTCAGATAAATATTTCTAACTTCCAGGTTAGTTTAGGTCTTAAGTAATTCTGTGGCTCAAACATAGGAACCTGAAGTTAGACAATCTATCCCCTTTTATCGGTACGATTAGTTTATTTTCTTTATTTCTTGATTTATTTGGACTTTACCTATCGCTTCTAGTGTTTAAAACTACACTACGTTTCGGGAGGTAAGGAAACTACAGTAGAAGCGATAGGTAAAGTCCAAATAAATCAAGAAATAAATTCAAATCAATCGCTATTATGAGTTAAAAAATACAGTTTATTTTCATTATATTTTTACACGTGATAGAAGACACTTAAAATATATATGTTTCTTCTGATATATTTTAGTTGGAGTAAAAGTTCCCATTGTTAATTCTACTAACGTTTGTCTTTGATGAGGTGAGTGCTTAATTATTCATTTACCAACCGAGGGAGCTAATCAATTAAAAAAAGCAAAACGTGTAACGTTAATTTATTCTTACAAAGACTCTCTATATGGGGTGTTATAAAAGAAAAGTATAAATTATCATGGTCAAATTATGTTGTGGGATTAAGTTAGGAAATGAGATTAGGATTTTATTCACTTTTTAATAGGATTATGTCCAAGGGCACGCAAGAAATTTTATTTACGCAGATGTTTATAATTGCATTTCTTAACCATTTTCAAATTATTTATTGTTAATTTACCAATTTTTATTTCAATTTCATTTTTGTAATTTATAAATAACATTACAATTTTTTTAAATAAATTTCATCATGAAACCAGCGTTTCCTTGAGTAAAATAAAAACGCCAGTAGCAAAATATATGCTACCTTTATATCTCACTATTGCCAATATTAGAATCTTTATTTGTATTTGACGTTTCATCAACAATGCAAAGAAAGGAAACTTCCTGGCAAACATATAAACAAGTTTAATGTTTAGTAGTGCATCTGGAGAAAGTATCTAAATGTATCTTTTTATAGATTTTGATAATTTTTAACCTAAAGTCACAATATACAACACATCACTGAATATTAACTCAGGAATGTCGGTCCGGTCACTTCACTCTGATGCCATTGCAATCAGATTCGTCTTAACTTATGAACTTGGTACTCCCTTCACAATCTAATTCCCAAGTATCATTACTAAAATATCTAATATTTAAAATAATTTGTTGAATGCAATATTTTACTTTAATAAATCGTTCGTATTCGTTTATTGACTAAATATAATCTAATGTAATGAATTCTCTATTTCGAGCATAACAGTAATACAGATTATCCCAACTATTAATTAATATCCATTTCAACATTGAGGCCATTTCTCAGGGGTAAGCTGTTATTACCATTGATGTAATATTCCATGATTTATTCTTTATTCTATTGTTCATAATAGTTTATTAAGTGATATTTCGAAAAAGAGTTTTTATCAAATAACGGACGAAGTATAACACTTTGGATAGGCAGTTTACATGTTAAATCACAATGGTCAATGAATTGAAAGTTTGTTGCAATCAACAAACGTTCACCAATATTTAAACAGCAATAACTTGCACGTAAACCCGAATAAGTCTAACTGTTTGTTTTTACCAGTGGAAGAAATGTTGAAACCAATCCTTTAATCCTCATGAACGATTTTGAGCTTCCATTTCCCCCCGAAAGCAAATATCTTGGATTAATCTTTGATGACAATTTTTCGTAGACCCAATATATCAACGCGCTATGTTCTATATTATCGTCACAACTATTTTTATTAAGCAGATTTGCAAAATTTCAAAACATTTTTCTCATAAGGTTAATTTACACCTCACTTTTCGAGTCGAGACTAATATACGGCATTGTGCTCTGGATTCCTGCGTCCCATACTTTACTCACACGAGTCTTTAGATTGCAGAAAAGAGCAATTCGTATCATGGTTGGAGTGATAAGGCGAACGTCTTGCCGAACGTTTTTTAAATCATTAAATATTTTAACTTTGCCATCTCATTATATCTATGAAATGCTCATTTTTTATTAATTTAATTAAGCTAAATACAAAACCGGAGCAGATTTTCATGCATATAACACCAGACGACGGCAACATCACAGACAGACCTCCCACAGATTGGAACTAGCGGCATCTCTCCCACAAAACATTGGGCCGTGACTATTTAACAAACTCCCTCAGCAAATAAAATCGCAAAATATCCCCAAACATTTCAAAATTTTGTTAAAAGATTATCTTGCAGATAGAGCAGTTTACTTTGTTGGTGAGTATTTGGCTGATTTAATTAAAATTTATATAATGGTGATATTTGTTTGATTAATTTATTTTAAGTGAAAATGGTGTACTGTATAAATGTAAAAAAAACTAAACAAATTAATATTGTATGTATATTTATATATACACACATTTTTGACGTTTGTAATACAATTGTAATAAATTTTCATATGCAAATAAAGAAGTTTGATTGATTGATTGATTGATTAAAAATTAAAAATTATAAAGTAATAAAGTTTAAGCAAGAGTAGTTGGTTAAAATTTGAGATCGTATTCATGTAGGGTTGGTAAGAATCCTCACGTTAAATATTTTAAAAATGCACCTTAATAAGTTATCTTCGCCACTAAAGGTGACAAAATAAAATGTTGTAATTTGTAATAAGGGATTATCACTTCCTCATTTGTCATTTGTACTAGTGTCACCATCTTACAGCGACAAGTTAAACTACCTAATATAAGTGATGCAATGTGCAAGCAGGGCATGAACAATTGCAGTCTTCCGATATTGTATGCACTTAAACTATACTGGATTGGACCGTTTCATCAGCAGAGGCTTCAAGAGAGAAGGTCGACACGGAATGCTACTGCCAAGTGCTCATTTGTGAAATGGTCGATATACCAGTATCTCTGAATTAGGAAAACAAACCCACTCGCTCGGCGTCTACCCACCTCCTGGATGTCACCTCGGGGGGTAATGGCAATTGATTACAGATTCCCTGGAGTAGACCTTTACTGAAGGTGGTGCGCATAAGTAATTGATTGATTTGCCCTAAGGACTCAGTTACATTAACCACTATTTGTTTTAAAAGCTTATACATAAAGCACCAGTTTTAACATTTCATCAGTGTGTTGAGAATTCAGCATATACTCCAAAAAGAAAAAAGTTTGCAAATACTTAGCAAATCTGATGAATTTTTGGATTTATATAGAAAAACAACGAACTCAACCATAACGGGAACAACGTTGATAGACATTGTTAAACTTGGACAGGAGGAATGATCAGACAAACCAGTTTTAAAAACAGGAAATTGAAATTTGGTTCCAGGATGATTGTGCAGATGAGATCTATTGAGGTTGCTGATGCACCTGTCACTCTTTATGGCGAAGAGGAATGTTTCTAGTATTATGAAAATATATGTGTATATCGTAGTTGTAACAATTTCATGGGACATAAAATGTTCAATTAGGAGTGGGACTTACTATTAAGTTATTTTATAATTATTTTCTAGATCAAAGCATTGTTAAGTTTGGTAGCAGTATTGTTTCTCTTAATTAAATGTTTAGAGTGTTTTAAGCATTAAGTGAGTGAAAGATAACAAGAACGTTATATTTTAATTATAAAGTGTTATTGCAATCAACAAAATCCATACGAGACCGTACACGTCACATCTCGGGTTGCTCATTCGTAAATGTAATTTATACATGAATTGCTTATAAACTAAATAGAAAAAGTGGTTTATGTATACTTGGGTAATAAGTATAGTTGTTTTTATTATAAATATTAAGACAGGTGAAGATTGTTACATTATACTACTACCTAGAATTAATTGTAGATGGTAATATGGTTATTTTTTGTTAATTTTATTTACATATAAGGAAATATAAATTTAATGAATAATACTACCAAACTGACAAACTTACTTAATACATTTTCGGTGGGACAGCTACCATCCATGACATATTTCTGTTGCAGCAAAGTTATAATGCGTTATATTCAGAAAAACGTTCTTAAAAATATGCTTTAAAAAAGTGTTGAATTTCGTATGACCTTCGAAGTAAGTCAAGTTATATTAAAATGTTACCAAAATACACAAGCCGTACTAAAGTATGACGTACAGTAATCAGTGTCTAAAAACTTATGCTTAAAATGAACTGATAAAATTATTTACAATATTGTGTTGCTACTAATGTTTTGCAAAATACACTAGCCGTTCTTAGGCTGTACCCAGTTCTTGATACAAGGGTAAATAAATACACATTTGGTTATTGCCAAGATATTACAGTGTCAAATATTTTATTTTTCTGTGGCCTAAATTTTGATAGCTTTCCGTGAAGATATGTTCTGCCTGGAATATGATCCCAATACTTCTGAGTTTGCCTACATTTTGATAGCTTTCCGTGAAGATATGTTCTGCTTGGAATATGATCCCAATACTTCTGAGTTTGCCTACATTTTGATAGCTTTCCGTGAAGATATGTTCTGTCTGGAATATGATCCCAATACTTCTGAGTTTGCCTACATTTTGATAGCTTTCCGTGAAGATATGTTCTGTCTGGAATATGATCCCAATACTTCTGAGTTTGCCTACATTTTGATAGGTTTCCGTGAAAATATGATCTGCCTGGAATATGATCCCAATACTTCTGAGTTTGCCTACATTTTGATAGGTTTCCGTGAAGATATGTTCTGCCTGGAATATGATCCCAATACTTCTGAGTTTGCCTACATTTTGATAGGTTTCCGTGAAAATATGATCTGCCTGGAATATGATCCCAATACTTCTGAGTTTGCCTACATTTTGATAGGTTTCCGTGAAAATATGATCTGCCTGGAATATGATCCCAATACTTCTGAGTTTGCCTACATTTTGATAGGTTTCCGTGAAAATATGATCTGCCTGGAATATGATCCCAATACTTCTGAGTTTGCCTACATTTTGATAGCTTTCCGTGAAGATATGTTCTGCCTGGAATATGATCCCAATACTTCTGAGTTTGCCTACATTTTGATAGGTTTCCGTGAAAATATGATCTGCCTGGAATATGATCCCAATACTTCTGAGTTTGCCTACATTTTGATAGGTTTCCGTGAAAATATGATCTGCCTGGAATATGATCCCAATACTTCTGAGTTTGCCTACATTTTGATAGGTTTCCGTGAAAATATGATCTGCCTGGAATATGATCCCAATACTTCTGAGTTTGCCTACATTTTGATAGGTTTCCGTGAAAATATGATCTGCCTGGAATATGATCCCAATACTTCTGAGTTTGCCTACATTTTGATAGGTTTCCGTGAAAATATGATCTGCCTGGAATATGATCCCAATACTTCTGAGTTTGCCTACATTTTGATAGGTTTCCGTGAAAATATGATCTGCCTGGAATATGATCCCAATACTTCTGAGTTTGCCTACATTTTGATAGGTTTCCGTGAAAATATGATCTGCCTGGAATATGATCCCAATACTTCTGAGTTTGCCTACATTTTGATAGGTTTCCGTGAAAATATGATCTGCCTGGAATATGATCCCAATACTTCTGAGTTTGCCTACATTTTGATAGGTTTCCGTGAAAATATGATCTGCCTGGAATATGATCCCGATACTTCTGAGTTTGCCTACATTTTGATAGGTTTTCCTGAAAATATTTTCTGTCTGGAATATGATCCCAATACTTCTGAGTTTGCCTACATTTTGATAGGTTTTCCTGAAAATATTTTCTGTCTGGAATATGATCCCAATACTTCTGAGTTTGCCTACATTTTGATAGGTTTCCGTGAAAATATGATCTGCCTGGAATATGATCCCAATACTTCTGAGTTTGCCTACATTTTGATAGGTTTTCCTGAAAATATTTTCTGTCTGGAATATGATCCCAATACTTCTGAGTTTGCCTACATTTTGATAGGTTTCCGTGAAAATATGATCTGCCTGGAATATGATCCCAATACTTCTGAGTTTGCCTACATTTTGATAGGTTTTCCTGAAAATATTTTCTGTCTGGAATATGATCCCAATACTTCTGAGTTTGCCTACATTTTGATAGGTTTTCCTGAAAATATTTTCTGTCTGGAATATGATCCCAATACTTCTGAGTTTGCCTACATTTTGATAGGTTTCCGTGAAAATATGATCTGCCTGGAATATGATCCCAATACTTCTGAGTTTGCCTACATTTTGATAGGTTTTCCTGAAAATATTTTCTGTCTGGAATATGATCCCAATACTTCTGAGTTTGCCTACATTTTGATAGGTTTCCGTGAAAATATGATCTGCCTGGAATATGATCCCAATACTTCTGAGTTTGCCTACATTTTGATAGGTTTTCCTGAAAATATTTTCTGTCTGGAATATGATCCCAATACTTCTGAGTTTGCCTACATTTTGATAGGTTTTCCTGAAAATATTTTCTGTCTGGAATATGATCCCAATACTTCTGAGTTTGCCTACATTTTGATAGGTTTCCGTGAAAATATGATCTGCCTGGAATATGATCCCAATACTTCTGAGTTTGCCTACATTTTGATAGGTTTTCCTGAAAATATTTTCTGTCTGGAATATGATCCCAATACTTCTGAGTTTGCCTACATTTTGATAGGTTTCCGTGAAAATATGATCTGCCTGGAATATGATCCCAATACTTCTGAGTTTGCCTACATTTTGATAGGTTTTCCTGAAAATATTTTCTGTCTGGAATATGATCCCAATACTTCTGAGTTTGCCTACATTTTGATAGGTTTCCGTGAAAATATGATCTGCCTGGAATATGATCCCAATACTTCTGAGTTTGCCTACATTTTGATAGGTTTTCCTGAAAATATTTTCTGTCTGGAATATGATCCCAATACTTCTGAGTTTGCCTACATTTTGATAGGTTTCCGTGAAAATATGATCTGCCTGGAATATGATCCCAATACTTCTGAGTTTGCCTACATTTTGATAGGTTTTCCTGAAAATATTTTCTGTCTGGAATATGATCCCAATACTTCTGAGTTTGCCTACATTTTGATAGGTTTCCGTGAAAATATGATCTGCCTGGAATATGATCCCAATACTTCTGAGTTTGCCTACATTTTGATAGGTTTTCCTGAAAATATTTTCTGTCTGGAATATGATCCCAATACTTCTGAGTTTGCCTACATTTTGATAGGTTTCCGTGAAAATATGATCTGCCTGGAATATGATCCCAATACTTCTGAGTTTGCCTACATTTTGATAGGTTTTCCTGAAAATATTTTCTGTCTGGAATATGATCCCAATACTTCTGAGTTTGCCTACATTTTGATAGGTTTCCGTGAAAATATGATCTGCCTGGAATATGATCCCAATACTTCTGAGTTTGCCTACATTTTGATAGGTTTCCGTGAAGATATGTTCTGCCTGGAATATGATCCCAATACTTCTGAGTTTGCCTACATTTTGATAGGTTTCCGTGAAAATATGATCTGCCTGGAATATGATCCCAATACTTCTGAGTTTGCCTACATTTTGATAGGTTTCCGTGAAAATATGATCTGCCTGGAATATGATCCCAATACTTCTGAGTTTGCCTACATTTTGATAGGTTTCCGTGAAAATATGATCTGCCTGGAATATGATCCCAATACTTCTGAGTTTGCCTACATTTTGATAGGTTTCCGTGAAAATATGATCTGCCTGGAATATGATCCCAATACTTCTGAGTTTGCCTACATTTTGATAGGTTTCCGTGAAAATATGATCTGCCTGGAATATGATCCCAATACTTCTGAGTTTGCCTACATTTTGATAGGTTTCCGTGAAAATATGATCTGCCTGGAATATGATCCCAATACTTCTGAGTTTGCCTACATTTTGATAGGTTTCCGTGAAAATATGATCTGCCTGGAATATGATCCCAATACTTCTGAGTTTGCCTACATTTTGATAGGTTTCCGTGAATAATGATCTGCCTGGAATATGATCCCAATACTTCTGAGTTTGCCTACATTTTGATAGGTTTTCCTGAAAATATTTTCTGTCTGGAATATGATCCCAATACTTCTGAGTTTGCCTACATTTTGATAGGTTTTCCTGAAAATATTTTCTGTCTGGAATATGATCCCAATACTTCTGAGTTTGCCTACATTTTGATAGGTTTCCGTGAAAATATGATCTGCCTGGAATATGATCCCAATACTTCTGAGTTTGCCTACATTTTGATAGGTTTCCGTGAAAATATGATCTGCCTGGAATATGATCCCAATACTTCTGAGTTTGCCTACATTTTGATAGGTTTTCCTGAAAATATTTTCTGTCTGGAATATGATCCCAATACTTCTGAGTTTGCCTACATTTTGATAGGTTTTCCTGAAAATATTTTCTGTCTGGAATATGATCCCAATACTTCTGAGTTTGCCTACATTTTGATAGGTTTCCGTGAAAATATGATCTGCCTGGAATATGATCCCAATACTTCTGAGTTTGCCTACATTTTGATAGGTTTTCCTGAAAATATTTTCTGCCTGGAATATGATCCCAATACTTCTGAGTTTGCCTACATTTTGATAGGTTTTCCTGAAAATATTTTCTGTCTGGAATATGATCCCAATACTTCTGAGTTTGCCTACATTTTGATAGGTTTCCGTGAAAATATGATCTGCCTGGAATACGATCCCAATACTTCTGAGTTTGCCTACATTTTGATAGGTTTTCCTGAAAATATTTTCTGTCTGGAATATGATCCCAATACTTCTGAGTTTGCCTACATTTTGATAGGTTTTCCTGAAAATATGATCTGCCTGGAATATGATCCCAATACTTCTGAGTTTGCCTACATTTTGATAGGTTTCCGTGAAAATATGATCTGCCTGGAATATGATCCCAATACTTCTGAGTTTGCCTACATTTTGATAGGTTTTCCTGAAAATATGATCTGCCTGGAATATGATCCCAATACTTCTGAGTTTGCCTACATTTTGATAGGTTTTCCTGAAAATATTTTCTGTCTGGAATATGATCCCAATACTTCTGAGTTTGCCTACATTTTGATAGGTTTTCCTGAAAATATTTTCTGTCTGGAATATGATACCAATACTTCTGAGTTTGCCTACATTTTGATAGGTTTCCGTGAAAATATGATCTGCCTGGAATATGATCCCAATACTTCTGAATATATTTGATACATCATCTACTCAAATCTGTTGCATGCAGTTTCCTCCTTCGTATTGCTTTGCGCGTGCAGTGTGTTAGTATTAAATCTGGTTTTCAATGTTCGTTTTCTTAGGTAGATCTAATGGGGCTTAATGTTATTATAACGGCGATGTTTTGGCATTTATATGATTTTTTTCTGCTTCATGTGAGATTTATAAAATAATAGTAAAATATTTCATAGGTTTTCGTATTTAATTAGAAGCCAAATGCACTTTTTTTACTATTTCTTTTGATATACTTTTGCGAATTAAATAAAAATACATTTTCTGGTAATGAGAATAGTTGAGGCTAAAAAGAAATCAAGATTCAGGTCGATATATTTAATGAGCCACGTAGAGCACTACTTACTGTACTGAACTTTTACATGCGTTATAAATTCTTTCGTAATAACTTTGCTAAAATCTAAAAAGGTGATGTTTTGAACACTGTCTTATTCCACTTACATAAACACGGCTGAAATATTGTGGACAAGTTGTCTTCCTAAGTAAATCTGTTTAGATTCCTACATAAACATGGCTTTAAGCAATATAAATTTAGTCTCCAAAGATTCTTTTTTCTTATTTTAAGAAATGTTTTAACATTTACAGCTTGTAAGGACATGTTTAACAATTTACTTTACGTTTCAGTATTTCAATCTTTAACCCTCACATTATTATCTTTTACGTTTAAATGTCTTTATAGTTATTTATTTATTAGCACGATGGCACCATTTACCTATGCCATATGCTATTATTGGTAATTAGTGGTTATTATGGTATTGTATGGTTTTTTCAGAAAGAAGCTATGGAAAAATTCTAAAAAATAAACTGTTTTCCATAGTATACAGTATACAAAATCTATGGACGTAGGTCCAAAATTTTTCATGTATTTTTCACTATTAGAAATATATCCATTTTTACTGACGGTATCTTCTAAAAAAAGTTGGTTTTTTTTTGGGGGGGGGTAAGCTCAATCACTTAAACATGATTGAGCTACCATCCATTAGCATGTGCTAAAAGACCGACTAGAACATATTTAAAAACTGATTTTTAAGGTGACCTTTCAAATTAAAATTATCACTATATTAATACATTCTACAATCATTAAATTTCAATCCAGTACTTTAGGAAGTTCCGACACAATGTCACAACGTCACCCTGACAGAAACTTACTCTGTGATCACCGACTTAACAACAATGGTTTGGAAACTCTCAGCAACTAGTTTCAATTATAAAAACTGCCTAAACAATCCAGCTGACAACCACAGTATATTAAAACACTTGGAAATAAACTACTCTAAGGATTCAATGTTTTCAGATGACACGCTACTTTTACTGGGTTTTAAACGGAATAACAAAGTTAAACAACGTTTAGAAACAATGTTCCAATTGTTATTTCATATTTGTTTCGCTGATAGAAACTCGACTCCTAGTTAATCGTCTAAAAGTTTAAGTATTTTTGTAATAATCCATGGTTTATGTTTTAAAGCGTACATTTGTTAACCAAGTATGAAAACACTTACACTGAGGTAAGACGTTTCAAGATTGTATTTAAATTAAAGACCCATAAAATGTCTACCGTTTACAACGAAGGTAAGCTAAACGGTCATCATTGCTTATTTGTTACCCGACAATTTAAGTCTTCACTTAAATATGTATTTATGTAGAGGGTCAAACTGGTGTACAGGTTTCTTACAAACAAAATAGATGTTCTTTATGAATAACTAGTTGGGCTGACAGACGTTGTCCTGTCCTAATGTAATTGAACTTGTTTTATGTCAAATACTCGTTCATTTTCAATATGAGCTCGTCCGCTTCGCTCACTCACCTCCCGGATGAGCTACAATATTAGTGTATGCTACAAGAAAGAAAGTTAAACATACTAACATACTAATCTTTATATATTATTACTCAAGAATGTTTTTGAAGGTAGGTCATATATCTTCCTTAGGTGTCCATCAAAACCAATAACTTAGTCATCGCTTTGAAGATTACCTTCACCGCTAAATGCGTAAAAGATATACAAACAAATCAAAACCATACAAGTTTAATTTAATGATTGATTCTCACTTTATTTGTCAACTTACTGGTGGAACCAAGCTACAAGTTAAACTAGCTCAAAACAGTTGTTTATATGCGCAAGCTGCGGATGGGCAAATCTAGGTCTAGGTTCTTCCTGGAGCAGTATTTTTACAAGGATTAAACTCCACAGTCGAGACAACCGGAGAACTCAGCACAATTTCCTCACTGCCGCAGACGGCCTCTACTTCCGCAGTGGTTCATGCTCTTGCCCGCGTCAATGCCACTTTCTCCCATTCATGAAGTCACCTCTACACCTACGCTACTCGCTACAGAACCCCACAGTACGTGAACCTTCGCACAGTCTAGTAGCTATCTGGTTTCTCCTTGCGTTGTATTTGTTATGTTGTGTTTGTTCGATATTTCTTGATTACCTATATCTATAATCAATATGGTAATTTATTTACCATAGCTCGACGCAGGAAAGATCCGTGAGGAAGTGAATTTAAAGTGTATGAAACGGCGTATTCATTTTGTATTTCCGTACTTTAAATTAGGTATTCCAGTTTCTTAAGTCATAAAATATTTTCAACTCTGATGTATCATACTTCAAATATAAAAACATCAGATGATGGTTTAGGTCCAGTAGAGCAAATATAAATCCCAATCAAAGAAAACCTACATTATTTTCATAAATTCCAAATTTGTTTACCCAAGTTTATAAGAAAGGTATGAGTAAGCATTATTGTATTTATCACAACAAACAACACTTTTCATGAAAGCAAGACTGGCCAAGAAACATTAAAAGTCATCTTGGCAATGGGGAATGTATTTATTCCGAATAAAGATCTTAATAATACCCGTAAAAAGGAAAGGTTAGGTGTCACTTGACTAAACTAACTGAGGTACTCACTGTACAAATTTACACCAATTCAGAACCTTTACACAGTTCAGCTTTGTGTTAGCAACCGATCTGAGGTCTGAACAGACCTTAATTCTTAATTCGTCCCTATCAAATCCCAAAATAAAGGACACATTAGCCTAACTTAGATGGATTAACTTGTGTGTACCGATAGCCAAAGCAATGAAGCCACCCTAAACGCGGAAATTTTTGGAATTCACGAAAAATCACTCTGCCTCGGAAGAATTGCAGTATTTATCACACCGAACTAAACATCGGATGTCGGATAGGGCGAGGTCTATTCCGACCTCGACCTCGACCTCAACCTGAGCAAACTCCATTCCAAATCGAGTTTCCCTAATGCTGAGAGGTGGGCTGCGAGCCTCCGTGCCGGCGTTCGGTTATCTTAATGCCCGCAAAGTGGCCAAAATGGATTCGAACTGGTTGTATTAATCCACAACCAAGAAGATGGTCTCTCCTTATCGGTCAGTTCTCCCGAATAAAATGCGGAAACACAGCTAATTATATGTACAAACGCGAGTTGGCGAAGATATAACATGTTTTGTATCGTTTTAGTAACCATTTGGTGACCGATTGGAATGCTTAAGTAGCCGTTTTTGTTTAATTTATCTCGCAGAAATCCTATTTGCTATCTTAATATTGGAGTAACACCGGTTAGGGTATTCTTGTGGCATTAGACGTCAGAGGGCGAGGATTTGTAGAATTTTATTGGTATGTCTTAATCCACAACATCAAGACAGGTATTTTTAATTATTTTTCAGGTAGTGAAGGGTCCGGGTGCCCATTAGCCCATCTCTTACCCCTTTTTTGTTTAATTGACGTTTCACTTTTCGATTTTATTGGTCCCTTATACCGTATTATAATTGCAATACGATGAAGAAAATTATATTGTTAATTGTTCCACAATACTACGGCAACGCTTATTCTAGCTTCTAAAGTATGCTAAGTGTATTTTTTGGAGACTAATAAAGTTCCTTCAGAAGTCAATTATTCACGGCTGACAGTACAGGTTTGCGCTTTCTGTCCTGAACAATAAATTAGGCCTATCGTTATTATAAATGGCATTTCACAAATCATTCTTTTAAAAGTAAGAAATAAATTTGCTTGATGTTACTAGCATTGAGTATACTTTGAATTCTAAACAAATTATCTGAGGGTTTATGACAACATTATGTAATTAGCTACACAATGAGTCTTTCATATCAAAAATTCGAGTTCTTATGGATTATTACTTTCTCCCCCTTATACATAGTATATGGAGAAAGTATTTTTTTCGTCAAAATTTTAGAATTTGAGTTTTTATTGGAAATATTCGTTTTGGTGCTCCCTGAACCCAAAAAAGTGATTGTTACGTGATGTCTGTGTGTCTATCTATCTATCTGCCTGTCTGACTGTCTGCCTATCTGTATGGATGTGTACAGAGCTAGAGCCCTAAAAAATGGTCCGATTTTCATGAAATTTGGTATGTATCCAATTTAGTATGTATCCAATACTAATCCACGATATCTCCAGGTGTTTTTAATTTTTGATTTTTAAGAGTAATTATCCCCCAAAAAACATAAAAATCAAGATTTCTCAAAAACGGCTCTAAAGATTTTGATTAAACTTTAGTCGTTTGTAGAACTTTAGTTTTACAATAAAATGACACCACCCGCATTTCTGTGAAAATTTGGGTTCAGAAATTACAAGACTTAAAATATAAAAAATTTATTTTTTTTATTTTTTATGAAAAAATAAATATAAATAATATTACTATTCACCATTAAAAAGAGCTCAAAAAACTAAATAATTTAGTATCTTGAATTACTATTCTACGATTACTGGTTGCAGAGAAAATTTTAATTTTAATTTTGCGGTAAACGCAGTACTTTGTCCAATGTTATTCTTATGGGGAATACAAAAATTAATATTTCTCTCTTAATTATTGATCAATTTCGTTCAAACTGCTCGTCAAGTTAGTATTGACCAACAGAGGAAGTTCGAAATATGTTGCCCCTTAATAACCCTGAGGGTGGGAATAGAGGGAATTTCTCCTCTTAAAACCACGTTTGTAGCTATGGATTCTGTAGTGCCTCCTAAACAGGAATTTGGGTGGATATTTTTGAAAACTACTTGTTTACAAGCTTTTCTGTACATTCTACAGTGCTTTTTATTCTATATTTAGTAAATAAAAATCAATTTATTCATTAAAGTTGGGCTAAAAGGGAGAAAGTGTGTGTTAGTTTCCTGATACCGTTTATCGGAAAATATGCCAAGTATTTAAAAGAGCGGTACAAAGTATCTTATCTTAGATTCTAAACTTAAGAATTTTATTTATTACGTTATATGCGAATTAATGTTTTCAATTTAACTCTCAAACCAAATTATAATCAGCTGAATACTTAATAATAATTTGAAGTTTAGTTAAACTACAAGTACAATGGCGTCGGATTGAACTATCAAGCTCATACTTCAAGATAATCAAACTACAAGCTCCAGGCTTGAGTCGGGTTACCCAGCACAAACTGACTTAATTAAGACATCACATGTCGAGACGGTATTATATCCGATCGTTTATCAGAGTGTAATTATATTCAAGTATCATTCACACAGCTGTATTGACTTACTAGCTGATGAGCTGTTCTTTGCACAGAGTAGTTGAAAGCCAGATTTTCAAACAGTATTTTACATCTGTTACCATATGATTAATAGTATATGTTACTACTAGTCACGAAAGTGGCCTATTTCGGGGCAAGATAGCATTTTACGCGGGAGGCGAAGCCGAGCGTGGAAAATGCTATCGAGCCCCGAAATAAGACTTTTGCGACGATTAGTGAACGATACTTTTCATCACGATGCAAATAACCACATTAAACTTAAACAAAAATTATCGGATATTTAATAGTATAGTACTGTAATTTGTTCTAAGTAAGCACAACACGGTTTTACAATTCATTTTAGTGTTAGAGTCAGCTGTTTGAACACAGAATCGTCAAAAATAACGAAATCACACTGGTGCTCCTGTTGAGCTAAACGGGAACTTGAGTTGTTTAGGACAGGTAAAGTTTTGTTTGGGACAGGTAAAGATAGCTGATCATTATTTGTTTTGTTGTATGTAAATTGACGACTTTCGAAGATCTCAGCTGTAAGGTGATGGGCTATTTACGAATACAGAGTAATGAAAAAACTAAATCAATACCGATAAAATTCATGTTGTGCACCCAATGACATAAATTGATTTTAAATATCCTAAATGTTTCTCACAGGTAGACAGAGCAATTTAAAGAAATATTTGATTAAATTCAGTGAAGCCGTTTTACCGTGAAAAGCGAATCAAATCCAGCCCATTACCGTAACAGATGGATCAAAACCTTTTTAATAACGAGTTGTCCCTCTCTGATGAATACATACAAATACAAAATCCTAGATTTTTAGCTTTTGACAAAACTTTCACTGTAGCTCTTCTATATAAATGGATTAGGGAAAATACTACATTGTTACATATATAATTTTGAAGATACTACTATCTTCAGGATATAACATCCCTAAATATTTAGATTGCATTATGAGGAACTAAAAAATGTCCATTAAACTCTTCCCATTGAATATAAACATCTATATCTATAAAAGGCAAAGCCCTGACTGACTGACTCACTCACTCATTCTCACTAATTCTCCACCTTCCCATGTAGGTAGAGAGCTGAAATTTTGTACACTGATTCTTTAGGCATAAAATAGGAAAACTAAATGGTTTTCATCCTGATCTGACCTTAGGGCTCCGCCAGAGACCCCGGGAAAGTTCCCATGTATTCCTTATGGACATTAATTTTTGTTTGAGCTGATGAAAATACAAACAGCTGATCTTGATTCGTAGTAGTTCCACGGGCTAACCACGGAATGCAGTACCCATAAAACTGTCATAGTTGTTATAATTTGCGAGGCGAAGCCTGCAGGAACAGCTTGGTTTTTATTAAAAGTACTTTAATTCATTTATGACAATTTGTTGATAGATTTTGAATTTACATTGCTGTAAGTAGATTATTTAAGTTATTAATCTTATCAATTCGTGACTAAATGATCTAAAACCATTCACTATCAAATTATTTGTAAAATGTGTTTTTATGCCTGCCTAACCAGTTTCTAAATAACATTTTATTATAGACCGTTTTAATAATTGTTGTATGCTCTGTGCCTAACTTACAAGAAGAGAAAAGAAAGAAAATATAAATCTTTTCAACTAAAATGAACAGTAATTTTAAACATAACATTGGCTTATCAGGTACTGATGGCAGTTACATATCATTTTTTAAATAGTCAAGTTATAGTTTTAATCATTGGATTCAGCTTAAAAAAACACGATTTAGTATTTTGATCATTCCTTTGTGTTAATTGGTTACCGAGACATTGAAAGTGCTAAATACAGTGCGTTGTCAAATGTTATTCTTATGGAGTATAAGAGCAATTTTATATCTTGCTTATTTATGAACGTATACTGACAAAACTTGGTGTACGGCTACATCTGATTGTGGTCTATTGATATTTGCTAAAAAAAAACATTTTTTCCCAAAGGCTCTCCTAGCAGCAAACCTGCGTACTCAGCCCCTATGTTATTCTTATGGAGAATAATTAAATGCTATGTCTCCCTTAATTACGAACATAAATGAATAAAAACTGACGTATGACTTCACCTAGTTCATTTATATTGGTATTAGTATAAAACCCACATTTTGTGTTCCTGGTTGCAGCAAACCTGCGTACTCAGCTCCAATTTTATTCTTATGGATAATAATTAAAATTGTATGTATCGCTAATTTGTGAATCTATTTTTATGAAACTTGGTAAGTGTCTTGGTAAGTGTCTTTTTTATTAAGACATTTATATCTCCATTGGAAATTCGCTGAGTATGCATGTTTTCTGGGACGGGGATATTACTGTTTGCTTCTAGCTAAATGTTAATCTATGCAAAATCTGTGCTAGAATCGTGTTAATCAATGGAAGACGAGGGCAACTGGATTCCCGGATATTCCCGGGATATTGCGATAAATTCCTGGATATTGCGATTCCCGGATAGCCCAAAGCATCCTACGTGCAAAGAAAACCTGAACCTAGAGCTATGTAAAATAAGTTTTGTCGGCCAGAAAGAAGTGACCCCTGAAGGTGAAAATATAATGTAAGCCTAGCCCGAAACCTTAAGGTAATTCCTAGGCAAATAGCGGACAATTGGGATGCCAGTTGAGGGTGTGGTTTGCCGGGCTATCAACCGAGATCAGCCAACAGTTTATGTGCTGCAATGCAAAAACTCCACACCAGCTGATCGAAATAACATTCGACTGATAATTAACTATCTATGGCAAAATGGCTACAGTGCCATCACCACCACCACCATGCCATGCTATTGGCTACAGGTCAACTGTCAACTTAATTGTCCACTATTATAGTGTCCAAAAGAGTAGAGGTGCCTTTTAGTGGGTCAGTGCCACACTACAGGGTAGCCTCTATGTGCATAATGCATCTTTCCGCCCTCCCTAAAAAAAAATAAATACAATATGTTATATATCACGTCATATTAAAAAAAAAACTTACGACCCATCAAGCGCCGTTTATTGACCTCCACTTTCCAGAGACGCCTCCCGATCCCCAGGGGGTCAACATCCTGTCAGACCTGGACGCTCACACGCACCCGTACCCGCACGCCCGTTGATGCTAACATGATATGTTCATCCAGTCAGATATGAACGATCGCGAACATTGTGTTTGCAGAGTTAACAAGAATCCTCGGATCCAGTTACTGTCCGCGGGTCACAGAGGGAATTGCTCCCAGCAAACGGGTAACTGACGTTTTAAATTAGAGAAAAATAACAGACCGTAGCTGTCTTCACTGCCAGCGGGATTTACTCGCTATTACAGAAAACCAACATCTGAGGTCAAGAACATTTCGCGCTGTGATTATATATTTAACGAGGGATTCACATTTGTAAATACTTAATTGTTTATTTGCTTAAACTAAATCAAACCTATAGTTCCTGTCTGAACCTGTAATAAGTTACATTTGTTGAACCTTTGAGGGTTTTTGGTTACAAACTAACTTGTCCTAACAATAAAGTGATTCTATTTTCCTATGCACCCACTTTTTCACTCTTTCAAACATTGTATATGCATATAAGCAAGTTTAATTTTCAAAATTAATTTATATTTTATTTGTGTTCCTTCAATATCGACTAAAAGGGTATTTTTAACTTTAAGTCTACTTGTACTTCTTTGATTTGGTGGATATTTCACGGGAGATTATTGCCCTATATTTTGAAAGGCGATGTTTACACAATAAACGAAAGATCTTCTCCCAGATAAAAAGTGTACTACTGATACTACTTATTTAATCTTCTAATTTTTAATTTATACAGATTTAAGTTATAAGAGGGCCTCCATAATGAATATGTTTCGCTGACACTAGCTGATTAGAAGAATTTCTTTAGTTGATACAGTAAAAACCATCCATCACTTTGTATCATAAAACAATCAAAGGCCATTTTAATTTTAACAATAATAAATACACCCGCTGCAGCAAACATGCATACTCAGCGAATTGCATGGTACTTCAATAAGTCATGAAGCCACTTACCAACTTTAATCAAAGCATATTAATAAATGAGCGAGATATGATATTTTATTTATTCCCCAAAATAAAAACATTAGGACTGAGTATGCAGGTTTGCTGCATCAAGGACCACAAAATCTGGTTTTTATGCAAACACCAATGGATCACCTCCAGATGAAGCAACACACCAAGTTTTATCAATTTATGTTCATAAACAAGCAAGATATCACATATTTTCTATTCTCCATAAGAATAATATTATAGCTGCTGAGTACGCAGGTTTGCTGCCATGGGGACCACAAAATATGAGTTTTGTATGCAAATATCATTAAAACGCAACCATATAAAGCCACATACCAAGTTTCATTAATATACGTTCATTAATAAACGAGATATACAATTTTACTTATTCCCCATAAGGTTAACATTGGACAACGTACTGTGTTTAGAACTCTCAATATCTCGGTCACCGATTGACGAAGAGCACTTATGAAAATACCAAATTGTTTGTTTTTCAGCTGAATTTAATGGTGTAAACCAACATCCGGGTTTAAAAAGAATTGTGTGTAAAAGTTTAAAAAAGGTTTTTGGGGTACAAAACCCCCCTAAAACCCCCCTTAAAGTAGAGCGACCTGTCTGGTTCTCGAACTCATGAAAATAGATGCTGGCTTACACGTTTATAACAAATTTCAGTGAGATTGGATCATTATTATGAAAGTTATCGTGCCTACGGACACACACACACACACACACATATATATATATATATATATATATATACCTCTATATATATGTGTCCAACTATATAAATTTGAACGAATGGTATTTTTGGCATCTGGGGGCCTCAAAACGAAAAGTTATCAGGTCCCAGGCCTAGGTCTTACCATGCCACCTACGGTAATAGCTTATTCCCTATAGGGGAAATTCGCTAAAAAAGTAATTGAATATAGTATTTGATATATAGTAATTAATATTATTATTATTATAGTGTAATTTACCAATTTCATCACTTAGTCAAACACTTTCCAAGCTATATTTTTTCAGATTTCGTTAGTTTCAGCTATTTTAAAACATGCATGAACAATTTTAAACGTTCTATTACTTTTGCTGCTATTTAAATCACCCAACCCCTTTACCAATCGTATATGCAGATGGAAAACGCATGGCTTTAAACAATACCATAAAGGAAGTTTTCTGTACACTCAAGTGTTAGTGAGAGGTTAATGGATGAAAAGTGACACCTTTAGAGGGGTAACTGGATTTACTTCGCTCACCCAATTCAAATCCTAAGTCAATAAATTTGACAAAATCTGCAAATTCCCACTTCCCACGACATAAGTCTCGAATTCCAGTTACGGTAAGACGATTACAAAACTCACTCAGTCCTGGACAGATTCGTTATCAATTTGTTGCATTCCAAGATCCATAAAGGTATTAATCTAATTTGGCAGAAAGCGGTTTTCAGTTGTTAAATATACATTAAAAATATTTATGGCATTTATTTTATTCATTGTAATTTTCTATGTTTGTTTTTATTTAATTCCAGGGGGTAATAGCAGCATATTCAGTTAGTTCTGTAGTTAGTTTACTAGTTTAATTTATTGTTAAAAATTAAAATAAGTAAAAACGTATTGCTTGTTAATTGAAGACCCCAGAGATCTGCTCTGTAAGCTGTGGAATCCTAGATAATGGCGGCGTATCTATCAATGCTTACACTCAGGTAGTCAATCAAGTTCAGAACCAGCTAATTAATACCATAAACGTTACAGATGAGGTACTCAGATAATTAATTGGAATTCCCAAATATTTACTTTTTGAGTCAACTATAAATCTTTCATCGAACTGAAATACAGGACACAATAAGTCACAAGTTAGTATGTCATAGGTGTAGTGCATTCAAAAATAAAGTGTTTCTTCGTAGAGATCCCTATTAAACGTAGACTGGTCCCAAAAATACTAGTCAAAAATGGTAGCAGGTCAAGTTTTTCACTAATGCAATATTAGGAACTTTTATTATTCCCTCCAAATACGATATTTTTGTCCTTTTTACCATCATTGTAAAGGAATGTCCAATGTCAATAAGTCCTTTCTTCTTCCTCATTTAATTTCGTATGATTACATTATTAATTTAGAGACTTCCTTTGAAGATCTTCTAGAAGGCAAAGCCTCAAATATGTAGATATAAGGATTTTGTAAAATTGTATGAAATATTTTTGGACAAACTGCCAAGAAATCAATCAGTCATAAACATAAATTGAAGCTCTTGACCTCTAAATTTGTGTGTCGTCAATACTCTTTTCCACTCTTTACATCTAAGGACCTCAGGGCTCTACCCAATGGTCGTTAAAACTTTGTTAATGATTTTGTAAGCTATCCGTGTGTTACCAACATAAATCAACATAAATAAACTGACAGCTGGTTTTAATAAATGTGAACAATATCAAAATTCCCATTTGATATTGTTCCACGGACCATGGACCAACGAACCCCGAACCATGGGTAGTTAAATAGTAAAAAGGGAAAACGGGACTGCTACAATACCGTTTGTCCTCTAAGTAAATTTCTTGAAACCATCTTTAAAATTTTCAAGTAACTCGAACTGGTTGTTCCTAACACGTGGTCATCTGCTCCATTACCAGGTTTATAGTACGTCGGGTACACACAAAAAAGCGGCGGTTTATGATTGAGGAATGACACTTTCTGTGGTCATAGTTGATAACAAAAGGTAACTTTTCAGATAGGGAGCCACTTCAAAATCCGTGCAGGATACCAAAATGGCAACCATTAAAGATGGCTGCCATTAAAATTATAAAATCTGTCATAACTTGATTAATAGATATCCGATTTCAGTGAAGTTGGTTTTGTTTAAAAGGCCTTCAAAAACTAAAACTTTTTTGAGTTTTGACTATTTACGAAAATATAGTGATTATCCAGATATTTAAAGATTATTGGTTAAATGACCGAATTTGCATATAAAATATATAATTTGAACACGGTATGCAAATTTAAAAGTTAAATTTTGTACGATGATTTATTAAGTTGATTAAGGTTAAATACATGAATTAATTTTCAAAATTTCAAGTCATGGATGAATAGTTACTAATTAAGTTTTTAAAACACACTCCTTCAATTGGCGCACTCACATACAGCATGTGTGAGTGACCGTATAAGCACGATAACTTTCATAAAATAAGTCCGATCTTGATTAAATTTGGTATAAACATTTAAGGCAGTGTCTATTTTCATTATTTTAAAAATTAGACAGGTCACACCATTATAAGGGGGGTTTGAGGGGGTTTTGTGCCCCAAAAATGGGTTTTATGAACTTTTTACATATAGTTATTTTTAAACCTCAATATTCGTCATAAAAAAAATTTAGTATCCTGAATTATTGCTCTATCTCAATCGGTTACTGAGATAATGTAAGTGCTAAACACAGTAAATTGTCCAATGACAATCTTATGGAGAGTAAGTAAAATGTTATATCTCGCTTATTAATGAACATATATTAAAGAAACTTGTTGTGTGGCTTCATATGGTTGGGGTTTATGGATATATGCATACGAAACCCATTTGTTTTTTTCCCTATGACAGCAAACCTGCGTACTCATCATCCATAATGTTAATGCTAATGTTATTCTTAAGAAGAATAAGCAACATGTGATATCTCGCTTGTTCATGAGCAAATATATGTAAAACTTGGTATATTGCTTCATCTGGTGGTGATCCTTTGAAATTTTCATAAAACCCCGATTTTTGTGGTCCTTACTACAGCAAACCTGCGATCTCAGTCCTAATGATTTTCTTATGAAGAATAAATAAAATGTTGTATATCACTTCTTTATTATTATTCGTGAATGAGAAATAGTAAATGACTTCATGAGGTAGCATTTGAAATTCGTTGAGTATGCAGGTTTGCTACAACGGAGTTGTTTAGAAATTAAATATTTTATACTATGCGAATTTGGGCATTTAATTAATAATCTTTAAATATCTGGATAATCACTAATTTTTCGTAAAAAGTCAAAATACAAAAAGTTTTAATTTTAAAAGGCCTTTTAAACAATACTAACGTCACTGAAATCGGATTATATATTAATCTAGCTACGACAGACTTTATAATTCCAATGGCTGCCATTTTGGTGTCCTGTACGGATTTTTAAGTGGCTCCCTATCTGAAAAGTTACCTTATGGCATCAACTATGACCACAAAAAGTACCATTATCAATCACAAAGTGCCGCTTTTTGGCTGTGTTAGCCATGACCAGGGTGCAATTAGTCATGAATCGACGTTTGGCTCTGCTAAGTGATACAGTTAATTAACTAAACTACAGTTAATCGCCTACAGTTAAGTCACATAGTGGTTACACATTGCCCACCATTAGTTACACCCTGTCTACTGGCTAACTATAAAGTTATCTACGTACAGCCCTAACCCAAAGTCGTGGAGGGTATTGTAGTACAAGGAATATCTCCGACTATTTACTAACGCTTCTTCATTAATCCTACAGCGATGTAAGGCGCTATCACATATTACCAGTTACTTTACTGATAACCAAGTATGGTTTTACCTACCTTTCGTTAACAGGCTGGTACAGTAAAGTACCGGTAATGAAAAATATACAGCTAATTTATCTATTCTTCTCGGTACGTGATATTTTGTTATTCGTATTCGTAATTGCAATCCTCAAATGTTTCAATCCGTTTCTCACATGGTTGCCGTCTGGGATGAACACGTTAGCTTGGTGGCTCGGTCAAGATATAACCTGGTTCACAGGGAAGTACAGTCTGATACTTTTGAATAATTAAGTGATGATTTCATGGTTCAGGTAGGTAATACGGTCTAAGGATATTTTCTATAAATGTGTTCACTAATTGCTTGGTGTGTTCCACTATGATTGGTTGTATTGAATTTCTTAAGCCTTAAATTGTAACTGTTAATGTTAATCAATATTAAAATAGATTTAAGTAATATTTAAAAAAATTAAAAATTTCGAGTTGTTTACTTCCAAATGCTTGTTTTTCTGTTACTTTTCAACTTCATCCTATAGGAATAATATTGTATTAAAAGAATAAAAATGAAAGGTACAGATGCAATCTGTTATGGGCCATGGTTATGGGACAATGGTTACCATCTTAAGGGTTCCTTTAGTTTCATGTTTTTTATAGTGAATTTATCACAGCATATAAATTACAATATTTCATAACGTTTTCACCTTTAATGCAAATTATTCGGTTGATATGCAATCGATTAAGGGCTTTTTTATAAGGGGATATATACTTCATTAAACTAGTTTTAAACTTAATTTCAAAAAGATGTCTATTGCAAACATTTTTAGATGATCATTTACAGTTAATTTAATATAATTGGGTAACGATTTGGTGGTATTAAAAGGTGTATTTTTGTCATAACATTTTATATACAGCTGCAAAGTCACACTATTTTTTAATATTAGTTTGTGTTAATATTATGTTTGTGTTAACAATAATTAACAAAACGTAACCTGATGTGTTTTAAATCACCAACTTATTAGGCAGACTTATCATCTGTACATTATAACATGAATTTAAACAACTACATTTTCCTTTATAATTTTCCTTTCCATCCTAATATTGGATGAGAGTCAATATATGATTAGTAATAGATATTTTGAATTATTCATTATTGTGTACATTTAAATTGCAAAATTATTTAAAGAACATTTTTTGGCAATACTATTATTAAAATGACCTATCAATATACTTACAAAATGTTAAAATTACTTACAAATATAATTTTAAAAACTAATTAATGACATGACATCAGTTTTATGTTTTATACAATCGTTATTCAATTTAAACAGCAACTTCTACAACCAAACAAATCTTGAAATAATAAAACAGATTTTTTGATTGTATCTATAAAACAAACAGAGTTTTACATTATTTTTTTATATTCTCTAAAACTTTGCTCACACCCTCAAAAGCATTTATATGCTTGGTAAAAGTAAGTATTTAAATGCTTAGCAATATTTGTTTCGGAGATTTGTTTGTAAAAACTACTTATCTTTTATTACGTATACCATCACAATATAATCAGTTCGTGCGTTGTTTGAAATAATTACCAATAGGAATATATAGACTAAAATGTTTAACCTATTCGAAATTAATTACGTTTTACATCACTAAAACCTTTATCGCATATTTTAAAAGTATTCGTTTATATTAAAATAACAACTTTTTATGGTTAGCTGACATTTATATATGGATTTCGAAAACCAATTCCGACTTTTAGAAGTCTCTATCATTTGTCTTCTAATTTTAAACCAACAAGTTTATCGCGAATTCTTAAAACTGTGTAAGTACAAATAATACATTTATCTTAATAAACAAAAATCCGTTTTAATTATTTTAATGTTTGCTTAGTAGAAGGAATCCTAAATCTTGAATGTAACGCTATCAATATACTATCTATATACAAAATTCAACCTTATATTTTCAACGTTTTTAATAGAACAAGAGTTTGTATAAATTGCCCCAACCTAATATACCTTGACAATAAAGCCCGAGGACAGGAAAGCAAGGTTGATTCAGTGTCTGGCATCTTGATGTGGCATTGTACGACAGGCTCGTACGACCCAACATTCTCTCCCTTGTTATTTCATATTATGAAAATATTGTCGAAAACCCACCATTCCTTCTCATGTTATTTATCACTGTACGTTCATTATAACTGGCATAACAACCCATTGGCTTTCATCAACAATAATTCAATCTGTAGGAGTTTGTTATTAAATGCGTTAACCACGATGTTCTTTAGCAATCATGTTATGTTAAAGAAAAAAAAAGAAAATAAAAGTCATGTTATATTGTATTATTTTTGCTCAAATTCCAGTACTCATTTACATTTCCCTGTCCCTATGTGTAGAGTGTCTGTGCGGGAACAAAAGCTCATTTAAATTGCACATTTATGAGATTTTCAAAAACATGATACATATTTTGAGGGTTTCTTACTGTATACAATTTAACTCCTTGCCTTTTTAGCTAAAATTAACTTTACTTGTACGAAGAGTAAAAGGGGCTAGACAGCTGTAAACAATGGATTCCAAGTAAAATATTGATATAAATCTTACCTTTTTTCTGTACCTTTTTTCCTAAATTTATTTCATGAGGAGCTCAGAACTAATTTTTTTATCCAGTTTTAGATAAATCTATAAAGACCAATGCGTCAATGCTTAGTTTGTAGTGAATCCTCGGTTCACTCAACTCTCATTTTTTCTGTATTCTAAATGTGGGTATTAAAAATAAACTGCTATAATTAATAATTTTCAACTTATGAAACATTTAGAGACTGGTTATTAAAACAAATGCAAGTATTCCTAAAATTGTACGTTTGCAACTACTTTTTATAAAATCAAGCAAATTAAACTGTAAGTTTGTTATTAATTTTATATTCCCCAGGCGTACTAGAAGACAATATTCAAAACCTCTCAAAAACTTGTGGACTCCCAGGGAATCGAACCCGTGACCTCGTGCATCAAAACCAAGACGCCAACGTTAAGCTTCTACCAGAGCCTGTTCAACTTCATTTTACTCGCAACTTTAGAAGTTTCCATTTTGTATTAGTGTATAATTGTTGGGTGGCTAACTGTTCATATGTGTGGGCTTGATTAACATTTACCCAAACATTAGCCTTCTTTTAACAGGACGAATCATTGGGTCCTCACGAGTTTGACCCAGGTCCGCCAACCTAACCCTTTTAACAGAGTTATCGGTCAGTGCCGCCAACACTCCGGCGCAATATCTGGTGACACGGTAATGGAACTGTCACGCGGGAATTTGGGGGATTTGGTGGGAGGCGGGAGTAATGGCGGGAGATTACAGGCCGAAGAAGCGCTTAGCAAATTAGCGTAATAAACTGACCGGCTCATCCGTTCTTTGGTGGACGTGAGAGACATGTTTTATTGTTTGTTTTCTCTTTGCTTTTATCTAACTAGGCAAAAACCATTTTTTTTATTTAAAATTGTTTTTAAATTAAATAGTTCCTAATTAAGATATTGTGGTAAAAATCATCCAAAACCCCCAAACCGGCCTAGATGTTTAAGTAAAAGTAGTACCGAATTTTTGCCTAATTTATTCATCCAAATATATAATTTCTTAATAAAATAATGTATATTTGTATTTTGGCGCCGGTTCTTGATCCTATCGAATGACCTAGAATAGTTAAATTTGGAACATTCACAAAAATTTCGGTGGAAAAGAATCCAACGTAGCTCGATTTGTTTGCCCTTTCCCCTTAAAATGTACTTTAAGTACAATATATTTCAAAACTTGATCGGTAAATATTGATAAGCTGTAATTATTTAAACTTCTAATTTGTTTATGTATTAAAATTCATACTTTCATATTGATTATTTCTTATGTATTCACAAAAAATTTTCATATTAGGGGCTACAGACCATATAAACCACTAGTTAGATAAATGTAATCTTCAAAATCAGCATTGAAAGTATTACAGATTTAATTTAAAATATTACATTAATAAATTATTATAGCTACTGACATCAACGTATATTACATGTTCATTTTACTTTTGAAAGCTAAAGCTACGGTTTGTTTTTTCAGTGCAAACTATCAGATTATTTTTGACTATTTGTGACAGTCTACTCCAAAAATAATGAGAAATTTAATGGTATAAAAACTTTACCCCGTACACATCATACTTGTATAGTATTTAATTTATTAATGGTTTAAAGCATTATTTTGATGTTAACTAATATAAATATTTTTACGATCCAGTTTACTGCAGTAAACAAAAAATATGTCGGTAATGCTTATAACGAATTACCTTTTAGTTACAGTAATCATTACTATTCGACGGTTTATTTAATGATAGTTCCAAATAGTTATTATTGATATTAATCTATAAATAATTTATTAATAAATGTAAACTATTTTATCAACTACATTTATATTGAATAATTATGTTTACCCTAAAAAATGTTTACGTCTTCAATTTATTGACACACTTATATTGTTTAAGTTATAGATCATAAATCAGACAAAATAATGTTGTGACTATATTTGATTGGATTTTTTATTAATTATTTATACATTTTGTATAAATTCACAACAATGAACACAACTAATTTGTAACAATTTACAACAATTTTGTAGTTAGATAGCAGTATAATTATAAATTGCTTTGTAAATTGGATAATCTGAGTAACTTTATAATTCTGCGTTAGTAAAAAGGGATTATTAATATATTATATAATACTTGCTTTGTCATGAATGATACCGCAAATACGTTAATTAAAATTGAATTGTTGGTACATCCTTTAACTAAGAGAAAATTATAAATAACAAGTTAGCGCGACCAATTTCTTTTTTGAAATAGACTACTGTTTTATTTTTAATTAATCCCAACTCACAAAAGTAAAAAATTGGACCAAAATATCGATAAAAAGCTTTAAAAAAATCAAATAAAGTCATAAATGAGGTAATTTAATGAGTATGACACTATAACCATTAGTTACACAGTAATGGTAGAATAGTTACTGTACACCATTAGTTATATGTAATGCAACCCATCAACATCATCTTAATATACTTCATTGAGTATTGATTACCTAGAAAGCATATGAACGTGCAGTTAAGATTATAAGTTAGGCAATAATAACCATAATAATTTCGTATGTTGTTAATATAAAGTGCAGATTGAAAAAAGTGTTTTTCCATAAGTTTACGATTTTAGATGAATATGTGTGTGTGAAAGAAGCATTCAACGTATCTTTTTCTATTTTTGGTGTGCTATTATTAGTGTCCCTTTTTATTTTAATTTTTTGTAAAACTGAAAATCTCAGAGAACATATGACCATATGAATAACTTGTAAAACAGTTAAGTTTGATTGCAACTTAATAAAACACAATGTTACCACGCGTAGTTTGCTTATACTTGGCTAAGATGACTGCCAATGATAACACGATAACAAGTAACAGCTGATTCATCCTCTTGTCAGATGTTTTGCTAATCTTCTTGCTTCAACGGTTTCGGACAAATCGCTGGCCCATGTAACTGTTCTACTGACAAATATCGTTTTCGTGGATTTGCATTCGAATTTGAATAATCTGGGTAAAGCCTTTAATTGTTTGCAACTGTAAAGGTGCGATCACAGCGGTAAACGTCACTCGAGTTGCTCAATAAAAAACAACCAATATCCAAACCAAATTTTATTGTAGATTTCGTCCCTAAATTTCACTATATCCTTCGTAAAATAGACACAATATTTTCTAAATAATACTGAATTTAAAAAAAAAGTATGAGTTATAGCAATTTTTAATTTCAGAAAGGGACATTTTGGCTTACATTTGCAACTTTAGAGTTGCGACTTGCTCTATAGGACCTTGCTCATTCATTTAGTGTTACATAGATATATTTTATCATTGGTTGCATGAAAGGTTTCATTGCAAAGTTTCGCATTGTGATTGCACCTTAAGAGACTATTTTTCGGAGTGTTCTGTCTATCTATTAAATGATTAGTTATTGCAGTTTTTCTTTGTATTTACGTTATGGTGTTTCCAACTAACATGCGTTAGAATAATATTCGATTGCTTTAAAAGCGTGTATAACTTTAAACAACTTTATTTTACAGATTATTATGTCCTAAATTTTCAACAGTTTGTCTTTGTTTTCTCAGCAACTCTTCTGACATATGCAAATAGCTATAACATACTATAGAGTTTATAAGCTAATTTTGTAATCGTTCAGATTGAAATTAAAGATTCAACTAACTTTCAACTAAAACATAATAAAATAAGAAATATCAGAACAAACCTCAACATTTTGTTCAATAAACCTGTTTCATGAATTCCAGGAAGCCTTATACACGATGTGAATGTAGCTATATAAGAGTGATTAAATGTTGAAGTAGTGTTTATTTATTAATTGGTAGTTTTTTAACAAAATTAAATAAAATGTATGAGAAAAATTACAAATTTTCTCTCAGTAACATTTCCTTGAGCATTATAAAAGGTTTTACACAAGAAGTCTTTAACTTGATGCATTTTTATAAATAATTGTTACCAAAACGATTGTTCGCCATATTAGTTTTCTGTAATTGATACAATAAATTTTGTTTGAAAACTTTAGGTGAATTTATAGTTTCAACACTATAAACTTTACGTGGTAGTAAGTGTTTAAAGAACTCATGTTCAGGACAATTTAGTAAAAGTATTACATAAATTTTTTAGCTACAATTTAGGATATTGGTTCGTAATTTTTCCCCGATAGTAAACATACTTGTAAATGTGTAAAGGAGACAAATCGAATCACAGGGAATCGAATTAGTTAAAAAAGAGTAAAGAGAAATTACTGCAAATAATGATTTTCAATTGCAAGCACCACATACTGTGACAATTTATGTGGACAGGGATGTAACTTTGACCACCAGATTGGGAATGTCGGAAGAGTATATTTGTAGAGCCAATTCGGATGATAATACTCAACACATAAAACACCACGTGATATCTCCCCGTGTCGTCCTCAGGAAAAGGGAGGAGGATCCAACAAGAAAGGGAAGATTGCCGTAAAATACGACCAAACACATCACGTTCTCTAACAGCTGTTTAGTTGTTCGAACGGACATATATGGAACGGAGAGTAATTCTTGAGCATGTACTCGTATACTGGCATGGGACTTTAATAAATATTTCATCATATAACCTTTTTTAATTTTTAGTGAATTTCCTTTGGAAAGTGAACTATTAGCATAACCCGCACGGTGAAACTTAAGCCCGGAACCACCATAGAAGTTCCTAACGTGACCCCCTGAACAAGTTTTGGGGGGTCGTTCAAAATTGTATGTATATATATATATGTATATATATGTGTATATATATGCATATATATATATATATATATGTATATAGAGACATATATATATATATATATATGTGTGTGTGTTTGCACTCTAGCGGTCGTATTTTTTGTCCGATTTACTTCAAATTTGGTAGGGACGTTCCTTTCTGTAAGTTGTTGGACAAGTTCGTTGGGCAAAACAATCGGAAAACTCTAAACCCTTTTTTGGGGATTAATATTTAACATTTTGAGTTTTTGAGCCCAAAAAGGGTCAGAAAAGCCCCGGATGTAAAATTAATGCATGTAAACAGATGGGAATTAGTGAGGCGAAAGTTGTGAGTCCTCTCTCGTCATTCTAGCATACATATTTACCGAGTTATTAAAGAATATGTGTTTCGACTAAACACAGCACGTTGTCTTGGGGGTTTTACACTAGAAAAGCCTGTTATTCCTTTGTTACAGTACTTTTATCATTCCCAGCAACCTCACGCCTACTTTCAAGCCTGTTTGAACCTTCTTCTAACATTATAATGCGCAAAATTGTATTCCTAGCTTTGCAGGTAAATGAAACGAGGAGCATCAAACAGCCAAAAAATCACTGTTTTCAGATTTTAATAAAAATTAGAATAAATGTATATTTTTACACCGATTTTGAGTTTTAAAAGTTGTTATGTGGAAATTCACTTCCCTCACGTCAGCGTGCTGAGTGCAAACTCGTTTGATTTGTTGTTAATAAGAAATACAACAACGTTTTGTCCTAGTGTTATTTAATCACATTACAAAGCCCTAAGTTAAGTGATGTTTGTTTATTTAATACCTTAAAATAATGAACTTTTAAGTTGTTTATACCTAAGAGCGCCAATATGTGAGTAATCAGGTTCCACGTTAATTCCAGTTTTGTATTATTACCGAGCATAAACAGTGATTAATCTTTTTTATCGCATGTAACATAAATAAATTAGTATTCCAGGTTTTTTTATTGACTGTTACCTTAAACCTGTGAACATACAAAATCACCTCATTGTGAAATCTCGATTCAAAAATTCAAACACTAACACGACACAAAGAGTGGTCACAAATAGAATTATTTAAATGCCTTTCTATATATTGGAACACTAGTTTCTGTATAATGATGCATGATTCTAGTCACGGTAAAAATCACATCTTTCTCAGCACGAAAATTGGACGTGTATAATAGACATTGCACTGAAATATTTCATTTATAAAATGTAGGTCATATCGATATTCCCTTTGAAACGGTGAGCTTTTGATGTATTTAATTACTTACAGGGTTCGTATAAATATATCACTGGAAATTAAATAGTTAAGGTATTTAATATATCGATTTAACTTATTAGCGAATTTCCCCTATAGGGAAGAAGCTATTACCGTAGGTCTCATGGTAAGACTTAAGCCCGAGACCATGATAAATTTTCATTTTGAGGTCCCCAGATGCCAAAAACACCATTCGTTCAAATTTTTATATATGTATATATATATATATATATATATATATATTTATATATATATATATATATGTGTCCGTAAGCACGATAACTCTCGTAAAAAAGGTCCAATCTTAATGAAATTTGGTACAAATGTGTAAAGTACCATTTATTTGAACGAGTTCGAAAACCAGATGAATCCCTCCATCCGAAGGGGGGTTTTTGGGGGGTTTTGTACCCCAAAAATGTGTTTTTTGGGGTTTTCACATGTAATTTTAATTTAAATCAAATTTTAATTTATACCATTAAATTCAGCTTAAAAAAACAAACAATTTGGTATTTTGATCATTGCTCTACGTCAATTGGTTACCGAGATATTGAAAGTGCTAAACACAGTACGTTGTCTAATGTTATTCTTATGGAGAAAAAGAAAAATTGTATATCTCGCTTATTTATGAACGTAAACTGGCAAAATTTGGTATATGGCTTTATTTGGTTGTGGTCTATTGATATTTGCACAAAAATACATTTTTTGCCCGATAGTTCCCGTAGCAGCAAACCTGCATACTCAGCCCCATGTTATTCTTATGGAGAATAATTAACGTGTTATCTCCTTTAATTATGAACATAAATTAATAGAACTTGGTATGTGGCTTTACCTAGTTGAGTTATAATGATATTTGTATAAAAGCCCATTTTTTTTTGTTCCTTGCTTCAGCAAACCTGCATACTCAGCGGCCATGTTATTCTTATGGAGAATAATTAAAATGTCATAAATCGTTTATTTATGAATGTATATTGATGAAACTTGATATGTCGCTTTATGTGGTATTAATATACATATACATGCATTGGAAATTCGCTGAGTACGCAGGTTTGCTGCTACGGGGGTATTGTTCTTTATATCTAAAATATGCTAAGTGAGATATAAAGATAATTGCGTCTATTCGGTTATAGAGAGTGGATTAATTTATCATATTTAGATTCTAAGTTCACAGGCCACACATAAAGTTCGTTTTTTCATATGAGGACAGCATGGATTTTAACTGTATAACAAACAACTGTATTATAAAACAGTGATTTCTGCAACCAAACAAAGTTTCACATCTTTAACATACATATGTTATCATACATAACATTATGAGGTGAGACAAACACATGTTATGCCAAAAATTCATTTCACATTGTGTAATGTATACCGATACTTATTTATTATATAAAGGAAAGGTTTCCGTTTCGATCAAACGGTCCATTACTTAATGATTGAAGTAGATGTGAAATGAGGGTTTAACGCCACTTCCGGCGCTTTTTCCCCATGTTATTCTTATGGGGAGCCGTTTTTGCACCGACGCCAGCTCCCGCCTATAGAGCTCCCGCGCGTTGGCCTGTACTAATGTCCAACCCTTGCCTATATTAAATATATTGTCCCCATCCCCATCCCTCCTCTATATTTTTTAAAATTAATTTTCAAATTCTAAAAAACTATCTTTAATGTTTATAGTCCGATTTGTCTGCAATTTGGATATGTTATTGTCCTAGGCAAGTGTTTTAATAAATTTCACTTACATTTCCCAAATTCACTATAACGGTCAAATTAAAAAATATTTTTTGAAAATACTGTAGTGCCAATTGCCAACTTCTTTATTTACTGCCCGATTTGTCTGCAATTTGGATATGTTATTGTCCTAGGCAAGTGTTTTAATAAATTTCACTTACATTTCCCAAATTCACTATTACAGTCAAATTAAAAATATTTTGGAAAAATACTGCCAATTGCCAACTTCTTTATTTACTGTCCGATTTGTTTAAAATTTAGATATGTTATTGTTATAGGCAAGTGTTTTAATAAATTCCACTTACATTTCCCAAATTCACTATAACGGTCAAATTAAAAAATATTTTTGAAAAATACTGCCAATTGCCACCTTCTTTATTAACTGTCCGATTTCTTTAAAATTTGGATATGTGATTGTTCTAGGCAAGTGTTTTAATAAAATCCACTTACATTTCCCAAATTCACTATTACGGTCAAATTAAATAATATTTTTGAAAAATACTGCCAATTGCCACCTTCTTTATTAACTGTCCGATTTGTCTTCAATTTGGATATGTTATTGTCGTAGGCAAGTGTTTTAATAAATTACACTTACATTTCCCAAATTCACTATTACAGTCAAATTAAAAATTATTTTTGAAAAATACTGCCAATTGCCACCTTCTTTATTAAATGTCCGATTTGTCTTCAATTTGGATATGTTTTTGTCCTAGGCAAGTGTTTTAATAAAATCCACTTACATTTCCCAAATTCACTATTACGGTCAAATTAAATAATATTTTTGAAAAATACTGCCAATTGCCACCTTCTTTATTAAATGTCTGATTTGTCTTCAATTTGGATATGTTATTGTCCTAGGCAACTGGTTTAATAAATTCCACTTACATATCCCAAATTCACTATTACAGTCAAATTAAAAATTATTTTTGAAAAATACTGCCAATTGCCAACTTCTTTATTAAATGTCCGATTTGTCTGCAATTTGGATATGTTATTGTCCTAGGCAAGTGTTTTAATAAATTCCACTTACATATCCCAAATTCACTATTACAGTCAAATTAAAAATTATTTTTGAAAAATACTGCCAATTGCCAACTTCTTTATTAAATGTCCGATTTGTCTGCAATTTGGATATGTTCTTGTCCTAGGCAAGTGTTTTAATAAATTTCACTTACATATCCCAAATTCACCATTACGGTCAAATTAAAAAATATTGTTGAAAAATACTGCCAATTGCCAACTTCTTTATTAAATGTCCGATTTGTCTGCAATTTGGATATGTTATTGTCCTAGGCAGGTGTTTTAATAAATTACACTTACATTTCCCAAATTCACTATTACAGTCAAATTAAAAATTATTTTTGAAAAATACTGCCAATTGCCAACTTCTTTATTAAATGTCCGATTTGTTTAAAATTTAGATATGTTATTGTTGTAGGCTAGTGTATATGCACCATCCACATTTCCCAAATTCACTATTACGGTCAAATTAAAAAATATTTTTGAAAAATACTGCCAATTGTCAACTTCTTTATTTACTGTCTGATTTGTTTAAAATTTGGATATGTTATTGTTGTAGGCTAGTGTATATGCACCATCCACATTTTACAAATATTGCGGTTAAATTTTAAAAAATTTGGAAAAATACTGCCAATTGGCAACTTCTTTATTTATGGTCTGATTTGTTTAAAATTTATGTCATTATTCTAGGCTAGTGTATATGTACCATCCACATTTGACAAATTAACTATAATGGTCAAATTTAAAAAATATTTTGAAAAATATACTAACAATTTCAAACTTCTTTATTTACTGTCTGATTTATTTTCGGATATGTTAAAGCTCTTATATAGGTAACAAGACCACACTACCACACGTTCCACTACCCCCTATAATACAGTATTTTGCTGTAATCCCAAAACTGACTTTGCTGTTTATTGTCCGATTTGCCTACACTTTGGATGTTGTCCTAAGCATTTATTGTCTGATTTATTTTTGGATATGTTATAGCCCCCAACTATTATATCTAAAATTACAATATTATTTCCACCTATAATACTGTTGTTTGTTTTGCCGCAACCTAAAAACTAACATTGGTATTTGTGTTTTTACAAAACTATATTTTGCGGTTGGATTAAAAAAAATAAATACAAGCTTATTATATACATCCAGCTGATAAGTAATATATATCCACAACTATGGTCAGAACAAATTTTGGATATGTTTTAAGCCAATGCAAAAAATAAATTTTTAAAACCCAAAACAACTAAACACAAAACACTAATCTTTCTTTGTGCTTGTTTGGAGTAGTCTTTATTTTATCCAACTTAATTTTAATTTTGTAGTTAAAACCAAACTTCCCACATTCTAGCTCCCTTTCCAGCCAGTGGTTGGAGACATAAAGGTTACGAATATTTTCAAACTGTACAATATATCTTTTTCTATCCCTATGTTGGACTTGTTTAATTCCGCACCATATTCCAAATCCTCCAGTCTACTACATTCTTTATATTTAACATTGCCTTTAATATCTTGCATCTCTATGTCTTCTTGTCCATTGTTACGGAAACTTAGGTTTTCTATTTTTGGAAAGGAATTGCCATAAAATGTTGCGGTTCCGTTAGTGTTAAAGCTTGCAAGTGGCTCGTTGGTAGGTAGATAAATAATGTCCAAATCGCATGGCAACACGCTATAACCTTGCCTATTCTTATTTATCTCTATAAATACAGTTTTGCAGACACCTTTAACATAGTATACACCCCTCCATCCTTTTCTGCCAACACTCCCACAAACTTGTTTACTACAAACGCATACACATAATGCTCTAGATCCTCGTCGCAGGAAGTAATCTTTTAATTTATCCTCTCTTTCCCTTCTTTCTTTAGCCAACTGTGCTTTGTATTCCTCTGCAACAGTATTTTCCACATATTCCAATGTCTTCTAATTCCAGTTTCCTCTTTTTGGAACAACTCTCTAAGAAAGGCTTGGAAAGTGGCTCTATTTCTTTAATAGTGTATGGGTACAGTTTATTGGTCCGGCTTCTTAAAACGTAGGGAGTAAGGTTAGGACTTTCCACTAAGCCTAATTCTTCTAAATTGGTGGAGAAAGGTGTATTTGATGTGCCCCCAGATTTGATGTAACACTTATGCTTTACACTTATGGCATCCTCCTCTATTACCTCCACGTAGTTGGTAAACAGTTAAAGCTAAATGCAAATAGAGCATACTTTATTAACTTTTCCCTTTGTGTACTATCTTTTGGCAGTTGTACTCCAGTTATCTTCCCCCAACATGCATCGTTAAACACGAAACAACAACCGTTTTGTAATTTATTGGCAACTTTCACCCACATCTTATGCAGAGGTACAGCATAGAATGGAGCATTTTGAAAGTACCGTTTGTTGTCTTCTATTAGACTTAAACAATCTCTTAAAGGTTCAAACCCCTTACCTCTACAATAGATTGTTGCCTCTAACCTTGTTATTCCATTCTCTCTAGCTAGTTTAGACGAGAACGTTTCTTTTAGTCTCGCATCTGGACAGTTTACAATTATATGGTTTCCTATACTTTTAATTACTCCAGGACTTGTAATCTGGCATATAAATTTATTATATATTTTTACCCTGCTATTTACATTAAACCACGCTAACATTATCTACAATAACATTATATCCATTCGCCCCTTGGTAGCAAAAGTTAAAGTTTTCTGTAAGATATTGGCACATTTCCTCTTTATTAAATATTCCAGCCAAATCTAGTGTTATATCGAAATCCATAAGATCTTGCAGTATCTTTGGAAGATCTTCCAACAAATCCTTAATTTTAACATTTGCAAGCTCTATTTTATAGGGAATTGCTATAGGATCATCATACTTTTGTTTAATTTGGTCAATATCTTTCTTTATTATTTGTAACACACCCTCGCTTTGGGACAATGGTAGTTTGGCCACAACACCATGTCGAGCTAAAGAGAACTTTTTAAATATTCCTCGTAAGTAGCTATTAAACGAGCCACATATTTCCTTCTTAACTTTAAATTTATTCCAAACATCCCCATCACAATCCGCAACATTGGTTATCTTAACTAACATTATGTTATCACAAAACGCATCCGTTATAGATGTTAAGTTATTTAATTTTGTTTCGCCCTCGCAATAGTTTATATTACCTATGTCTGTAGGAAGGTTATTATTACGTAGATTTTCTAATAAAAACCATATACCCAATCTTTCGTTAGTAGGTTTAATACAATTCCCCAATAAATGGCTAACAGAGTACATTTCTTTTATACAAAAGTAGCGGAAACATGTAAACAGGACAGATTACACTATAGGCATATAGAGGTTGTAAATATATATTGTATATAAACATAGGCGAGCGGTAAGTGTAACATGTAAGTGGACACCCACATGCAAATATGGAATACCCACAAATTCGACTAAATAAGTTTATAGTCTCAATATAATTGACACATTAACATTAGTACCCAAATTGTCGAAATTCTATAATTCTATTCTCAGTCCTTGTATTAGGTTTTGTACTATTAAACCCAACACCCCGTGCAGTAGAGTAATATATGTATTTAATACAGATACGCACATTCTACAAGACCCATACATCTGTTGTATAAGCAGCAGAATAGACGTCCCATTGTGTTGTTGTAAAGTAAAACATAAATGTAAATTGTGCTGGATACAACCGGCCAGATATTAGACAGGAAATGTGTTGGAAGTGTATTGCCAAAGACAAACACCACATAGTGCAGCATGTAATCAATCCATTACTATTTAGACAGTATTGGTACAACACCCGATATATTAGCCAAACCCAGTCCAAACATTGTGTCCTAAAAATGTTATGATTGTGTTAAATTTGTTTATATTACATATATTTCTTACACAATTTACAAACTATTTTTGTGTCAGTTGACAGAACCTGTAAAGTTGTGTAAAATGGCTGTAAACCAGTATCTGTGCCTGTGTCGTAATGTGTTGGAGTGTGTCATTTATTGTGTCTCTGCATTTGTGTTGTTTTATAAACTTTAAATATTAGTATGTCCTTATACTCTTACTATTTCTGTTACTATAATATTTATCTTTTACTGTTTGTTTTCCAAGTTTGATTGTGGGTTTGGCTAATATATCGGATGTTGTACCAATACTGTCTAAATAGTAATGGATTGATTACATGCTGCACTATGTGGTGTTTGTCTTTGGCAATACACTTCCAACACATTTCCTGTCTAATATCTGGCCGGTTGTATCCAGCACAATTTACATTTATGTTTTACTTTACAACAACACAATGGGACGTCTATTCTGCTGCTTATACAACAGATGTATGGGTCTTGTAGAATGTGCGTATCTGTATTAAATACATATATTACTCTACTGCACGGGGTGTTGGGTTTAATAGTACAAAACCTAATACAAGGACTGAGAATAGAATTATAGAATTTCGACAATTTGGGTACTAATGTTAATGTGTCAATTATATTGAGACTATAAACTTATTTAGTCGAATTTGTGGGTATTCCATATTTGCATGTGGGTGTCCACTTACATGTTACACTTACCGCTCGCCTATGTTTATATACAATATATATTTACAACCTCTATATGCCTATAGTGTAATCTGTCCTGTTTACATGTTTCCGCTACTTTTGTATAAAAGAAATGTACTCTGTTAGCCATTTATTGGGGAATTGTATTAAACCTACTAACGAAAGATTGGGTATATGGTTTTTATTAGAAAATCTACGTAATAATAACCTTCCTACAGACATAGGTAATATAAACTATTGCGAGGGCGAAACAAAATTAAATAACTTAACATCTATAACGGATGCGTTTTGTGATAACATAATGTTAGTTAAGATAACCAATGTTGCGTATTGTGATGGGGATGTTTGGAATAAATTTAAAGTTAAGAAGGAAATATGTGGCTCGTTTAATAGCTACTTACGAGGAATATTTAAAAAGTTCTCTTTAGCTCGACATGGTGTTGTGGCCAAACTACCATTGTCCCAAAGCGAGGGTGTGTTACAAATAATAAAGAAAGATATTGACCAAATTAAACAAAAGTATGATGATCCTATAGCAATTCCCTATAAAATAGAGCTTGCAAATGTTAAAATTAAGGATTTGTTGGAAGATCTTCCAAAGATACTGCAAGATCTTATGGATTTCGATATAACACTAGATTTGGCTGGAATATTTAATAAAGAGGAAATGTGCCAATATCTTACAGAAAACTTTAACTTTTGCTACCAAGGGGCGAATGGATATAATGTTATTGTAGATAATGTTAGCGTGGTTTAATGTAAATAGCAGGGTAAAAATATATAATAAATTTATATGCCAGATTACAAGTCCTGGAGTAATTAAAAGTATAGGAAACCATATAATTGTAAACTGTCCAGATGCGAGACTAAAAGAAACGTTCTCGTCTAAACTAGCTAGAGAGAATGGAATAACAAGGTTAGAGGCAACAATCTATTGTAGAGGTAAGGGGTTTGAACCTTTAAGAGATTGTTTAAGTCTAATAGAAGACAACAAACGGTACTTTCAAAATGCTCCATTCTATGCTGTACCTCTGCATAAGATGTGGGTGAAAGTTGCCAATCAATTACAAAACGGTTGTTGTTTAGTGTTTAACGATGCATGTTGGGGGAAGATAACTGGAGTACAACTGCCAAAAGATAGTACACAAAGGGAAAAGTTAATAAAGTATGCTCTATTTGCATTTAGCTTTAACTGTTTACCAACTACGTGGAGGTAATAGAGGAGGATGCCATAAGTGTAAAGCATAAGTGTTACATCAAATCTGGGGGCACATCAAATACACCTTTCTCCACCAATTTAGAAGAATTAGGCTTAGTGGAAAGTCCTAACCTTACTCCCTACGTTTTAAGAAGCCGGACCAATAAACTGTACCCATACACTATTAAAGAAATAGAGCCACTTTCCAAGCCTTTCTTAGAGAGTTGTTCCAAAAAGAGGAAACTGGAATTAGAAGACATTGGAATATGTGGAAAATACTGTTGCAGAGGAATACAAAGCACAGTTGGCTAAAGAAAGAAGGGAAAGAGAGGATAAATTAAAAGATTACTTCCTGCGACGAGGATCTAGAGCATTATGTGTATGCGTTTGTAGTAAACAAGTTTGTGGGAGTGTTGGCAGAAAAGGATGGAGGGGTGTATACTATGTTAAAGGTGTCTGCAAAACTGTATTTATAGAGATAAATAAGAATAGGCAAGGTTATAGCGTGTTGCCATGCGATTTGGACATTATTTATCTACCTACCAACGAGCCACTTGCAAGCTTTAACACTAACGGAACCGCAAAATTTTATGGCAATTCCTTTCCAAAAATAGAAAACCTAAGTTTCCGTAACAACGGACAAGAAGACATAGAGATGCAAGATATTAAAGGCAATGTTAAATTTAAAGAATGTAGTAGACTGGAGGATTTGGAATATGGTGCGGAATTAAACAAGTCCAACATAGGGATAGAAAAAGATATATTGTACAGTTTGAAAATATTCGTAACCTTTATGTCTCCAACCACTGGCTGGAAAGGGAGCTAGAATGTGGGAAGTTTGGTTTTAACTACAAAATTAAAATTAAGTTGGATAAAATAAAGACTACTCCAAACAAGCACAAAGAAAGATTAGTGTTTTGTGTTTAGTTATTTTGGGTTTTAAAAATTTATTTTTTGCATTGGCTTAAAACATATCCAAAATTTGTTCTGACCATAGTTGTGGATATATATTACTTATCAGCTGGATGTATATAATAAGCTTGTATTTATTTTTTTAATCCAACCGCAAAATATAGTTTTGTAAAAACACAAATACCAATGTTAGTTTTTAGGTTGCGGCAAAACAAACAACAGTATTATAGGTGGAAATAATATTGTAATTTTAGATATAATAGTTGGGGGCTATAACATATCCAAAAATAAATCAGACAATAAATGCTTAGGACAACATCCAAAGTGTAGGCAAATCGGACAATAAACAGCAAAGTCAGTTTTGGGATTACAGCAAAATACTGTATTATAGGGGGTAGTGGAACGTGTGGTAGTGTGGTCTTGTTACCTATATAAGAGCTTTAACATATCCGAAAATAAATCAGACAGTAAATAAAGAAGTTTGAAATTGTTAGTATATTTTTCAAAATATTTTTTAAATTTGACCATTATAGTTAATTTGTCAAATGTGGATGGTACATATACACTAGCCTAGAATAATGACATAAATTTTAAACAAATCAGACCATAAATAAAGAAGTTGCCAATTGGCAGTATTTTTCCAAATTTTTTAAAATTTAACCGCAATATTTGTAAAATGTGGATGGTGCATATACACTAGCCTACAACAATAACATATCCAAATTTTAAACAAATCAGACAGTAAATAAAGAAGTTGACAATTGGCAGTATTTTTCAAAAATATTTTTTAATTTGACCGTAATAGTGAATTTGGGAAATGTGGATGGTGCATATACACTAGCCTACAACAATAACATATCTAAATTTTAAACAAATCGGACATTTAATAAAGAAGTTGGCAATTGGCAGTATTTTTCAAAAATAATTTTTAATTTGACTGTAATAGTGAATTTGGGATATGTAAGTGGAATTTATTAAAACACTTGCCTAGGACAATAACATATCCAAATTGCAGACAAATCGGACATTTAATAAAGAAGTTGGCAATTGGCAGTATTTTTCAAAAATATTTTTTAATTTGACCGTAATGGTGAATTTGGGATATGTAAGTGAAATTTATTAAAACACTTGCCTAGGACAATAACATATCCAAATTGCAGACAAATCGGACATTTAATAAAGAAGTTGGCAATTGGCAGTATTTTTCAAAAATAATTTTTAATTTGACTGTAATAGTGAATTTGGGATATGTAAGTGGAATTTATTAAAACACTTGCCTAGGACAATAACATATCCAAATTGCAGACAAATCGGACATTTAATAAAGAAGTTGGCAATTGGCAGTATTTTTCAAAAATAATTTTTAATTTGACTGTAATAGTGAATTTGGGATATGTAAGTGGAATTTATTAAACCAGTTGCCTAGGACAATAACATATCCAAATTGAAGACAAATCAGACATTTAATAAAGAAGGTGGCAATTGGCAGTATTTTTCAAAAATATTATTTAATTTGACCGTAATAGTGAATTTGGGAAATGTAAGTGGATTTTATTAAAACACTTGCCTAGGACAATAACATATCCAAATTGAAGACAAATCGGACATTTAATAAAGAAGGTGGCAATTGGCAGTATTTTTCAAAAATAATTTTTAATTTGACTGTAATAGTGAATTTGGGAAATGTAAGTGTAATTTATTAAAACACTTGCCTACGACAATAACATATCCAAATTGAAGACAAATCGGACAGTTAATAAAGAAGGTGGCAATTGGCAGTATTTTTCAAAAATATTATTTAATTTGACCGTAATAGTGAATTTGGGAAATGTAAGTGGATTTTATTAAAACACTTGCCTAGAACAATCACATATCCAAATTTTAAAGAAATCGGACAGTTAATAAAGAAGGTGGCAATTGGCAGTATTTTTCAAAAATATTTTTTAATTTGACCGTTATAGTGAATTTGGGAAATGTAAGTGGAATTTATTAAAACACTTGCCTATAACAATAACATATCTAAATTTTAAACAAATCGGACAGTAAATTAAGAAGTTGGCAATTGGCAGTATTTTTCCAAAATATTTTTAATTTGACTGTAATAGTGAATTTGGGAAATGTAAGTGAAATTTATTAAAACACTTGCCTAGGACAATAACATATCCAAATTGCAGACAAATCGGGCAGTAAATAAAGAAGTTGGCAATTGGCACTACAGTATTTTCAAAAAATATTTTTTAATTTGACCGTTATAGTGAATTTGGGAAATGTAAGTGAAATTTATTAAAACACTTGCCTAGGACAATAACATATCCAAATTGCAGACAAATCGGACTATAAACATTAAAGATAGTTTTTTAGAATTTGAAAATTAATTTTAAAAAATATAGAGGAGGGATGGGGATGGGGACAATATATTTAATATAGGCAAGGGTTGGACATTAGTACAGGCCAACGCGCGGGAGCTCTATAGGCGGGAGCTGGCGTCGGTGCAAAAACGGCTCCCCATAAGAATAACATGGGGAAAAAGCGCCGGAAGTGGCGTTAAACCCTCATTTCACATCTACTGATTGATAATAGTTACATTTTACACATGAATGTACACAAAATTCTCATTGGCATACTTAATAGAAAAATTACAAAAATATTTGTGAATGTGTTTTTCTTGACCCATTTCAATCCACTTTCATAAACTTTAGACCATTATCTATGTACAGATTGTTTCAGTATAACTTCTATCAACCATTTAGTTTATGGGGATTATTAAATTTTAGTGGCCTTTAACTTACAACACTACGGTTGATTAAAACCCGGAATTTAAATTTGTTTTCAATAACTACGCGACAAGTTTACATGAGTTCATAAACTTCCTCATTTACAAAGTTTCAAAAACTGTATGTTTGTTTTAATTTTAGAATATGATTTGCCTATGTCAATATCTGCGAGAGCGTATTTTGACACAATAGCTTTGTACTTGCTGCAACGCTGGGTTGTAGTACAACAAATATGTAACAGTTCTTTTGGTGCAAAAGTAATAAATGGATTGACCAATACAAATATCCCAAATGATCTTGGTTGCACTGAAAATATCCTACGATATTAAACATAGCGAAACACATTATTTAGTAGTGTGTCCGTATATTATTTCATACTTTTTGTTAGATATGCAAAATTAATTTAACCAAGCACTTCAGAACTAATGAAACTGGGTTGGAAGGTTTGCATAGCAACAATCCTCTATTCAGTCGCACAATAACGATGCGGGGGTGAGGGTTAGATTGCCGTGATTTATGTGACCCTCTTCACAGTTAATGTCGAGATGCCAAGAATTAAATCACCTATAGCCTTAAATGTAGCAGCTTTATTAAATACTATGTGTTATTTGAGACATTATTGCGGATATTTTCCATCCTTAATTAGATAGTAACAAGTTGCACGACGTTTCGGGATCTGGAATCTAATCCCGTCATCAGATTCTAGATCCCGAATCGTCGTGAAACTTATTTTCTCAAATCAGGAATGGAAAATGTTAGCAATCAGTTCTAGAAATATATAAACTTTCCAACTAACAATGAGTTTCAACAAAGAACATATGTTACAATTACAGATATACAGTTAAAGTTATAAAATATGTTTTGTGTTATGTCGTTAAACAAATGAGTAAAAGAATTTTGATTGGTATCCACCGGAATGCCAAGAAATACTAATACAGTTTTAAATACTTGTTTTATCGGTAGGCATAATCCAAAATTCTTGCAACGCAAACAAGTTTGGATTTTCTGACGCTTGACGAAGTTACATTCAGGCTGTCAAAGGAAGAAGTTATTCATTAGAAGAACGTCAATATTAAGTGTTGTACTATTTATTGACGTTATTCCGACTTTAAGAACAGCTCATCCTTGAACAGCCATAAGATGATTTCGTCAGAAAGGCGAAACTAGTTGTTGCAAACATTTTTCCGTTGTATGTTGTATGTTCCCATTGTATGTTGCATATAAAGCAAGTAACCAGTATTAGGACAAATTAAATCTGTGTGCAACTTAGTGATTCACTGGCCTAGTGGTCAAGGCGATGGACTACGGATGATGGCAGCGGCCCAGTTGTACGCTCCAATCCTAAGTTCTAGCACGCTAATTTTATCACTACTGTTCAACTCGTACTGTAACGGCTCACTCCTTGCTTTGCTGAACACGATCCACGCACAGATGTACAGTCTATGTGGACGGGAAAAGTAAGGCAAAAAGAGGCTGCCAACCTCTTTCAAAAAAGAAGAAATTTGTGCGATCTTTTTGTAAACGATACTAACTAATTTGCAACTGTTTTGATGTAGTGATTGTATAAGGCAACTAAGGCAGTATGGCCACAAACACTTGAAAAAAAAGTAATATTGATCTTAGGCTGACATACCTCAAAGTATTGTTTCGTAGAATGGATTTAATTGCCTAGCAATTCCGGGTACATCGGGAATATTCAAGGAAAGAGCGAAACATTTGATACAGCTTCATTCTAAGTTCAAACTAAATAGGTTTTGCTGCTATTAAACATTATTAATATTGATATTCTATTGTTCAATAGTCAACAGTTCAACCTTGGCTCCTTAACTCTAAGCCTCCAGCTATTAAAAGACTATTTCAGGTTGCCTGCATAAATTAAATAGCGAATCATCTATTTATAACTGTTTCATGGGATGCTAGTGGGTAATATAACGGAAATATTAATGCAGGGAACAACGGACAGTGAAATTATCGATCCCGGAGGTTTGAATTTAAATCATCCAAAACTATCTAAGTATTAAATTTTAATCAAACTCTTTAAATAGCTAGCGCCATCAGGTTTTTTATACTTGGTCTAGCCAAATAATCTTCTAACAATCATAATAAACAGGTTTTGCAGCTACCAGCGAGCGTTTACTGGGCGGTTTGACAATTAGGTCTGGTCAAAACATAGTTTGACTTCAAAATAAACTTGCTCTTCAAATTACATCGCCCTTCTGGAATCATAACTAAAAGCTTCATTAGACTGCAATGTATTTTCAATTGCCTGAATTATTAGTGAATTTCCTTTGGAAAGTGAACTATTAGTATGACCTGCACGGTGAAACTTAAGCCCGGGACCACCATAGAAGTTCCTAACGTGACCCCCTGAACACGTTTTGGGGGGTCGTTCAAAATTTTATATATATATATATATATATATATAGACATATATATATATGTGTGTTTGCACTCTAGCGGTCGCATTTTTTGTCCGATTTACTTCAAATTTGGTAGGGACGTTCCTTTCTGTAATCAGTTGGACAAGTTCGTTGGGCAAAACAATCGGAAAACTCTAAACCCCTTTTTTTGGGGATTAATCTTTCAAATTTCGAGTTTTTGGGCCCAAAAAGGGTCAGAAAAGCCCCAGATGTAAAATTAATGAATGTACAAAGATGGGAATTAGAGAGGCGAAAGTTTTAAGCCCTCTCTCGTTATTCTAGCATAAATATTTACCGAGTTATTAAAGAAAACGTTTATCGGCTAAACACAGTACGTTGTCTTATGGGGGTTTTACACTAGAAAACCCTGTTATTCCTTTGTTAGAGTACTTTTATCATCCCCAGCAACCTCACGCCTACTTTCAAGCCTGTCTGGACCTTCTCCTAACCTTATAATGCGTAAAATTGTATTCCCAGCTTTGCAAGTAAATGAAACCAGGAGTATCAGAACAGCCAAAAAATCAATGTTTTCAGATTTCAATAAAAATTGGGCAAATGTATGTTTTTACACTTATTTTGAGTTTTAGAAGTTTTATGTGGAAATTCACTTCCCTCACGTCAGCGTGCTGCGTGCGAACTCGTTTTAAATTATAATTGTTAATCGGAACAACATTCTAACGTTAGGGAACCACAACATGGTATAACTAGTATGACATAACGTTGTTCATAAATGAATTCTATAACGATACAAAGTGAGTTATACAATGTAATGCAGTACTGCATTGCTATCCTAAAGGTATTTCTCTTACAGTAAAATAGGGTATTTCAGTAAACAAATTTTTGTATAGATTCTCTAGTATTATTTGTTTTCCATTCTCATGTGTCAGAATGGACTCCTCTTCAACATGTGTTTTTGTCCAGGTTTATCGAGTAGAAAGTGTTTTGCGTGTTCTCGACCATTCAAGCTCGACAAGTCTCGCACTTCAAGCATAAGGTCTTGAACATGCAAAATCCTACTTTCCACTCTTGTTATGAAATATATTATTGTGTGACCAAAATATATTTTTTACAAAGTCCCCTTATTACAATCAATTAGTTATTCCTTTCAAGAAAAATTGCAAAGGTTAAATAAAATTCGTTTGAAATAAAAGTTGTTTCTTATAAAGGAACATTCAGTAATGAGTTAATATTTTTTTTAATAATAAGAATAATGAAAAGAAGGATTTTTTTATGAGGTTTGGGAAATTTCATCGAGATATGAATAAACCTAGATTTAAAAAAATGCAGTTTCACTCGCAGTCATTTGTATTTTAAAATATTGTATAGACTTATAAATAATTATAAATTTAAATATATTCTATTATAAACTCACTTATTTAAAATAAGCAAATTAGGTGTTTGCAAATATTTATACTTTTATTTCACATCTAGACAAAGGAGGAGTATATTTTTATCTGGTCAAATTTCTACTAGTCTGTTCTGATTCAAGACTCAAAAAACAAGACGCCTCGGAACAGAAATTCTCAATTCCTTATTAAAATAAAACGAAGATACCTCAACGTGAAGAGAACGATTGTTTTAATGGACAGCCAAACACTTTAACTTGTTTTCTAACAGAATTTGGTGTCGATCTCCAAACTAATACAGACATGTCAAAGAACCGTTGTAGAAATTGTCCTGTTTATTGCTAGTTTATTGCAATCGTAATCGTTAAAGCTGATTACGTCTGAAAGAGGCCAGTAAGTCTGTAAAACTGTACCTAAATTACAGATTCTTATTTTGATATATAAAAAGTAGTATATAACATTATCAAAAATTAATAAATGTTATCAAACTAAAACATCTACAATTATTTTCGTTCTAAAAATATTTGAATCTAAATCAGCATACTTATTTTGATTGTTTTAATAATTATAATTGAAATGAGCTTAAAAATTATTAAAATTATTTGATCAATCCTTAAATTATTGTAGACACAAGTGGTACTAAATCATCTGTTTTTTATAATCTCTTTAAGTTGTTAATTTTCTTGTCAATGTAAACGGTAACTTCAACAAAATGTTGAGAGCAATTTACTTAATTTATTCTGTTTAACCGATAAGAATTTTAGCTTACTCTCATCTGTATTGATATCTAAGTTAAATCGACTATTTCAGTTAATCCAAACCAACTGCGACATTTACTTTTCCATTGTTGATTTCAAAAGTTGGTTAATAAACATTTGTTAATGCATCTACTTGCATTTACCTTATTTATTAAATATTAGTGCAATTTAAATATAAAAAATCATCTCATTTTCTACACTGCGCGGTTACACCATAAAAGAGTTTTTTTTTCAAATTTGTAAGTTAGGTATTACCTTTGTTGTATTTGTAAGTACCAAATCAAAAATGCTAACAAGCGTCGCGCGACACAAAGAGCACAATAGACACAATCAGTATTGCACATTTTTCCAATATAATTGAGGAACTAGTTATAAATAATGAGACATGACCACTATAATTGCAGCACAATTTACTTGTTGTAGGAGGTAAATCGAACGTGAATATTTAATGGTATTAGAAATATTTATATTTTAGAAGCATTAGACAAATTTCCGACAAATAATCTGGATAGCCTCAACATTCAGATATTTCGATGGAATAAATTAAATAGTTTAAATAATATACAAATATTCTGCACAATGTTTTGTCAACCGTACAATGTCGTGTCATTTCATATATAAATGGTGGTGATTTATTTTGTTATGTGTAAGGGAAAAATGGTAAAATTTATAGTAACCAAATATATAACAGTAAAATTTGTTGTCAAAATATTTATAGGTGCCCATTATGAATAAAAACTTAACTATAATAGGAGGGCAGTTGAACGAATATTTTTAATAGTTGTGGTTTATACAAAATAATGAGTACGGTATTATTAAATGAACGAGTAGCCAATTTTATATTTAAAACATATCAATCTTCTTTACCTATAACAATCTAAAGCTATTTTTGGAAACTGGACTTCTTTGTTATTTTTCGAGTGATTTCATCGAATAAAGCATTACAAATCTGACACAATCCAAAAACGTGCAAAGTGGTTTTCCAAGTTGTTTTTTCTAATTTTATTCTAAGAGGCATTACTTATCCCCACGTAAAGGTATTTTTCACCTTACGAACAACATTGAGATCAATGGTTTATTCGAGTGAGTTTTTGGTGTAGTGGTCAAGGCGACGGACTCCGGAACCGTGGCAGCGAAACTGTCGTGGGTTCGAATCCCAGTTCTGTCATGCCAATTGTATTAGTACTGTACAACTGGAATTGATATGGCTCATCCCTTTGCTCTGCTGGGGACGTTCCACCATGGATTAAGAATACTCTAGCTTAATATACGGTTCCAGGCACACACCTGTAGTCTATGTGGAGGGGAAAAGGAAGGGAAATAGAGGCTGCTACGTCTTAAGAAAGGAATATAATTCTAAAACAGCTGTTTACGCAATAAACACAACTTTACAACATTAACATTTATTTATAAACAGTTTTCCTCAGACTCGAGCACCACGTCAACTAGAAATTATAATTTACTCGCCAGTTATAATATAGTTATAGTTTATTTATAATTCTGACTGTGGACAATTATACCGGAAATAATCCCACTTTAAGTTTGTTATTTGCACTGTAATGACAAATTCGTCCGCTACCAGTCCTAACTCACTGTCCCATCTGATGTCACATTTCTGGCATTGTGGTATTTTAATTAAGACTTGTTCTGTACAGCCTCAATCTATAATTAAATTAGCAATTTACTTGTAGCTCCCATATGACCATCCCCATCCCCCCCCCAGACCATAGGAATTGTTATAATTCCCCATCTTTAGACCATCCCCGACTGAAGGTAAAAATACAATGACCTGTATGAAGGTGTTGTTGTTGTTGTTGTTATTGGCGGATTAGGAAACCCCAGCCTAGCTGCTAGTCACCTCTTCCACAAGCGGGAATATTGCGAAGGTTACCGGAAAGATAGGATATAGCAGGAAAGGAAACGGTGGGAAGTGACGGCAGCCAAATCGACCCCTCAGAGGGCCAATTCCCGTGCCCCTGTGACAGCTGGGATGAGGCTCTCAACAGGGGACCCTCATTTTGCCCTCGAACAGGTCAACTCAACTGACAGGGTATCCATGTACAACAACCAGGGACCATCCATTCCCAGGTTGGCAGGAGGGACCAAACCCGGAGACTCTGTCCCTAGCCGATGCAAATGGAGGGACCAAAGGTGAAAGGGAAGTTAGTCATAATGGACAGCCAAAAGACTTACCATATGTAATGACAACTTCATTTGCTGTACCCAATGTCAGCCTCAAAACCGGTATAGACCAGTCTTAAGGTAGTCCTGGGACCTGTATGAAGGTGAAAAGTAAATAGTTGTTTTGGGTAGAATCATGATTTTTAGAGTTTCACTTGTCTAAATTAATCCATGTAAAACTAAGAAATATGAAACACACGACTTATATTTCCAAATTGTTTGTTTGACTCAATTATGTTTTGCCAACTATAAATCGTATGAATTGATGAATACTAATCTAATGTATAGATAAACAAAGTTGTAAAGTTTTCCGAGCAACAATTCGCCATTCATTTTCCAAACCATCATCTTGACGTGAGTTTTAGATTCATCGATTTTGCAGCATCCTTCCTAACATCTCACGTCAAGATGTCAAGAATGAAATCACACTTTATCTTTGTTCCTCCCCACTTTATGCCAACTTTTACAGTATTACTATTTTTATTTAGCTTAACAACTTTTTCTAATATTAAAACTGATATTTAAACAGTAAAATATTTGGGGTTTTTATAATTATTTATGACTATGTACGTTGTGATTGTGTGAAACATTTTGTTACTATAATTACGAATTCGGTAACATCGACGCAACTGTTGGATATTCACCAAGCTATATCGTGGGATGAACATGTAAATAATGGTTTATTGTGAAAATAATTTTCAGTTGAAATATTTTAAAAACTTTAGTAAAACAGTAAAATAAAATAGTGACTTGTTATGATAAACCTTAAACAAAATACAGTCCCTAAGAGTTAAAAGTAGAAACTGCCTCTTCATTATTATGAACATGATATTTTATATTTTTCAGTATATTTCTGCTCCCGGTCCGCAACACTATTTGGTTTTGATTTTGTATTAATTTGTATAATCTTTATATAATAATCTTAAGTATAATAACAACATAATACTGCTTCACTACTACATTATTTTCACCATGCAATATTTGTTTTGATTGTTTTATAACATTTGTCATTATAATAACAAATGATTCGTTTGGCATTATCACATAATTTTAAATATACACATTTTTGTAATATTCAACCTAATCAGTTTTCTTCATAGTAATCAATGACAGAACATTCTGAAATTAAAATATTATTTAGTTCTGGCTGGTGAATCTGCGTTGGTTATGTTAACTTATAGGAGACTTTGCGTGTAGTCCTAATCCCTAAATTAAGAAGACTTTGCGTGTAATCCTAAACCCTAAAATAAGAAGACTTAGTGTAATCCTAATCCCTAAAATAAGAAGACTTTGCGTGAAATCCTAATCCCTAAAATAAGAATTGAGGTGTGATACAGTATTCACTAAAATTATAAGAATAAATAAAGGTGTGATAAATATTGTATTCCGTATTTTTTTGTAACCATAAAATATAATTTAAAAGTAGGGGGCATTGGATGGTTCAAAACCAGCACAGCAGTGTGGACGCGTGGACGCGTGGAAGCCCCCCCCCCAATGACGTCATCCCCCCCCCATGACGTCATCCCCCCCATGACGTCATCCCCCCCCCATGACGTCATCCCCCCCATGACGTCATCCCCCCCCGACCTTCCCCATAGCCAAGCTCGGACCCCCCCCCCCGTTTGCAACATTTTTCATGATGAGGAAAAACTTTCAAAAATTAATAACTAGCCTATTTACTCACCGATTCCCACGGGACTTTTTCCAGAATGTAGGCCTATCCCAGAGGAAGCGAATGACGTAAGAACCCCATAGATCCGCCATTAAACAAGGCCGCTATTAATTTTTAAACGCGTTTTCCTCATGGGATCTCGGCTGTTTACCGACCGATTTTGATGAAACTTCGCCACATGTCGAGCGGCGGTCTAAGTAAACCATCCCTTAAAGAAAATTGAGAATCCACCGTTAACCGGGCCCACTATTAATATTTAAACGCGTTTTCCTCATGGGATCTTGGCTGTTTACTCATCAGTGGTCTTCTAGACCCCTCACGATGGTTCAAAACCAGCAAAGGCGCGGTGAGGATGCAACCCCCCCCCCCCCCGAGCGGCGTGTCGAGGCGTGCTAGGGCCTACGTGACCGCTCGGGGCTGTTTACTCATCAGCGACCTTCTAGACCCCTCACTCCTCCGACGAGTGCGCGTCGCACGAGGCCTCCTCCCGACCTTATTTTCAACTTTTTAGTTTATCAATTTATATATTTTTCTTTTTAGTTTATTAAGTTAATATTATAAAAAATAATATGTATTAAAATCATGAATATAACAGCTTATTCAAGCTGAATCCCCCGGTAGCTTACCACAGCTGAAACACCATTTGCCAAAAAGCCATTCACCCTCTGCTTTACAAGGTCCAGCTCCACTGGCACATTGGCGGTAAACCACCGGGGGAAATAGTGAAGTCTTCCATCCTCCTCGATATAGCCAAGGCGGAGGATTATCAATCCACTTTGCATTTCATCTTCTATTTTTTGAAATGCAACAGCCACAGTGTAGGGGCAGCACATGACATATGTGATGTCCGACATGGTTCTCTGTTAGTTGTCGACAAGAGAATGAGGGTTTGGCTAATACACAAGCTATTTCTGCGTTGTAAACAAGTGGAATGTTCCAGAAGCTTTCACCTCTCAGTGGAAAGCCCTCTTCAAATCAGTCAACGACGTAAACAAGCTATTATTGTATTGACCAACTGGTAGAAACCTAACATAGGCTTCTTCCACGCGAGAGGATATACCTGCTCCCGACATCAACTGGCGAGAGGATATACCTGCCTCGCGACATCACCTGGCGTGAGGATCCCCCCCCCCGGACCGAAATCAGCATGTAAGTGAGGAGTCCCCGATGACGTCATTACCTGGAATCAGCATGTAGGTGAGGAGCAAGTGAGGAGCCCCCAGCTGGCAGCACGCAAGTGAGGAGCCCCTGGTGACGTAATCACCCGGAATCAGCATGTAGGTGAGGAGCAAGCGAGGAGCCCCCAGCTGGCAGCACGCAAGTGAGGAGCCCCCAGCTGGCAGCACGCAAGTGAGGAGCCCCGACTGACAGCATGCAAGTGAGGAGCCCCTGGTGACGTCATTACCCGGAACCAGCATGTAGGTGAGGAGCAAGTGAGTAGCCCCCAGCTGGCAGCACGCAAGTGAGGAGCCCCTGGTGACGTCATCACCCGGAATCAGCATGTAGGTGAGGAGCAAGTGAGGAGCCCCCAGCTGGCAGCACGCAAGTGAGGAGCCCCGACCCCGGTGACGTCATCACCCGGAATCAGCATGTAGGTGAGGAGCAAGTGAGGAGCCCCCAGCTGGCAGCACGCAAGTGAGGAGCCCCGACTGACAGCGCGCAAGTGAGGAGCCCCCCCCCCCGACCGACATCAGCATGCAAGTGAGGCTCCGCGGCGTCACGTGTCGAGGCGCGTGCTAGGACCTACGTGACTGTCCCAGCCTGTTTACTCATCAGCGGTTCCGGGAACTGTTTACCGCTTACATTACACTACCAAGCTCCTCTGGAGGGCGATGCGGTGGAAAGTTCCACGGCCGAGGCCTCCTTCCGACCGGAGTGCTATTTATGAGCGCGTCCTCAAGGGTTTAGTCAGTTTGTCTTTGGAGCTCTTACTGTGCGGGCGAAGTATTGCCGTCTCTGTGATACACCTTGAGTTCCGAAGCGACAACAGCTACGAAGAGATCATGGACAACATCGAGTGGGATTGTGCCATCACAGACGTCGAGTTGGAAGATGTATGTGTTGCAGCGGAAACGTCAATGAATAGCAATGATAAGAAGAGGCCATTTGACGATGAAGATGATTACTTTGAAGGTGATGAATTCTACAACCAAAAGGACGACGATGATTGCACCTTGAAGCATTTCCATAAAAAGAGGCTATGGCGCAATGACAAAAAGTTCAAGCACGTTCATGAACCAAAGGTGTATTCAACCATCCAAGATCTTGACGACGCTCTGTACTCCAAACAACGGGGAATCAACAGCATGTGGAACCATTGTCCGCTGGACGACTTGGAATGGGAATATTGGCAGCGGGACATGGACTACAAGATGAATTTCTACCCTATTGAAGAGGAGCACATCTACGCCATTGAACATGAGCAGAAGTACATGATGCTTGTTGAAATGTGGTGGAATCAACGAACGGATGAACTCCACCCAGATGAAATAACAAAGTTTTTCAACATTAAAAAATAAATATTTCCCAACACCTTAGCCTCCACCTGATTCCACCATCATAATCGGCCTTTTTCAAGGCCACAAAAGCTTTTCATGTTAGGGATTAGAAGAAAATCTTTCTAATAAGAGGAGATTTCCCTTCTCTCCCTTCCCTCGATCCCTGTACCTTAAAGAAATAAAAATAGAAAATTAAATCAACCGAACACCAGTTGTCAAACACCCACGGGCTCATTCTTGTTCGGGAGTTTGAAGTGTGTGTTTGTGTAATAGTGTTGCTGTGTGACGTTCTGTCAGAGTGTTCACCCGACGTTTTGATCTAACCTATAAAATGAACCAGTTAACCGCCTATGTGTTTAATGATCAGCCTTTGTCTGTACTGTTTGACAGCAGCGATAATCCATGGTTCAAAGCTAAGGATGTAGCTACAATATTGGGCTACGCTAACCCTAAAGAAGCAATCAGAGTACATGTTAGAGAAAAATATCGCAAAACAATTCCTGAAGTATGGGGGAGCGAAAATCTCCCCCTAACCTATAATGAGAAGCATTCAATCTTTCTTAAAGAGCCGGGATTATATTCGTTACTTATGAAATCTAAAATGCACATTGCTGAGAAGTTTCAAGATTGGATCTTTGAAGAAGTTTTGCCATCCATTAGAAAAAAAAAATGGTCAGTACAGACTTATAAACGAGAACCAAAGGCTGCTACAATCACTTACGAAGTCGCTAACAAATAACCGAAAGCTAGATCAAACAAACTCCGAGTTTAAAACTACAAATGATATATTGTGTATGGAAAACCAATCCATGAATCAAACGCTGATCGAACAGACACCTAAAGTGGCAGTGTTGCCTGAAGATGTAAATCTGAAGCATATATTTTGTGTAATGATTAGGGAAACCCTTCTAGAGCAGTACGGAGTTTGTGAATACAAGTGCATTCGAACACAGAGGAGGAATTTCAAATAAACCTTGAAAAAAGCAAAGGAAGAAGGATTTACAATGTGCTACTGTAGAGAAAATGTCCCCAATGGCATAAACATAGTGAATAAGGCTAAAGAAGTGATGAATAGTTACGGCATGCACATTGACTGCAGATACAACAACACCTAACCTCGCACAATTGCATGAATATAGTTGAACATATCATTGACAATGTATAGGTCTGCGCTTGTGGACACGTTCCAGAACCTTCAACGCTTGTCAGGTAGTAACAGTCGATACGTGCTCCAAAGATGACCAGTGCGGATGATGCAAGAAAAGTAATCACCATATCAATGAACAAAATACGTTATAAACGTAACAACATCCGAGAAAGGCTCGCAATCAAGTTAGTTTTGGATAGAGCGAGAGATGTGTTTGAGAGAAAATATCATACGAAACAGCATACTTATGAAGAAAACAAAAATATTGAATATCATGTAAAAGAATATAACTATGAAGAAAACAAAACAGACTGTTAAATTTAACGAGGAGCTAAATACACAGTACACTTACGAGCCCTGTGAGGATGTACAACAATTATCGTGGACTCAAATCGCAATAGATGAAATAAGATTCCGCAGACCGTTGGAACTGATGTTGGGTGAAAAAATCAAACATCTAACCTATTGCAACAAGATGTGTCACAGCGAGTGCATACAGTTTACTTCAAGGGTGAGCAGACGCACCACCAGTCCGTAGTACGGTTGAAGTCACACGGTAAGGACGTGAACATGGACGCTTACGCTTCAGCGGACGACTATATCAAATCGTTTATTCAGGAGATTGAGGTTATGAACAATAATGCTAGTGATCAGACATTGGCATCACCTCAGACGTCATCTGTAAAACCGATCACTGCCTGCAAGAGAGAAAGGAGGCTGAGGACGAAGACAACGGATCCAAGGTGATCAAGCGAGCCAAGGGAGTCGCCAAGGGGGTTGTTAAAAACGTCCTAACCCCTGACGACTACAGGGAATGTCTGTTTGACGGGGTGTTGAAAACCACCGTCAACACCCGTTTCCAGTCGTACCTGCACCGTGTCTTCACCGTACAAGTAGAAAAGCTATCCTTGAGCCCGGCCGATGATAAACGCTACATCTTGGCTGATGGTATCCACACCTTACCTTGGGGGCATAAGGACATCCCACCACTGCCCGCAGCAAGAAGTCGAGACAATCTCGAGGAGCAGCAAGGCGGACCTATGGAGGTGGATGAGGAGGAGGACATGGACGAAGAGTTCCCGGTGTAAACAGAACTAGGCTAATTTTTTTTAAATATAATTAAGTATATTTTGTAAATAGTATTCGTAAGCAAATATAGTCAAACAGTTTAGTTTACAGCATACATCTGTGTTGTTACTACCCCTTGCATTTCCCTGACATTTACTTTCAAAAGACTCTTCTAATGCAAACTGAATTTTGTAAAACTATCATGTTTTCAAAACAAAACTTTCAAAATTGTTAAAAATTCGATATTCTTTCTTAAATACTAAAGAGAAAGACAAGTAAAAACAACAGTTAACGAGAAACAACAACATTTATTGAAACACAATAAGAATATACACACAAACATATTACAATCAAGAACTCAAAAGGTATTTACACAAAAATAGACTTAAGCGAAGATGGAGTAGAAGAGCCTACGGACCAGTGCTTCGTTATGGTGGGAGCGACCGGGTCGAAGAGCTGCACGTAGTCGCTGAGTGGTATATCGAGGACCGTCCGACAGTACAGGTAGGTGAGGCAGTAGTGGTCATAAACAGAAGTACCGTAGCCCTGGAGTCGATACCTGTTGTAGAGACTACCACCAGGCGCTTCTCAATCTGGGTGGTGTTCATCGCGGGCGGAAGCAGTCCCCGCCGATTGTGTGATACCCTCATTACTACCAGTTGCACGCTTTATCACCACCGGCTTCACTGTATATGTCAAACCAGTGACTCTGGGGACTCCTGAATAACGGTCCACCCAAAGGTTTTCCAATCGCGTTATAATGTTCATAATCATAATATAGATTTCATAGTCTTTATTTTCATCCAAATATAAGTTGCAACCATGTGTATACTGACCTCTATGATGTAACTGGATGTTCAAGAACACATTACCCTGATTGGCGGGATTTTGTACTGTATGTTGATAACCGGAATCTACCCAACTGACAGTCGGTGGTGAATCGTTCGAATCTTTTTCCACAAGCTCCAAGTCTCCAGGTAGTTCCGGGTGATTGACACTTCTACTGTTGTCGTTTATGCAACTGCTATCGGCACATATGCTGACGTTCTGGGAACCTCCCCCTTCGGTTATTTGGTTGGATGATGGTGATGCAAAGTCTTCAGATATCTCCGGAGCATTGCCACTTTCAATGTCGTTTATACAACTGCTATCAATACATGTGTTGACTTTCTGCGGACCTCTTCCTGCTGAGGTTTGTATGAACGATCTCGGTTGTGAGGAACGATTGTTTCTTCGCTTCCTTCTAACACAGAGGTGGTGCTGACGATGATGAAGACGAAGTCCATCTCGCGACGTGAACGACTCCTCACAGTATGGACATTTCCAGGTCGCCAGCTTCGATGGTGTGGCGACTGACCGTTTCAGTGATGGTGCTGGCGGTGGTTGTTCAGGACTTCGTGGAGAAAAGTACATGGTGCTGTAGCCTTCCATCGCTTCCAACACCTTCAACAACGTCTGGACTGATTCATCCACTTCAATTGCACTAGCCATGTTTGTGTTTACTTTGCAACATCACTAGACAAACTGAATGAAGGAAGCGATGACAATCACTTAAATAACATAGCTACGTACCGTACAGTAGAAGGCGGTGAACAATTCTCGAAATCGCGGCAATTATCGCTAATGAGTAAACAGCCTGAGGTGGTTCACACTACAACTTATAAGACTACATATACTTACGTTTAACAGATCTCGGAGTATGGTGCGGTAAGGACTAGCACAGCACTGAAGTAGAACGCGCGCGCGACGTTCATGCATCCCCAAACCTAACTTAAACCTGCGTCGCGACGTTCATGCATCCTCAAACCTAACTTAAACCTGCGTCTGTAAACCTAACCTAAACCTGCGTCTGTAAACCTAACGCACGCATTGGCCTACCTTAAGTAGTGAAGTCGTGGACCGCGGTTACGTCATCACCCCGTGCCTACGTGACTGCCCCAGGTTGTTTACTCATTAGCGATAATTGCCGCGATTTCGAGAATTGTCCACCGCATTCTACTGTACGGTACGTAGCTATGTTACTTAAGTGATTGTCATCGCTTCCTTCATTCAGTTTGTGTTTGAAGCTCAGTTTGCGTAGACGTTCTACTTCAGTGCTGTGCTAGTCCTTACCGCACCATACTCCGAGATCTGTTAAACGTAAGTATATGTAGTCTTATAAGTTGTAGTGTGAACCACCTCAGGCTGTTTACTCATTAGCGATAATTGCCGCGATTTCGAGAATTGTTCACCGCCTTCTACTGTACGGTACGTAGCTATGTTACTTAAGTGATTGTCATCGCTTCCTTCATTCAGTTTGTCTAGTGATGTTGCAAAGTAAACACAAACATGGCTAGTGCAATTGAAGTGGATGAATCAGTCCAGACGTTGTTGAAGGAGTTGGAAGCGATGGAAGGCTACAGCACCATGTACTTTTCTCCACGAAGTCCTGAACAACCACCGCCAGCACCATCACTGAAACGGTCAGTCGCCACACCATCGAAGCTGGCGACCTGGAAATGTCCATACTGTGAGGAGTCGTTCACGTCGCGAGATGGACTTCGTCTTCATCATCGTCAGCACCACCTCTGTGTTAGAAGGAAGCGAAGAAACAATCGTTCCTCACAACCGAGATCGTTCATACAAACCTCAGCAGGAAGAGGTCCGCAGAAAGTCAACACATGTATTGATAGCAGTTGTATAAACGACATTGAAAGTGGCAATGCTCCGGAGATATCTGAAGACTTTGCATCACCATCATCCAACCAAATAACCGAAGGGGGAGGTTCCCAGAACGTCAGCATATGTGCCGATAGCAGTTGCATAAACGACAACAGTAGAAGTGTCAATCACCCGGAACTACCTGGAGACTTGGAGCTTGTGGAAAAAGATTCGAACGATTCACCACCGACTGTCAGTTGGGTAGATTCCGGTTATCAACATACAGTACAAAATCCCGCCAATCAGGGTAATGTGTTCTTGAACATCCAGTTACATCATAGAGGTCAGTATACACATGGTTGCAACTTATATTTGGATGAAAATAAAGACTATGAAATCTATATTATGATTATGAACATTATAACGCGATTGGAAAACCTTTGGGTGGACCGTTATTCAGGAGTCCCCAGAGTCACTGGTTTGACATATACAGTGAAGCCGGTAGTGATAAAGCGTGCAACTGGTAGTAATGAGGGTATCACACAATCGGCGGGGACTGCTTCCGCCCGCGATGAACACCACCCAGATTGAGAAGCGCCTGGTGGTAGTCTCTACAACAGGTATCGACTCCAGGGCTACGGTACTTCTGTTTATGACCACTACTGCCTCACCTACCTGTACTGTCGGACGGTCCTCGATATACCACTCAGCGACTACGTGCAGCTCTTCGACCCGGTCGCTCCCACCATAACGAAGCACTGGTCCGTAGGCTCTTCTACTCCATCTTCGCTTAAGTCTATTTTTGTGTAAATACCTTTTGAGTTCTTGATTGTAATATGTTTGTGTGTATATTCTTATTGTGTTTCAATAAATGTTGTTGTTTCTCGTTAACTGTTGTTTTCACTTGTCTTTCTCTTTAGTATTTAAGAAAGAATATCGAATTTTTAACAATTTTGAAAGTTTTGTTTTGAAAACATGATAGTTTTACAAAATTCAGTTTGCATTAGAAGAGTCTTTTGAAAGTAAATGTCAGGGAAATGCAAGGGGTAGTAACAACACAGATGTATGCTGTAAACTAAACTGTTTGACTATATTTGCTTACGAATACTATTTACAAAATATACTTAATTATATTTAAAAAAATTAGCCTAGTTCTGTTTACACCGGGAACTCTTCGTCCATGTCCTCCTCCTCATCCACCTCCATAGGTCCGCCTTGCTGCTCCTCGAGATTGTCTCGACTTCTTGCTGCGGGCAGTGGTGGGATGTCCTTATGCCCCCAAGGTAAGGTGTGGATACCATCAGCCAAGATGTAGCGTTTATCATCGGCCGGGCTCAAGGATAGCTTTTCTACTTGTACGGTGAAGACACGGTGCAGGTACGACTGGAAACGGGTGTTGACGGTGGTTTTCAACACCCCGTCAAACAGACATTCCCTGTAGTCGTCAGGGGTTAGGACGTTTTTAACAACCCCCTTGGCGACTCCCTTGGCTCGCTTGATCACCTTGGATCCGTTGTCTTCGTCCTCAGCCTCCTTTCTCTCTTGCAGGCAGTGATCGGTTTTACAGATGACGTCTGAGGTGATGCCAATGTCTGATCACTAGCATTATTGTTCATAACCTCAATCTCCTGAATAAACGATTTGATATAGTCGTCCGCAGAAGCGTAAGCGTCCATGTTCACGTCCTTACCGTGTGACTTCAACCGTACTACGGACTGGTGGTGCGTCTGCTCACCCTTGAAGTAAACTGTATGCACTCGCTGTGACACATCTTGTTGCAATAGGTTAGATGTTTGATTTTTTCACCCAACATCAGTTCCAACGGTCTGCGGAATCTTATTTCATCTATTGCGATTTGAGTCCACGATAATTGTTGTACATCCTCACAGGGCTCGTAAGTGTACTGTGTATTTAGCTCCTCGTTAAATTTAACAGTCTGTTTTGTTTTCTTCATAGTTATATTCTTTTACATGATATTCAATATTTTTGTTTTCTTCATAAGTATGCTGTTTCGTATGATATTTTCTCTCAAACACATCTCTCGCTCTATCCAAAACTAACTTGATTGCGAGCCTTTCTCGGATGTTGTTACGTTTATAACGTATTTTGTTCATTGATATGGTGATTACTTTTCTTGCATCATCCGCACTGGTCATCTTTGGAGCACGTATCGACTGTTACTACCTGACAAGCGTTGAAGGTTCTGGAACGTGTCCACAAGCGCAGACCTATACATTGTCAATGATATGTTCAACTATATTCATGCAATTGTGCGAGGTTAGGTGTTGTTGTATCTGCAGTCAATGTGCATGCCGTAACTATTCATCACTTCTTTAGCCTTATTCACTATGTTTATGCCGTTGGGGACATTTTCTCTACAGTAGCACATTGTAAATCCTTCTTCCTTTGCTTTTTTCAAGGCTTATATGAAATTCCTCCTCTGTGTTCGAATGCACTTGTATTCACAAACTCCGTACTGCTCTAGAAGGGTTTCCCTAATCATTACACAAAATATATGCTTCAGATTTACATCTTCAGGCAACACTGCCACTTTAGGTGTCTGTTCGATCAGCGTTTGATTCATGGATTGGTTTTCCATACACAATATATCATTTGTAGTTTTAAACTCGGAGTTTGTTTGATCTAGCTTTCGGTTATTTGTTAGCGACTTCGTAAGTGATTGTAGCAGCCTTTGGTTCTCGTTTATAAGTCTGTACTGACCATTTTTTTTTTCTAATGGTTGGCAAAACTTCTTCAAAGATCCAATCTTGAAACTTCTCAGCAATGTGCATTTTAGATTTCATAAGTAACGAATATAATCCCGGCTCTTTAAGAAAGATTGAATGTTTCTCATTATAGGTTAGGGGGAGATTTTCGCTCCCCCATACTTCAGGAATTGTTTTGCGATATTTTTCTCTAACATGTACTCTGATTGCTTCTTTAGGGTTAGCGTAGCCCAATATTGTAGCTACATCCTTAGCTTTGAACCATGGATTATCGCTGCTGTCAAACAGTACAGACAAAGGCTGATCATTAAACACATAGGCGGTTAACTGGTTCATTTTATAGGTTAGATCAAAACGTCGGGTGAACACTCTGACAGAACGTCACACAGCAACACTATTACACAAACACACACTTCAAACTCCCGAACAAGAATGAGCCCGTGGGTGTTTGACAACTGGTGTTCGGTTGATTTAATTTTCTATTTTTATTTCTTTAAGGTACAGGGATCGAGGGAAGGGAGAGAAGGGAAATCTCCTCTTATTAGAAAGATTTTCTTCTAATCCCTAACATGAAAAGCTTTTGTGGCCTTGAAAAAGGCCGATTATGATGGTGGAATCAGGTGGAGGCTAAGGTGTTGGGAAATATTTATTTTTTAATGTTGAAAAACTTTGTTATTTCATCTGGGTGGAGTTCATCCGTTCGTTGATTCCACCACATTTCAACAAGCATCATGTACTTCTGCTCATGTTCAATGGCGTAGATGTGCTCCTCTTCAATAGGGTAGAAATTCATCTTGTAGTCCATGTCCCGCTGCCAATATTCCCAATCCAAGTCGTCCAGCGGACAATGGTTCCACATGCTGTTGATTCCCCGTTGTTTGGAGTACAGAGCGTCGTCAAGATCTTGGATGGTTGAATACACCTTTGGTTCATGAACGTGCTTGAACTTTTTGTCATTGCGCCATAGCCTCTTTTTATGGAAATGCTTCAAGGTGCAATCATCGTCGTCCTTTTGGTTGTAGAATTCATCACCTTCAAAGTAATCATCTTCATCGTCAAATGGCCTCTTCTTATCATTGCTATTCATTGACGTTTCCGCTGCAACACATACATCTTCCAACTCGACGTCTGTGATGGCACAATCCCACTCGATGTTGTCCATGATCTCTTCGTAGCTGTTGTCGCTTCGGAACTCAAGGTGTATCACAGAGACGGCAATACTTCGCCCGCACAGTAAGAGCTCCAAAGACAAACTGACTAAACCCTTGAGGACGCGCTCATAAATAGCACTCCGGTCGGAAGGAGGCCTCGGCCGTGGAACTTTCCACCGCATCGCCCTCCAGAGGAGCTTGGTAGTGTAATGTAAGCGGTAAACAGTTCCCGGAACCGCTGATGAGTAAACAGGCTGGGACAGTCACGTAGGTCCTAGCACGCGCCTCGACACGTGACGCCGCGGAGCCTCACTTGCATGCTGATGTCGGTCGGGGGGGGGGCTCCTCACTTGCGCGCTGTCAGTCGGGGCTCCTCACTTGCGTGCTGCCAGCTGGGGGCTCCTCACTTGCTCCTCACCTACATGCTGATTCCGGGTGATGACGTCACCGGGGTCGGGGCTCCTCACTTGCGTGCTGCCAGCTGGGGGCTCCTCACTTGCTCCTCACCTACATGCTGATTCCGGGTGATGACGTCACCAGGGGCTCCTCACTTGCGTGCTGCCAGCTGGGGGCTACTCACTTGCTCCTCACCTACATGCTGGTTCCGGGTAATGACGTCACCAGGGGCTCCTCACTTGCATGCTGTCAGTCGGGGCTCCTCACTTGCGTGCTGCCAGCTGGGGGCTCCTCACTTGCTCCTCACCTACATGCTGATTCCTGGTGATGACGTCACCGGGGTCGGGGCTCCTCACTTGCGTGCTGCCAGCTGGGGGCTACTCACTTGCTCCTCACCTACATGCTGGTTCCGGGTAATGACGTCACCAGGGGCTCCTCACTTGCATGCTGTCAGTCGGGGCTCCTCACTTGCGTGCTGCCAGCTGGGGGCTCCTCACTTGCGTGCTGCCAGCTGGGGGCTCCTCGCTTGCTCCTCACCTACATGCTGATTCCGGGTGATTACGTCACCAGGGGCTCCTCACTTGCGTGCTGCCAGCTGGGGGCTCCTCACTTGCTCCTCACCTACATGCTGATTCCAGGTAATGACGTCATCGGGGACTCCTCACTTACATGCTGATTTCGGTCCGGGGGGGGGGATCCTCACGCCAGGTGATGTCGCGAGGCAGGTATATCCTCTCGCCAGTTGATGTCGGGAGCAGGTATATCCTCTCGCGTGGAAGAAGCCTATGTTAGGTTTCTACCAGTTGGTCAATACAATAATAGCTTGTTTACGTCGTTGACTGATTTGAAGAGGGCTTTCCACTGAGAGGTGAAAGCTTCTGGAACATTCCACTTGTTTACAACGCAGAAATAGCTTGTGTATTAGCCAAACCCTCATTCTCTTGTCGACAACTAACAGAGAACCATGTCGGACATCACATATGTCATGTGCTGCCCCTACACTGTGGCTGTTGCATTTCAAAAAATAGAAGATGAAATGCAAAGTGGATTGATAATCCTCCGCCTTGGCTATATCGAGGAGGATGGAAGACTTCACTATTTCCCCCGGTGGTTTACCGCCAATGTGCCAGTGGAGCTGGACCTTGTAAAGCAGAGGGTGAATGGCTTTTTGGCAAATGGTGTTTCAGCTGTGGTAAGCTACCGGGGGATTCAGCTTGAATAAGCTGTTATATTCATGATTTTAATACATATTATTTTTTATAATATTAACTTAATAAACTAAAAAGAAAAATATATAAATTGATAAACTAAAAAGTTGAAAATAAGGTCGGGAGGAGGCCTCGTGCGACGCGCACTCGTCGGAGGAGTGAGGGGTCTAGAAGGTCGCTGATGAGTAAACAGCCCCGAGCGGTCACGTAGGCCCTAGCACGCCTCGACACGCCGCTCGGGGGGGGGGTTGCATCCTCACCGCGCCTTTGCTGGTTTTGAACCATCGTGAGGGGTCTAGAAGACCACTGATGAGTAAACAGCCAAGATCCCATGAGGAAAACGCGTTTAAATATTAATAGTGGGCCCGGTTAACGGTGGATTCTCAATTTTCTTTAAGGGATGGTTTACTTAGACCGCCGCTCGTCATGTGGCGAAGTTTCATCAAAATCGGTCGGTAAACAGCCGAGATCCCATGAGGAAAACGCGTTTAAAAATTAATAGCGGCCTTGTTTAATGGCGGATCTATGGGGTTCTTACGTCATTCGCTTCCTCTGGGATAGGCCTACATTCTGGAAAAAGTCCCGTGGGAATCGGTGAGTAAATAGGCTAGTTATTAATTTTTGAAAGTTTTTCCTCATCATGAAAAATGTTGCAAACGGGGGGGGGTCCGAGCTTGGCTATGGGGAAGGTCGGGGGGGGATGACGTCATGGGGGGGGATGACGTCATGGGGGGATGACGTCATGGGGGGATGACGTCATGGGGGGGGATGACGTCATTTGGGGGGGGGGCTTCCACGCGTCCACGCGTCCACACTGCTGTGCTGGTTTTGAACCATCCAATGCCCCCTACTTTTAAAGCATCTGCAAAAGTATTTTCTTCCACTTGGAAACAAAATTTAAGTGATATTTCTTGAGTGCACTCAATCCAGTTTCATCAGCCGTCGCTCGCTGCAGACCGGAGGTGTAACTTTAATCAAATATTAGATGTTCCATAGTTCTGAATGTATGAACTCAAGGCGAATGTCACTTTATAAAGACCCCTCCACATGAGTGTTTCAATAAAACTGTCTTGTTAATCATACCTTTTGCTGACGATACCGCTTTTTCATACGCTGCCTTATCCAAAGTTTGATTTATTTTTACAAATTCAGAACGATTTGAATATGTTAAAGTATTGGTCGATTCCAATGGTTTTATTCTTTGCTCTAAAACTAAATTTATGACCTTCAGTTTGCGAAATAAAATCACGTTTGACAACCACCTTATTTAAAAATGCTAAAACTGCCTAGAAACAGATTCTTTGTGTAATGTTAATTGTCTCAAAATTGAACAGGTATCTGATATGAAGTATTTAGGAGTTACTTACTATTATAAATTAAAATGGGAATTTCATCTGTCACACCCGTTCTCATGGCAACTCATCCAACCACAGATGAAATGATGAAATCTACAATTATTTAGTCCAACTGTTTCCCATACCTGTTCAGGAAAAAAATAACAAGTTTTCCTGAACACCATATATTTTTAATTTAAAATGTTTTAAGATTGAATTATTTAAATCGCTAATAATAATTTAATACGAGGATTGCTGAAAACCATTGTCTTCTGTGGTTTGCTTACAAAAATATTCTCCAGTGCAAACATTATTTTTCACCTTTTTACCCGAAGAGAGATACATGTATTAAACTGGTTGGTCCAAAAACAAGTAACAAATTTTAATGTTTGCCCGAACCCACACTTGAATCGTACTTGCGTTATCTTTTAATTCAGTTATTTTAGGACTATTTTTGTTATCAAAACAAGAGCTTTTCGTGCGGTATGACAAAAATTATAATACTGTGTTTTGTTTTTACATTTTCCAGCACAAAGTACATGGTGCCTAACTAACTTCTGCTTCTGCTCGAGACAGAAGTTTGAGGAAGTTAGTCAACTCCTAGCGGCTCTGCGGTGGCGTCGTGGTCCGACTCAGCTCAAAACCAAATAATCCGGCACCTTGCACCTTATCAGCTCTATCTGAGAAAAACACTATACATTTTCTGGTACAACTGAATTTAAGTGAAAACCTTTTTATAATTAAAATTCGACGTTTAATTAAATAGTTAAACTATTTAAAATTCACTTTTCCATTGCCTCCAAAAATATATTCAACCGTCAGAAAAAGGGGTCAAATAGGTTAAAAAATACAAATTATGAGGAGCATTCCATGAGAGTGGTCATGAACAACACTATAACTCATTCATGTATATTATTGATTTTACAATAAATAACTAGTGACTTGAAGAGGCCATAGCCCCTAACCTTGCTCCAGTATTCTACCTCTTTTGATTTTTTTTACTCATTACATGCTGAGGAAATTAAAACAATATAAGAAGGAACACATGTCAGTTCACAAACAAAGTAGACCCTTAATCACATGTTTAATGCAAACAGAGCAGGCGTTTTTATATCCCCATGCTATTTAAATAGAAATGGTTTTATTCCGTAACAAATTTTCGGTGTATAAGTAAGAAAATTTAATACTTTTCCCCAAAATGTCATGCCTTTAACATGAGACCTCTAAAAGCTTTCTACGACCTCCCGTTCGCTCACAATTTCATTGCAAAATTTGCTGGGCTTACGAAATTAGATATATAGATTACAAGTCCAAATAGGTTATGGTACAATTTTGACCGTAATATTAACCTATTTTTGGAAAAATATTAATCTATCAATACAATAATAGGAGAATAGGTTTTCGGGTTATGACAGCCAATAATATTGTGAAACATTGCGTGCTGATTGTAGAATAAGTCAAATTTGTACCCTCTAATGCCAATTGAGGTTAACACATTGATTATAAATTTTTAGGTTTCTAAATTCATAAAAGCTGTATAGAAGCAGGTGAGGATTCAATAGATGACTCTCGAGTGTACAATGCTGTATATTAGATTCAAACTATACAAAATATATACATTTTCATCCGTTCTTCATAAATTTAACTTATTAATAGTTTGATTTTAACATCTCCTTCACTAAAGACTTTATAGTCTTAATTTGTGGTACTGGTGTTAAGTGGACTGTCTGGTCTCAAAGAAACTGTGGTTGATCACCGTAATTTCTACAGCAACTTCAATCATCAAGTCCACTTTTTCCAGTAATCCCAATATGACAATCAGCTTATTTTAACTGAGACTCAGCTCCAGTACTGCCACTCAACAAAAGGTAATTTCTCTTCTTTAAAGAACAACTTTAATTATTTACTGCATTTTAGACATATGTAATTTTGGTTTGTGTAATTTCAATTAATCAATTTTTATATCGGTACAAACTCCAGATACTATTCTATGCCTTCACAGTATGTGAAGACGTTCAACCTACGTTAATGAACATTGAACATGAATGCACTTAACATTCGCTTACAAGAGTTTTTTTATAATTTTAGTGAATTTCCCCTATAGGGAAGAAGCTATTACCGTAGGTCTCATGGTAAGACTTAAGCCCGATACCATGATAACTTTTCATTTTGAGGTCCCCAGATGCCAAAAACACCATTCGTTCAAATTTTTATATATGTATATATATATATATATATATTTATATATTTATATATATATATATATATATATATATATATATATGTGTGTGTCCGTAAGCACGATAACTCTCGTAAAAAAGGTCCGATCTTAATGAAATTTGGTAAAAATGTGTAAAGTACCATTTATTTGAACGAGTTCGAAAACCAGATGAATCGCACCATCTGAAGGGGGGTTTTTGGGGGGTTTCGTACCCCAAAAATGTGTTTTTTGGGGTTTTCACATGTAATTTTAATTTAAATCAAACTTTAATTTATACCATTAAATTCAACTTAAAAAAACAAACAATTTGGTATTTTGATCATTGCTCTACGTCAATTGGTTACCGAGATATTGAAAGTGCTAAACACAGTACGTTGTCTAATGTTATTCTTATGGAGAAAAAGAAAAGTTGTATATCTCGCTCATTTATGAACGTAAACTGGCAAAATTTGGTATATGGCTTTATTTGGTTGTGGTCTATTGATATTTGCACAAAAATCCATTTTTTGCCCGATAGTTCCCGTAGCAGCAAACCTGTATACTCAGCCCCATGTTATTCTTATGGAGAATAATTAACGTGTTATCTCCTTTAATTATGAACATAAATTAATAGAACTTGGTATGTGGCTTTACCTAGTTGAGTTATAATGATATTTGTATAAAAGCCCATTTTTAGTGTTCCTTATTTCAGCAAACCTGCATACTCAGCCGCCATGTTATTCTTATGGAGAATAATTAAAATGTCATAAATCGTTTATTTATGAATGTATATTGATGAAACTTGGTATGTGGCTTTATGTGGTATTAAGATAAATTAATATGCACTGGAAATTCGCTGAGTATGCAGGTTTGCTGCTACGGGGGTATTGTTTTCATTATTACGGTGTTATGGAGGATGTAAAATCATTATATTTTCGTATAACTTTGACTGTCAAACCCGCTAACTCATGGCATTTTAAGAATATTTGTTAAAACTTAGTGAAGTTAGCACGTCGTGGTTCAAAACGAAGTATTGTGTTCAGTACTGGCGGTTTTATTTCATGTATTGCATATACCTGGTAATAGGATAGAATTGATGTGAAACTACTACAATATTTTTAATTGGAAATTTAACCTTTTCCAGTTTTTTTTTCAGAAAAGTTGTACTGATTTTTTAATAATGAATTTCATATTTTAAGGTAAGATCAATTCAAATCAAATTCAAATGTATAATTAAGTTCATATAACTGCTTCATTCTTAATTAATTAGGTATAAGTATTTCATTTTACCTGTTGGCAGAACTGAAGAAACAGCTGATGTTAATGTCATTAAATTAAATTAGCTCATTAGATGGATGATTCCCAACATTAAATAATTCTCGTTGACTTAGTAAGTTTCAAATCTATCTATACTTATTTAATAGGCGAGCAGGTTTTTTGTGACAATCACTCCTCCTAAACTACTGAACCGATTTTCATGTTTTTGGTGTCATTGGAAAGAGCCTAACGTGAAGTTATGCAGGAAACCTTTTTTATAGAGAAATAATTTGTGAGTAAGGCCCTGGACCCTTTAAAGTTAAGCTGTTTCCCATAAGCTTAACATTGGGAAATACCTATAAGTTTTAAGCAATCAGCTGGATAGAGTAAACACAGTTAATCAGCAAACCATGTTGGCTTTGGAACGGTAACACAGTATTTATAAATGATGATCGCGAGCGAAGCCGCGACAGGTTTACTAGTCTATTTTATTATATTTAAATGAATTTTTATGTAAATAATTTTATTGCCAGATATGTTATTGTTGTTTTTTATAATAAATATTTGCTAATTTCAGATAAATAATTATGTAAATATGTATTAACCAATTGTGAATTTACATAATAATTTCATGTGTAATTTTGCACAACTTCAATTTTCATATTTAAATGATTTTAAATGTAACTAAAGATGTTTCAATATATAAATAATTAGTTTAGAAGATATTATTTAGTTTGGATTTGTTCCGGACGAGTTCAAGTACTACCCGAGTTGTAATATCACCGGATGGGAATCAGGCCAATGATTGACAAACAGTAAGACTAGATAGTACTGAAATAGTATTAATGTAGTAAAGTGTATTATTTCAAAAAAGGCAATATACTTTTCTATTAATAAACAAGATCTACAAAATACAATGAAATGACTACTCTACTGAACTACCCAACTACCATTGTCTGTAGAATGTTGCATAACATCCGACGGATCATTTGCTAGGCTATTATATAGTGCAGTTATCTGAATTAAATATATAAGTGCAGCGCTCCTGAAATTGGCCATACTGTGTAGGGGGTGTTGTAAAAAGTTATAAAGAAAATCGTATCTTTTATAATTGATTTTGAACAAGTAAAAAAAACCGAGTGAAATACATATTTTTATATAGTTTAGTTATTTATTTTACAAAATTAAAAATTACAAGTTTTTTGCATTTGTATTTTTGTATACATGATTCCCTTGCTCCAGCATAAGAAACTTGATTACTCAATTTGCAAACATTCTTTCTTCATTGAGTTTGCAACGTTGCAACAGTGATATTTCTCTTCTAGAGTAATATTAACAAAGGCATTGTTATCACTATATATGACTGTTGGATTCCTTATTTTTTTTAATTAAAAATTACGTTTAATAATTAGGTTTTAATAATTAGGAAAATAATTCTATTTTAACTAGGGCAATTATTTTCGAGTTAAACTTCTAAATTTGGACAAACAATGTACAATCTGATTGTTGATTCAGGTTGGACTCACAGTCACTTGATTGTTGTCAAACAATCTATTACACCAGTTATGTAATTGCCAATTCCCACACATGTAAAAATTAAAGGTAAATTCCAGTAAAGGCAATAGGAAAAACACTGGTGTGCGTGGATTTATGGTGTTCAGAATTTGTATAGCTTGAGGGTTCAAATCTTCATTGGGTCCAAACCTTAATAGGAATTCAGTAATGTCCTCATTAAATGCCCGTGTAGGATCATTCGGTATCTTTTTGTAGAATTCAGTGTCATTTAGTTGTTTTTCTGCTTCATTTATATAGTCTCCACGATTTAAAATCACAATGTTACTGCCTTTATCAGCGGGCAGAATGATTATTGAATTATTATTCTTTAATGATCGCATAGCTCTTCTTTCATTGCTAGTAAGGTTGTCCTTTGATCTCAAGGAGTTTTCAAAAGTTGGGTCTGGAATGTTAGAAATAACAGTATTGATGAATTATTCCACAGGATGATCGGCAGGTAAGGGATCAGAATCCCAATCCGACATCCGATTTGAATTTTTTGAAAAAAGCTGGTATTGTAGAGCTTTGTGATTGAGACTGGATAGGTTGTTGACTCATGTAATACTGCAATCTAACATTTCTGGCGAAGGAAAGCCCATCAGCCACGAAATCAAAGTGGTTAAATTTTGGTCGTTGAGAAAATGTTAAACCTTTACTGAGAACAGAAATTCCATCGTTATTCAGAACATATTTGGATAAGTTCAACACATTTCTACCAACGTTGTCATCAGTTTTAACAGGAATATAAAACATTGTTAGGAACATCATGAACGGTGTGATTATCGTTTAAAACTAATCTTGAAGGTGACAGGTGGTTTTCTTCAATATTTGTATTGGAGTTGCTTTTAAACTGATTACTTGCACAAACACCATCTAGGCCTACAACAGTTTCTAAAAGAAATTTGAATTTTTTATCAAGTATTTTACCTCTATTTATTTTCATCTTGTTATTATTAATATCGTCTATTAAGTCGACGACATCCTGTTGAGGTGGTATTAACTGGTAGAGATTGATCAGGTCCTGTTCATAATGCTTCTTCAAAAGTTGATATTCATTAATCACCAGAGCTGTTAATTCTAGGCTGGTTTTGTTTGAGAACTCACTAATTCTATCACGAACCTGGAGGTGGAACTCCAGTAACTGGTATTTTATTTACTGTGTGAAAACAGGAATTAATTATTGTTTTAAATTAGTTTAATGTTTAACAATTTTCAAACATTTAATCCAACCATGAAATTAATCCAACATTCCTAACATGAAATTGTGCTATCTTATACCACTTAACGCACTTTTGGGTAAATAGGATGGCTTAGTAGTGACCACCCAGAAAGCTTATAATAAAACAGTTTATCTGTTATAGTAAAACATATTTTAATTACAATCATAGGGAAATAAGGACCTCCATTTACTGTGTTCTATGCAGTGTTTAAAAATCAATTATATCCAACGGTTGATTATTTCCCTGGATTATTTTCCAGACTTTCATTATGTCAGAATTTTTCTCCCAGTCGTTTTTTAGTAGTTACAGAAACAGCGTTCGCAAAGTGTACGTTGATACCTCGTCGCCAATTAATATAATTGAACTAAATAAAATACATATGTACTTATTATGACCCTTAACATATCCAATGTAAAACAGACAAGTTAAATCCACGAGAATAAGAATGTTACATATATTAATTAATCCGTTGTGTCTTTTGCGTTGATTTTATTAATTAATGCCGATGTTTTATTTTGTTATTGTTTCTTAATTCTATGGATCTCATGATATAATTTTAAATCAGTGGTAGCTTGTGGTCCAAAATAAAAAGAATGGTTTGCTACAGATGATCCTAACGTAATTCAAGGACGTATCTTTAGTTAAGAGATCGAAGAACCTTTGAAAACCAGACAAAGATAGCTTACTAATTAAAACGCCCGTTCGTGATCACAATATTAAATTTATATTATTTGTACATTTAACGATTGTAGCGTTGTAGAACGGCTAAGTTAGATTTTTCTCTTTAACTCTTCAAGTGGAACAGGATTAAGTTCGCGTCGGACATGCCGTCACTATATTTGTGTAAGTAATTGATTACATGTGTTGAAACATATTATGTTTCAAATTCAAAATCCAGAATTTTTTAACAAAATATTTTGATTTTTATGTTTTCATAAAAAGACAATGCGGTTGCATACTAGTTTTACGTTTCAGTTATTTCTTGTTTGACCGGAGTTTTGGATTTTTCAAAGCCATAGTCATATCCAATTAGGGGTCCTAATTAAAATAATCATGCCGAGAAAATTTTAGAATATTTATAAATTCACGTAAACTACAAAACAATCAACGCCTAGTTTTTCTAGGGTTACCTTTTCCGATCGGGAACGTAGCGGATCAACTGGGAACAATAATTCTCTCCACAATGAATCTGTACTCACAAAAACATAAATCTGATGAAGAAATACTACACAGCTTATAATGCAATGTACATTTCAATTATTTTCATTGCAAACACTGGTTGCATTTAAATTTTATATTCATAAAATCTGAGACAGTGACACGATTGTATAATCATATATAAACGCGATTAGAAATAGAGATCAATTCACAAACCAATGCCTTGTTAATATCGTGTACAAACTGAGGGAAACATGGTGGTTAAAATAAGACCAGTTTATGACAAGGCAAACATAACTCAAGCACGTGTCTTGAGTTATAAGAAACAAGATCTTTTGTAAACCAGACAAAGGCTGACATACAGCTAAAACGCTCGCTCTTGTACAGTTAAACAATGTATTTAAATACTTTTTACGGTACTTTAAGATTTTTTTTAGTAGGCAATTTATTACCAGTCATTATCCCCTCCCCTCCACCCCCCCCCCAAGGTTTACTGTCTTGTATGTGACTACGGTGTAATAGTAAATCTGTCTTGAAGAAATGTACGATGTATTTAGTTCAGTAGTTTTTGCGTTTACCCGGAACAGCAGACAGACAGATCGACAAACAGAAACCATCTCTTCTTTATACTATTATAGATAGATAGAAGATAGATTTAAACGTATCATAATTTAAGCATATGGTAATTGTTTTAATAACAGAATTTTAAGCTTAAGCTTGTATAAAATTAACATATTTTCTGCAAACTAATTTGCTAAATATGATTGTAATTATGTAATATGAGTGATATATTACGCAAATTCAACTGAAATGTGTTATTGTGTACGCTATTTGACTTTGAGACGAACCTATTATAAAACTTGATGAGCGCATAGGCTCAGGTTAATTTGGAAACAATGTAGACAATAGCATTAGGTAGAGAGAACTGATCTGAGAAGGCAGAGATCAAAATGCAATATTTGTGCTCGACTCCAGCTGTCAGCAAGACGCCATAAATTCTTCATACTCATTCCTGCCCCCACCCTTTCTTGAAACAACGTTTACTGTGGTAAATATATTAATTTTGTTTACTATTTCAATAAATAAACTAATATTCCTACTTTTTTATATAGGGACATATTAGGAATAGTTTCTTTGTTTATTAGTGAATTTCATATGGAAAAGTGAACTATTAGCATGACCCGCACGGTGAAACTTAAGCCCGGGACCACCATTGAAGTTCCTAACATGACCCCCTGAACACTTTTTGGGGTGTCGTTCAAAATTATATATATATATATATATATGCACTCTAGCGGTCGCAATTTTTTGTCCGATTTACTTCAAATTTGGTAGGGACGTTCCTTTCTATAATCAGTCGGGCAAGTTCGTTGGGCAAAACAATCGGAAAACTCTCAACCCCTTTTTTGGGGATTATTCTTCCAAATTTTGAGTTTTTGGGCCCAAAAAGGGTCAGAAAAGCCCCGGACGTAAAATTAATGCATTTATTAAGATGGGAATTAGTGAAGCAAAAGTGTTAAGCCCTCTCTCGTCATTCTACCATAAATATTTACCGAGTTATTAAAGAAAATGCATATCGGCTAAACACATTACGTTGTCTTATGGGTTTTTTACATTCTAAACATGTTACTCATTATTTGGTGTATTTGCTTCATCCCCAGCAATCTCACGCCTACTTTTAAGCCTGTATGGACCTTCTCCTAACCTTATAATGCGCAAAATTGTATTCCTTACATTACAGGTAAATTAAACCGGGAGCATCAGAACAGCCAAAAAATCAATGTTTCCACATTTCAATAAAATTGGCATAAATGTATGTTTTTACACTGGGTTTGGGTTTTAAAAGTTTTGTATGTTGAAATTCACTTCCCTCACGTCATTGTGCTGCGTGCGATCTCGTTTGTTGTAGAACACAGGTTTACTTCAACCACTACTATAGAGGCACGTAACTATGCAGAAACATAAATAAACCAACCATAAAATGTTGCGAACCAAAGCATAAAACCTAGTCTTGAAAACATAATTTTCATGCGTTATGTTAATTGATCTTGTTCAAAATAATTAGCTTTTATTTCAATTTCACTTTAAAGTAAATTGCGGCAGCTGTAAAGAGAACTGATAGCAATTATATCACTCGCATTTCTAAACTGTAGATATGTGTATTATTTATAACTAGTACATCCATGTACATTATTTATCCATGTTACATTTTTACCAATTTTAAGTCGTGGAATTTTGATTTTAAATCTAACGTTTGTTATTAGCTAGATGAATTGTACAATTTTTACTTCATACGTTTACTTATTTTAAGTGTATGTATGTATACAATACATTTTCATATATACATTTGCTTATTTTATATTTTATGTAACTCAACCCACTAGGGTTATTTGTATTAGAACTTGTATTTCGTCAAGACTTGATTTAGAGTTAAAAGATGCCCTGTACTGAAACCATAAATCAAAGTTCGAGAAGAAAATGTATATCATGTTTTAGATTTAAGGTTTTGATTTTGGATGTTAAGGTTTCTTTATACATCACAACTTTGATTTAATATTGTTTTATTTAACCGAAATTTTAGTGAAATTCATAACTGTATCCAACATTTAGTAAGGTGATGTTTACTTTGGTGTTTTGAAAGGTTAGTAAACAACCAAAAGAAATTTTGAACTGCATCGTTTTTTAACGTAATTTTAGAATTTTAAACATCCATCAGTTTAAGATACCGCTACATCAAGCTTTCACGTTTAAGTGCTTTGGTTTAAAAGTTGAATAGCCTTATTAACGTAACAGAGAAGGCAATATTCTTATATTTTAATTACGCACATATAATTACAACAAAACTATTATATTATCTTATTCCATTTATAATAGCCTTGGTGATTTTATTTAAATTGTGATATCAATCAAATATTTTTAAATTAATGAACAAGCGGGTGATTCTCATGGGAAGATATTTCATATAAAATCCTGAGATATGTAAAGAACAATATAAATTTAATGTCAAAGAAGCCAGAGGGGAATTTTTATGAATATTAAAACCAGGGAGACTATATAGATGAGAAGATCCTCTTCGTATCAGACGACTGATGAAATTGCGCTGTAAAGATCTTGTTGTGCAGTAATATTCAAGTAGCTTAAAAGTCAAATACCCCCATAGCAGCAAACCTGCACACTCAGCGAATTTCCAATGCAAAATACATGTCTCAATATCACATAAAACCGCATACCAAGACTAATAAAAATATATTCACAAATAAGTGATACATCAGATTTTAATTATTCTCCATAAGAATAACATTGGGAATGAGTACGCAATTTCCTGCAACAAGGAACACAAAAAATGGATTTTTATGATAATATCAATATAACTCAATTAGGTGAAGTCCAGTTTTTATTCATTAATGTTCATAATTAAGGGAGACAGAGCATTTAATTATTCTCCATAACAATAACATGGGGGCTGAGTACGCAGGTTTGCTGCTACGGGAGCCTTTGGCAAAAACATTTTTGAGCAAATATCAATAGACCACAACGAGATGAAGCTGTATACCAAGTTTCGTCAGTATACGTTCACAATTGAGCGAGATATAAAAATTTTCAATTCCTCCATAAGAATAACATTAGACAACGTACTGTGTTTAGCACTTTCAATATCTCAGTAACCGATTGACGTAGAGGAATGATCAAAATACCAAATTGTGTATTTTTTTAAGCTGAATCCAATGGTGAAAACTAAAATTTGACTATTTCAAAAATTATATGTACAAAATTCAAAAAAACCCATTTTTGGGGTACAAAACCCCCGAAAAATACCCCTTAAGGTAGAGCGATATGGCTGGTTTTCGAACTTAAAGTCATAAATGTTCCTTTACACATTTATACCAAATTTCTTCAAAATCTGACCTTTTTTACGAGAGTTATCGCACCCACGGACACACACATATATATATATATATATATATATATATATATATATATATATATACAGTTTCGAACGAATGGTGTTTTTGGGGTCTGGGGACCTCAAAACGAAAAGTTATCATGGTCCCGGACCTAGGTCTTACCATGCGACTACGGTAATAGCTTCTTCCCCATAGGGGAAATTCGCTAATACTTTGGTTTTTAGGAACATAGTTTTACGATGTACCTAATCAAACTCTTTGAGTGCCCACCGCCAACCTCATAGTCTGACGTTCACCAGTTCAATCCTGAGCAAAGGCTTGTAAATGGATCAAAATTAATCTCAGCTTGAATTTTTCTTTTGCCTAATGATTATAAAGGAATAAATAGCAACAGTTATCATTGCAATATCAAGACCAGATTTTTAGCGTGTCTTTTAAAACGTAAAACAAGCAAGAGTAAACTAACTTTGTACTTTGTGATTATGTTGGGATTGCAGTTTTAGCGAATTTCCCCTATAGGGAAGAAGCTATTACCGTAGGTAATAGTAAGCTCATGGTAAGACTTAAGCCCAAGACCATGATATCTTTTTGTTTTTAGGTTCCCAGATGCCAAAAACATCACTATTCGTTCAAATTAATATATATATATATATGTATATATGTGTGTGTGTGTGTGTGTGTGTGTGTGTGTGTGTGTGTGTGTGTGTGTGTGTGTTTGTGTGTCCCGATTTTGATGAAATTTGGCACAAAAGTAGAGATTTATGACTTTAAGTTCGAAAACCATATCGATCGGACTATGGCAAGGGGGTTCTATGGGGGTTTTAAATTGTCCAAAAATCGGTTTTTTGAATTTTTTCCCTAAAATTTTAAAAAGACTCATTTTTGGTTATAGCCATTTTACAGAGCTTAAAAAAACTAATAATTTTGTCTTTTGAATCATTAACCTAAGTTAAGTGGTTGCGGATAAAAGTCAAAAAACGCATCCATAAAATTCCCATGTTAATCTTATGGGAAAAGGTTTTTGAATTGTCCTCCGATAATTTTACTAAAAACTTCACATTTCTTTATACCAATATGTTAAGCTCTACAAAACGATCATTTTGGTGTTTTAATTGTTGCTCTACGTTCAACCATTAGATATTCAAAGTGCTAAACACAGTACGTTGTCCAATGTTATCCTTACGCAGAATAAATAAAATTTGATATATTGATTGTTTATGAGTGTATGTTGATGAAACTTGGTATGTGGCTTCAACTAGTTGCGGTATATTTGCGCCAAAAAAAGTTTTTTGTTGATTTTCTCCGTAGCTGCAAACCTGCATATTCGGCCCCATTCATATGAAGAATAAGTCAAAATTGATATCTCCCTTAGTTATGAATCTAAATTAATAAAACTTGATATGTAGCTTCAGCTGGTTGAGTTATATTGATAATTGCATTAAAACATATTTATTATCTTCCTCCTTGCAGCAAACATGCGTACTCAGCCCTAGTGTTATTCTTATGGAGAATAAATAAAATGCTATATCACTTATTTATGAATGTATTTTTGTGAATCTTAGTATGTGGCTCTATGTAGTGAAGAGACATATATATATATATATATATATATATATATATATATATGCATTTGAAATTCGCTGAGTAGGTGCCCGTCAAAATTCGACGGATACAATACATTACGTTTGAGTAATCCGACGGTAAGCTGTAGGAAGAATCAACAACAATGATATACCTGACTGAAAATATGACAAATTATTAAATAGCCTGAATTCACTTTTAGACGTGCCACGTAAAAAAGCCGTAAATCACAAAATCACAAAACTAAAACGTACACTACAAAAATAAGGTAATTTTAAAGGTTACATTTTATTTTTATGGTAATGTTTATTCTTGTAATGAACGAAAATAAATCAAAAGCTAGATTAACTGAACAGCTGTCTAATAAATATCACAGAGTTGGGATTATAATCAGCTGTTTATTGTTAACACAGCAGACTATAAATCCCACCAAAACGGTTTGTAAGCATTCACATTTTGTATCATTTAAAAAAATTAAAAAAGCGAAAATAATAAATCTGGGAATTTTGGGAGTATCGGAATATTTAAACTTCAAATTAATACAAATTGTATGACCACATGTTACCCGGTTTTCTCAAACTAAGGCCGAGTTTCTGGAAAAAATTCTCCCATATGAATAACATTGGGAAATTTGAGGACTTTATACTTTATATCATTTAACAAACTTAAAGGAAGAAAATGTTAAATCTGACAATTTTGGGGATTATCGGGATGTTCAATTGGTACGAAATCCATCACCACATATTGCCTGATATTCTAAAACTAAGGCCGAGTTCCTTTAAAAATACTGTCCCATTGAAATAGCATGGAGCAATTTTTTAACTGGTAATATTTCAAAAACTAGAGCGGTATTTTTGATTGTTACATTTTTTTGTTAATCTGCAGTGTAAAACTTGTAAAATGACACATCGATTGCCCAAATCGGTTGAGAAATAAAGACGTAGTTGGCCAAAAACGAAATTCCTTAGCTAATTATGTATAAGAATCTGCGTGTAGCATCGGGTATTGTAACTTGTACTATCAGCAGCTAGAGTTCAACCGTAATTATTTCCCACATCAATTAATCTTAACCGCTGTTACTTTTAACCCAGTAACCATTGATTTCGGATGATAAATCATGGAGGAGGATTCCGCCATAACAAAAATTACCCCTTGGTAATAAAATATGATTTTCAAACTTGAATTATTATTTTACCAAAAAGTTAATTGGTGTTTCTATAGCTACAAGAAAGAAACATTCAAATTAATTTTCTCGCACATTTAACGGCAAAATTGCGAGAGTAAAAAATTAGATTTAGAATCAAATTTTCTCTGATAAAATCTGAAATAAATTGAACCCCTACTTTCTTTAAGGCAAATACAAAGTTTTGTGATAGCATCCTTGTTAAGTGTAACTTAAACATTCTCTAAAATGAATTTCTGTAAGCGGATTTGAAACAAATTAATGGACCATTTAAAAACAAACTACAAGCAAAGTACTACCTGCAGGTTTTATCCCCTGAAGGAAGACACAAGAATATTACATAAAGAATGATATTGTTCTTAGCAATGAGAAGACTCAAAATTATAACAACTTGCTGAAGAACATAGAGCAATATAATAGACGGAGTTGAACAATAGTTCAATAGAAGCAGTTTAAATATCCCCATCACAAAATAAACAAAAAGTTTAAAATACCCCGTAGCTGCAAACCTGCGTACTCAACTAATTTCCAATGCATATATATAAATCTTAATACCACATAAAGCCATATTACAAGTTTCATCAATATAGATTCATAAATAACGATTAATGACTTTTAATTATTCTCCATAAGAGTAACATGGCAGATGAGTATGCAGGTTTGCTGAAGCAAAGAAAACAAAAAATGGGTTTTATACAAATATCAATATAACTCAAAGAGGTAAAGCCACACACCAAATTTATTAATTTATGTACATAATTAAGGGAGATAACACGTTACTTATTCTCCATAAGAATAACATGGGGACTGAGTACGCAGGTTTGCTGCTACGGGAACTAACAGCCAAATTTTTTTGCAAATATCAGTAGACCACACCGATATGAAGCAATAGACCAAGTTTCATCAGGATAAGTTGATAAATAAGCGAGATGTACAATTTTTCTTATTCTCCATAAGAATAACATTGGACAACGTACTGTGTTTAGCACTTTCAATATCTCTGTAACCATTTGATGTAGAGCAGTGATAAAAACACCAAATTGAGCGTCTTTTTAAGCTGATTCCAATGGAAAAACTAAAATGTGACTTTTTTTAAATTGTATGTAAAAAACTCAAAAAAAAAACATTTTTGGGGTACAAAACCCTCCAAAATACCCCTTCGGATAGGTCGATCTGTCTGGTTTACAATCTTAAGTCATAAATGCTGTTTTACACGTTTATACCAAATTTCGTCAAAATCGGATAATTTTTACGAGAGTAATCGTGTATATAAATACAATTTTGAACGAATGGTGTTTTCGGCATCTGGGGACCTCAAAACGAAAAGTTATCATGGTCCCGGGCCTAGGTATTACCATGCCGACTACAGTAATAGCTTCTTCCGTATAGGGGAAATTCGCTAATTTGACGTAGAGCCTCTCTATGACTTGCTCAACAGTAACCCCGCAATTATCAACACAACTTTGTATAAAAAAGTAGGTATTCCGTATGTTTTGGATTTCACTAAGATATAATCTTTATATATAATTCTGTAAGCGTAATTTTTAAGTCAAAATTGTGGCAGTTTGGAAAATCTCAGGATGATGGAGACGACTTAAATTAAAGGTCTTGATCCCAGCGACTCGGGAAAAATAGTAGTATTTCTAAAAGGTTACCAGTAAACGAGAAATTACATAGTACAAAGTATAAGACTAGCATGGGGATTTTAAACCGTGTGCTATATTTACATTAAAACATGCGATTACGTGTCTAATTTGTTTACGAACTAACATGTGTTCCTAACTATGCCGTTGTTTTATTAGTGAATTTCCTATGGAAAAGTGAACTATTAGCATGACCCGCACGGTGAGACCCGGGTCCACCATACAAGTTCCTAACGTGACCCCCTGAAAACGTTTTGAGGGGTCTCGAAAAACTTTATATATATATATATATATATATATATATATATATATATATGTATATATATTTGGTTATTCGCACTCTAGTGGTCGCAAGTTTTATCCGATTTACTTCAAATTTGGTAGAGACATTACTTTTTATAATCAGTTGGACAAGTTCGTTGGGCAAAACAATCGGAAAACTCTAACCCCCTTTTTTGGGGATTTTAAGTTTTTAAATTTTGAGTTTTTGGCCCCAAAAAGGGTCAGAAAAGCCCCAAATTTACACTTATTGCGCATTAACTTGTTGTACGTAAAAATTCAAAGATTTTAAGCCCTCCCTCATAATTCTAGTACAAGTACTTAGCGAGTTATTAAAGAAAATGTTAATTGTCAAAATACACTACGTTGGAAAAGACTGTTTTTCATATCTTAATATCGTTTTATCACCCCCATACCCCTATACCAACTTGTTATCGCGACAATACCTCCTTCTAACTTTATAATGTATAACGTTGGTATCCCATTAGTGGATTTAAATATAACCATGAGCATCAAAACAGCCAAAAATAAAATATTTAAATTTTCAAAAAAATTTACCATTTTGGTTTAAACCCTTTATTTGAATTTTTTAAGGTTTTAATTCGGAAGTTCACTTATCTTACGCCAGCGTGCTGCGTGCGATCTTGATTTCCAACATGTAAAAAGAAAAACATCATTTGAGGCAGAGTAATGGAAAAGGTTAGGCGCTGTGGTCCCATCAAGCCACTTGTTTGATTCTAAATCTAAATTCACTGCTGTCGTCATTTTGCTATTATTAGTGAGAATAATAATGAAATTGATTAAATGTTGTCGTTGTATCTGAGACCCAACCCATAGCCAGCATTGAAGACCCTATATTCTGCTTGGCACCTCATCTTAGCCTACGTAAGTAGAATTTTCTTTCTGTTCTTTCACTTAAAACCTAAGCGCAAATTAAAAATTAACGTTAAACGTGAGTACCAATTTTTGAGCTACCGTGTATGTTAAATATAAGAGCTATTTTAGTGTAGTACCAAAATGCAATTTTATGGTCGTAGAACTAAAATGTAGGGGATATAAGAGGGAAGTTTGTAATATAGACTAATACCCACACATGGTGTTTCATGGCAAATCTCTCCAGCTAAGCTTCTCTTTGTAGCCAACAAACAGTCGGCACACAGCATATGGTCTATCCGCATTACGGACCCGAGGCAACGAAATATCCCTCAAATCGGAAATTCTGAAACAAATTGGTTTCAACAATTACTTAATTGAAAATCGAAAATCTTAAGTAATATTACAATATGATGATTTTTTAAGATAACATTACAAACGTAAGCCACAGGAGGCGTTGAATAAAAATTTGTTACCACTATAATATTTAGGTTTTAAGATTGGTTTTGTTTCTTTTTTCGTTTGAAAGTAAATCCTCACAACTCCAACATTTGCCATTCTATTTTGGAAACTAACTTTTCAAAGCAAGTATTTTTTTGTATTGTGAACGGATGTCTAGCATACGCTTCGGACGCTATTTTTAACAGCATAAATTCCGATTAAACAAATAAATTGGAAAACAAACAACAAAACAAACAACACAAACAATTAAACAAACGGGATTAGAGCTTAGTAAGAGAGTGTTATGATTCAGTATCACAAGCAAAGTATTTTGCTAGAATTCGAGAAACATTAACCTCTCTTTTGAAAGCTTGTATGTATGTAAGGTTATAATGAAGAGGGTAGCCACAATGTTGACTTAAGTAGAACACTTCATGTTTTGAAATGGAAGGTTGACTGTCTTATTTAGTTTACACTAGAAAAATGTATTTTTACTTACGTAATACGCCTTAGGTTTTGATTTAAGTCTACCAGAAAACTTTCCATCTAAAGGCATATTACTTTAGTAATACATTAAAATAAGTATACACAAAGGGCGTTGAGAATGTAAACTTATTATTACTTGTATAAAGATTTAAATTTGTGACAAAATTTCCGAGTGAAGTAATGGAACGTATTACCAAAGTAAAAATGAAAATACAATTGTTAGCTATAACCCCAGTAGGTCAATACTATAACAAATCCAGCATTCACAGATCATATGTACTGCAATATCAATTGCAGTACATATAGTTGCAGTTTTCCTACTAGTGGCTTACAGGGGCTATAGGCCCTAACATATGGTTTTTGTGTAAGTGGGTAATCACAGCTGATCATTAGTTCTTTTTACTTATTAATAAAAACACTGTAGTGATATTTCCATAAGAAAATCATTGTATCTTTGAAGTCCAGTGGGGTGTAGCCCACGTAATTTTTGACATTTCTGATATTTTCCCACCGTCCTTGGCCCTCAAGATTTAAAATGAATCGTCATAACCTAACTTAACTTCTTCCTAGATCTAGATATTTCATGGGGACCGATTCGCTTACGGAATTAAATATAAAGATTTTTCGATGACAGTAAGTATCGGAATTCACTGAAGGTAGGTTGTGGGGATCTCTTAACCAGATAAGTTAGGCTCGATTTGGGCAGTCTTTGTGTCGTAGGTACGTGGCGATTTTTTTTTTTTTTGTTTGATTTTAGTATGTACTGCTATTATAGATTTCTTTTAGCGAATTTCCCCTATAGGGAAGAAGCTATTACCGTAGGTCTCATGGTAAGACTTAAGCCCGAGACCATGATAACTTTTTGTTTTGATGTCCCCAGATGTCCAAAACACTATTCGTTCAAATTTATATATATATATATATATATATATATATATATATATATATATATATATATATATATATCTATATATGTGTCCGTGAATGCGATAACTTGAGTAAAAAACGTCCGATTTCGATGAAATTTGGCTCAAATGTGTAAACTGACATTTATGACTTTAAGTTCGAAAACCAGAAAAATCGGACCATGGGAAGAGGGGTTTATGGGGGTTTTAAATTTTCCATAATCAGTTTTTTGCATTTTTTACCCTAAAATTTTTAAAAAACTTAATTTTGGTTTAGACCATGTTATAGAGCTTAAAAAAACAAATAATATGGTATTTTGAATTATTAACCTAGGTTAAGTGGTTGCGGAAAAAATCCAAAAAACATGCTCATAAAATCTCCCATGTTAATCTTATGGGAAAAAGGTTTTTGGCTTTTCCTCAGTTAATTTTACTTTAAACTTCACATTTTCTTTTACCAATCACTTCAGCTCCACAAAACAATCATTTTGGTGTTTAAATTGTGATTCTACGTCAAACCGTTGCAGAGATATTCAAAGTGCTAAACACAGTACGTTGTCCAATGTTATCCTTATGGAGAATAAATAAAATTTGATATCTTGATTATTTATGAATGTATATTGATGAAATTTGGTATGTGGCTTCATGTTGTACTGGTATATTGATAATTGCACAAAAAATAAATGTTTTGTTGATTGTCCCCGTAGCAGCTAACCTGCATACTCAGCCCTAATGTTATTCTTATTGAGAATAAGTAAAGTTTTATATCTCCCTTAATTATGAACATAAATTAATAAAACATGGTAAGTAGCTTCACCTGGTTCAGTTATATTGATAATTGCATAAAAACTCATTTCTTATCTTCCTCGTTGCAGCAAACCTGCGTACTCAGTCCTAATGTTATTCTTATGGGGAATAAATAAAATGTAATAAATCACTTATTTATGAATGTATTTTTGTCAAAATTGGTGAGTGGCTTTATGTACTAGTGAGAAACATATCAATGCATTGGAAATTCGCTGAGTACGCAGGTTTGCTGCGACGGGGGGTATTTTAGCTTATTGTGTATCCAGTTTTCCTTGGTATTGTCCCACTAATTTTATTATATTCTCGGTGTTCTTCTTACGTGAGGATTCTAGATCCCGAAACTTCGTGAAACTTAATTTCTCATTTAATGATGACAAAAGTCCGCAATAATTTCTTAAATTACATAAACTCACCATCACCATTACGTTATTTCAATGCAACATTATTTTTAAATTATGAACTCTTGACTGAAAACAAAAAAATAATGTTTATTTATTTTTTAACCGTGAAATTGTACTTTGAAATGTGTTATTTCTGAGAAAATAACTCTATTGTATTCTATTATATTCTATTTTAATGCTTTACATTTTATCTGGTGTTTGTGGATAAACAAGAGAAAGCTTGGTTGATTACAAAAATACTTTAACAAAGCAATCTCTATATTAAAAACCTTATAACAACATCAGTTTTTATTTAGACAGATTATTTTTATACGTTATCAACATTTGGCTAATAACAAGGGTTATTAGCTTGAAGGTTTGATTTTACATGATACAAAATAAATAATGTAAGTATGTTTATTGTAAAATTAATGACTTGGCTCATAATATTCTGTGCCAGTCAATTTGTTATGTTGATGACTCAACTTGTATTAACTACCACAGTATACATTGATGAATTTTAACTTCTAATCGCGGTAACGCTAAATAAACTGTGGTTTGGTGCTTATGGGTTCTTTCTGAATGAGAAAAAGGCGCAAACTATAATGTTTTAATGTAATATATGTGATATTTCCGTTTTACATTTCCTACAATCCTATTTTTAGTTGGGCTTTTCATATCAACTTTGTATGACGCAAGCATTCAAGAGTTGTGTTTTTGTTGAGGCGTATAAAGATATTGTATCGCTCATATGTTTTTGCAGCATGTTATGCCTTTTTCAATCCCGTATCAGCTATGGGTCACTGCTGTGGGGTAATGCGTCAAATGGTATATACCTTAACGCTCCAAAAGATGGTATTAAGATGAGTAACGGTTTCACTAAGCACTCTTTTCGTTCAAACTCAGACAATAATTTTAATTAATTTATATGTATTAGAATGTATGTGTTAGAATGTAATGTATGTTAAGAATGACTTGGACTGGTTTTCCAACAGGTGCAATATGCATGGGCATGAAACCCGATCAAAAGACATTGGAGGTGCCTACTGTCGCCTCACTCTCACCATGACAATCATATGATTATGGCCTTGAGGGTGTACACTGTACAACGAGCTCCCAGCTACAATACAAAAATCAGCCATTGAAAGCTTTAAAAGTATAACTGTTAAAGATGTTTGTTAATCACCCATAGTGCCTAAAAAATTATTACTAGTTAGTTAATTTTTCTTGTATCTAAATTTATTAGAATAATATGTTTCTTTTGAAAACTAATGCAGTAGAACCTTGATAACACGACTCTCAAGGGGATCTCTAAACTATTCTTCTTATCGAGGGGCACTTGTAATTGAGGGTCGTGCTATCAAGGTGGTTCTCACAACAAGACGTGCTATCGAGGTCACAGACTTTTTGCTATACCAAACACATTTTTTATGAAACATTTCTATATTACTGTATACTAGTGGCTTACAGGGGCTATAGCCCCTAACATATGGTGTTTGTGTAAGTGGATAATCACAGCTGATCATTAGTTCATTTTGCTTATTAATAAAACACTGTAGTGATATTTCCATAAGAAAATCATTGGATCCTTGAAGTCCAGTGGAGCGTAGCCCACGTAATGTTTGACACTTCTGATATTTTTCCCACCGTCCTGGCCCTCAAGCTTTAAAATGAATCGTCATAATCTAACTTCTTCCTAGCTCGAGATATTTCGTGGGGACAGATTCGCTTACGGAATTAATATAAAGAAGAAATCAGTCATATATAAAAGAACACACGTACAAGTAAAAGAAACTTCTTTATTATTGATATATAACATGATGATGCGACTGATCTGACCCGTGATAGATAAGGAAAGGCCGGAAGAGGAAGGGGGGTAGGGAAAGGGTTTTCTTGTTGAGACCTGAGCCCAAGATGTTGTTTACTTCAAAACATCTATTCTACCCATGGGAACTATGCGTGAGAAAGGTTGAGTCGTGCTATAAAGGTTCCGTAACGCAAAACGGCGCGCTATTGAGGGTAGAGTCGTGAAATAAAGGTTTACTTACCCAAAGAAGCGTGTTACTGAGGTGGGAGTCGTGCTATAAAGGTTCAGTTATTTGAAAAGACGCGCTATAGAGGTTTATTTATTAGTAATATGAAATGACAAAAAGACGTGCTATCGAGGTATTTATTTGAAAAGGAGTCGTGTTATAGAGGTATTTATAACATTAAATGATATGGGAGATGAAATGTATCGAAAGAGGAAATAATGTTTGGTGGCTTTTCCATTCCTCCTTTCAGAACAGCAGGCAAGCGCGTTTTCATACGTACAAAGAAGAACAGATTCATCTATCTTTTTGTGTTTGTGATTTGCTTTTAATCTGAAAATCCTCACACATGGCGTCGTTCCGCATGTCAAAGTTGAGTTATAATGGTCGTTTCTGAACCTTAGAAACTAGCTTGGACTAAATTATGAGCTAAGTTATTTCAGAACATGTATAGTTATGTTAACAAATAAAAATTACAAGTGGAATATATTTCAAATTTATGTTATTTAATTTATTACAGTAATATTGTATGCTGTTGAAAGAGTTTAACAATAAGTATTTAGAAAAATAACTCACTTATATGAAGTTATGTTAAAGTATTGATACGAATTTCTACTGTCAAAAACATTTAAACTGAAGTAACTCGAGATAAAAGTAACCTCAAGATGAAACTTAATTACTTATTACGTTTGAAACCCCCCCCCCCCCCTACATGTCAGCTCAACGTGTAAATTTAATTATCGCATATAGATGTCATTCCAACTGATTTTTTTCTCAACAATGCATTATAAAACATTGATAAGTGCGTTTCAAATGATCATATACAGGGTGTCTCAAAAGTTGACGACCAAACTTCTCAGGCTTGATAAATGGACTATTTCCAACAAAAATACCCCCGTTGCAGCAAACCTGCATACTCAGCGAATTTCCAATGGAGATATAAATGTCTTAATACTACATAAAGCCACTTACCAAGTTTCATAAAAATATATTCAGAAATAAGCGATATATACAATTTTAATTATTCTCCATAAGAATAACATTAGGGCTGAGTACGCAGGTTTGCTGCAACAAGGAACACAACAAATGGGTTTTTATGCTAATATCAATAGAACTCAATTAGGTGAAGTCGTATACCAGTTTTTATTCATTTATGTTCATAATTAAGGGAGACAGAGCATTTCATTATTCTCCATAAGAATAACATGGGGGCTGAGTACGCAGGTTTGCTGCATCAAGGAAAACAAAAATGGGTTTTAATGCTAATATCAATAGAACTCAACTAGGTGAAGTCGTATACCAGTTTTTATTCATTTTTGTTCATAATTAAGGGAGACAGAGCATTTCATTATTCTCCATAAGAATAACATGGGGGCTGAGTACGCAGGTTTGCTGCTAGGGGAGACTTTGGCAAACAAATTTTTTTTGAGCAAATATCAATAGACCACCACGAGATGAAGCTGTATACCAATTTTCGTCAATATACGTTCATAAATAAGCGAGATATAAAAAATTTTCTTTTCCTCCATAAGAATAACATTAGACAACGTACTGTGTTTAGCACTTTCAATACCTCGGTAACCAATTGACGTAGAGAAATGATCAAAATACCAAATTGTGTGTTTTTTAAAGTTGAATCCAATAGTGTAAATTAAAATTTGACTATTTCAAAAATTATATGTAAAAAGTTCAAAAAACCTATTTTTGGGGTACAAAACCCCCCCAAAGTACCCCTTTGGTTAGGTCGATCCGTCTGGTTTTCGAACTTAAAGTCATAAATGCTGCTTTACACGTTTATACCAAATTTCATCAAAATCGGATAATTTTTACGAGAGTTATCGTGCTCACGGACACATATATATATATATATGTATATATATATATATATATACAGTATCGAACGAATGGTGTTTTTGGGGTCTGGGGACCTCAAAACGAAAAGTTATCATGGTCCCGGGCCTAGGTCTTACCATGCCGACCACGGTAATAGCTTCTTCCCTATAGGGGAAATTCGCTAAAATCATATAATCGTTTTTCATATTCTTCAAAATTTACAAGCTATTGACGTTTTAAATAATTTTTTATCTACATATTACAATCTCATAAATAATTTTTCGGCAAGAAAATATGCACGTAGAACCATACAACTTTTACAGCGTATACAAATAAACAATAATTATAAATAAATGCAGCTTTTAAAAGTTTAATACAATTAAAAAACTAATTAAAGCCATTATGCAATTTTTATTTTTATTCCTATTTTTGTTTCTTGAAATGAATGGCTAAATTCAAGAAAGGTGTATTGATTTAAATAATTACGCCATTACTGGAATTAGGGAAATAAATATTTTAATCTGTATATACCAGGCAAAGCGCTGGCTGACTGACTCACTGACTGACTGACTGACTGATTCACTCATCACTATTTCTCGACCTTCCCATGTAGGTAGAGAGCTGAAATTTTGTACACTGATTCTTTAGGCATAAAATAGGAAAAGTAAATGGTTTTCATCCTGATGCTTAAGGTCACCTTAGGGCTGTGCCAGAGATCCCGACAAAGTTCCCATGTATTTCTTATGGACATTCATTTTTGCTTGAGCTAATGAAAATACAAACAGCTGATCTTGATTCGTAGTAGTTCCACGGGATAACCACAGAATGCAGCACACACAACTGTCATAGTTTTTATCAATTATTTGCGGGGCGAAGCCTGCGGGAACAGCTAGTATCTTAATAATATTATTATCTGTAACAAATGGGAAAGCATTTAAGATATAGTATCACTCTATAAGGCAGAAACTGTTAACGGCAACACAGTTTGAAAATTAAAATTAGTTTTAAATGAAAAATTAAAATTAAAATTGCCTTAATTTGTGTTCTTTAATTTTATTAAACTCCAAAAAAACTGATTTTTTCATAAATACTGTTAATGTTTGTGCAGTGCAAAAGTTGTATGGTCCTACATGTATAGTTTCTTGAATACAAATAATTTATAAGATTGTAATTAATATATTAAAAAATTACATTAATTACAATAATAGAGTATGAAGAAAAATTAGGAATATGAAGAATATGATAAAAGATTGTATACAATTTTTTGTTGGAAATAGTCCATATAACAAGCTTGTGAAGTTTGTTTGTCGAATTTTGAGACACACTGTATATAATGTTGTTACTGAATAAATTATTGCGGATATTTCCCATCACCTATAGAGAAAAACAAGTTTTAAAACGTTTTGGAATCGTTAACCTCTTCCCGTCGTTAGGTAAGAAGAATACCTAGAGCACAAGTAATTAGTAGCATAATCCAGAAAAAGATAGGAAAACATTACAGAAAATCTAAAACATAGAACTGTAAAAGCAGCAAAAATAAAATATATATATTCTTCTAGGTATCCTCCCACCCAAAGACGGGATCTGATTCCAAATTCCAAAACTTTGCGAAACTTTCGATCCCTTACCTTAATAATTAACAATCATTGCTTATCATCTGTGAAGCTATTGTAGCGTATCTTTAAGTTATGTCCATCATTTTACTAGTTAGTTGCAATGTGTAAGAATTCAACCCAATTATTCTGAAAGCTACATAGAGTCGTTATTTCATATTTTATAGCATTTTCAGCTCCATTAGAGTTAAATCAAGCAACATTCATGTCGGCAACTCGGCTCGTCAGAACAGAATATTATAAACAGGTTTGCCAGGGAAACTTCATCTCAATAAGGAGCTTAATAATATCGAAATGACAACACCTTCTTGAATAAATTGGGTGTTACGTAGATGCAGAACCGTTTTTATTTAAAATAAAATAATTTATTTCAGGTTTAATTTTCCAACACTTTGCTAGGTTAATACAACATATGTTTAAGTATAATATGACGTGGTGAGTCATAATAGTTTTGTCGGTACGCTTCTTATAATAAATTATTTGTTTCGATACTTATTTGTTTCGATAGATAGTTTACATTGATCTTAATTCTAGATACACACAAATTAGAGGAAGAAAACATTTAACTCCAAAGTAATATGATAGGATTCTTCAAATTTATCATCAGAAGGAAATATACAATTGGTTATTTTGATGGCACTTACCAAGAATTGAAATCTGTTGCAAACAACGGGGCATAAATAATGACTCTTAAAAGGGAAGGGGGGGGGGGTTGTGTGCTATATTTAACAAAAATCTTCTGTTTTCCTATGAAGTAAAATCGAAGAAAAGTACGTAAAGTGAAACAGCCCCGTCACAGCAAACCTGCATACTCAGTGAATTTCCAAAAAATATATAACATAACACATTAAAACACTTAACAGGATTCATAAGAAATATATTCACAAACAAGCGATAATTAAACTATTAATTACTCTCCATAAGAATAACATTGGAGATGAGTACGCAGGTTTGCTGCAAAATAACGGGTTTTTATGCAAATGTCAATAGAACTCATCTTAGTGAAGCCACATACCAAGTTTCATCCATATACATTCACAAATAATCGATATATAACATTTTAATTATTTTCCATAAGAATAACATGGGGACCAAGTACCTAGGTTTTTTGCCACGGGAACCATAGGCGCAAAATTGTTTTTTTTACAAACAACAATAAACCAGAACCATATGAAGCCATATACAACATTTGGCCAGTTTATGTTCATAAATAAGCAAGATATAAATTTTTCTTTTTCTCCCTAAGAATAACATTAGACAACGTACTATGTTTAGCACTTTCAATATTTCAGTAACCAATTGATGTAGAGCAGTGATCAAAATACCAAATTGTTTGTTTTTTATACTGAATCCAATAGTAAAAATTAAAATTTTATTTATAAAAATTACATGTGAAAACCCCAAAAAAACATTTTTGGGGTACAAAACCCCCCTTCGGATTGTGCGATTCATCTGGTTTTCGAACTCGTTCAAATAAATAGTACTTTACACATTTGTACCAAATTTCATTAAGATCGGACCTTTTTTACGAGAGTTATTGTACTTACGGACACACACACACACACACACACACATATATATATATATATATATATATATATATATATATACACATATTCAAAAATTTTAAGGAATGGTGTTTTTGGCATCTGGGGACCTCAAAATGAAAATTTATCATGGTCTACGGCTTAAGTCTTACCATGAGACCTACGGTAATAGCTTCTTCCGTATAGGGTAAATTCGCTAAAAAAGGATATCTTGCAAAATTGTTTTTAAGAATACTTGTTTTAAGACATTTAACTGGCCAATTTTTACATGTTGTGTGCTTTTCCATAATCTATTAAATACTCATACAAAAAAATAGATTGTACCCGTCCCGAAACTACTAAACTCTTTTAACGAGTTGGGCTCTTAAAAAAACCTCACTAACATCACTAATATGTTTATATCTATATTTATCATCGCCATATACAAACTTCCCGTATCGTTTAGGTTAGACTCTCAAATAATACTCGATTGAGCTTCTGAAAGCCAATTTTTCGAATCATAACCACGATTTCCCGTGGTTTTACGCCCTAGAAAGCAATTTTACAAAGCACTTGTTACATGCCCGACCACAGAACCTGATAATCCTCATTGGTAATAAATGTTCCCAACTCTTATTGTAGCACTTCTCTCATTTTCTTATTGTTTTAAGTTACAAACCTGTTCAGTTAAGATGATAACATACTTGTGAATAATACCCCCGTCGCAGCAAACCTGCATACTCAGCGAATTTCCAATGAATATATAACATAACACATTATAACACTTAACAGGATTCATAAGAAATGTATTCACAAACAAGCGATATTTAAAATATTAATTATTCTCCATAAGAATAACATTGGGGATGAGTACGCTGGTTTGCTGCAACAAGGCAACAAAATAATGGGTTTTTATGCAAATATCAATAGAACTCATCTTAGTGAAGTCACATACCAAGTTTCATCCATATACATTCATAAATAAGCGATATATAACATTTTAAGTATTTTCCATAAGAATAACATGGGGACCGAGTACCTAGGTTTGCTGCTACAGGAGCCATAGGCGAAAAATTGTTTTTTTGTGCAAACAACAATAAACCATAACCAGATCAAGCCATATACCAAATTTCGCCAGTATATGTTCATAAATAAGCGAGATATTCAATTTTCCTTTTTCTCCATAAGAATAACATTAGACAACGTACTGTGTTTAGCACTTTCAATATCTCAGTAACCAATTGACGTAGAGCAATGATCAAAATACCAAATTGTTTGTTTTTTTAAGCTGAATTCAATGGTATAAATTAAAATTTGATTTAAATTAAAATGAAATGTGAAAACCCCAAAAACCTCATTTTGGGGTACAAAACCCCCCAAAAACCCCCCTTCGGATGGTGCGATTCATCTGGTTTTCGAACTCGTTCAAATAAATGGTACTTTGCACATTTGTACCAAATTTCATTAAGATCGGACCTTTTTTACGAGAGTTATCGTGCTTACGGACACACACACACACATATATATATATATATATATATATATTTGAACGAATGGTGTTTTTGGCATCTGGGGACCTCAAAATGAAAAGTTATCATGGTCTCGGGCTTAAGTCTTACCATGAGACCTACGGTAATAGCTTCTTCCCTATAGGGGAAATTCGCTAAAATTTAATAAAATAGGGTAGTTAAATGGATTACAGTTCGAATTTTGAGGAGTAGGAGTTAGGATTCTAGTGTTTTGTGTAGTGGCTAGTGCCTCGTGGAATGCAGTAGTTTTACATATCATGAAACACTTCAATACTTTAAATTTAAATTTCATTGAATTACCAAATTTAGTAATCAGTTTTCTCGTGAAAAGCATACAAGTCGCCCATAAACGTAGAAGAAAGACAAGAAAATATGTTAAGGTAAATTCAATTCCAACTTTTCTGATGATTACGATGTTAAAATATCTAAAGTTATGAAAACCATAAGTGATAAAACAGACAACACTATACTTTTTATTCAGTGTGTATTTTTACCCAATTAAAATTAAATTGGAAGGACTGCAATATTTGGCGGAACTAAAACGTGTTTTATTGCTTTCAACAATTGCTACAACCAATTACGTCATAACTAATAAAAGTAAACAATATTACAACAATGCAAACAAGTTTATGAATAATGGAGTAAACGAAGTAGTGTTGGCAATTTATGAACTTTTATTGCTCCTAATCAGTGACTAATGGGAAATGTAAATTGGGTATTTGTTGTAAGTACCCCCTATGTAAGAATAAATAATCTTTATTGCATTTCAATTTCCATAGTTCAAAACTATCTCTAAACTATCTCTATTATTCTAGTCCAACTATTCCGTCTACTTAAACCATGTACAAGACCTTTGGTTATTCTGAGAAAAATCACATCAGCTGTTTGTTAACGACTGTACAAACTCTTAAGTAGGGGGCATTGGATGGTTCAAAACCAGCAAAGGCGTGCGAGGAGGAATGAGGAATCGCCCCCCCCCCCCCCCGACGTCAGCCCCCCCCCCCGGTGACGTCAGCCCCCCCCCCCCCCGGTGACGTCAGCCCCCCCCCCCCCCCGGTGACGTCAGCCCCCCCCCCCGGTGACGTCAGCCCCCCCCCCCCCCCCGTCACGTGACCTGGCGGAAACCTAACATAGGCTGGCGATCGAGATGAGGAAGAGGTCGCCAGCCCTCTGTGCAATTCCTCACTCTTGCATTAGCGGGCTCAAACTGGCGATCGAGATGAGGAAGAGGTCGCCAGCCCTCTGTGCAATTCCTCACTCTTGCATTACCAGACTCAAACTGGCGATCGAGATGAGGAAGAGGTCGCCAGCCCTCTGTGCAATTCCTCACTCTTGCATTACCAGACTCAAACTGGCGATCGAGATGAGGAAGAGGTCGCCAGCCCTCTGTGCAATTCCTCACTCTTGCATTAGCGGGCTCAAACTGGCGATCGAGATGAGGAAGAGGTCGCCAGCCCTCTGTGCAATTCCTCACTCTTGCATTACCGGGCTCAAACTGGCGAGCGGCTCCGTGGAGTCACGTGTCGAGGCGCGTGCTAGGGCCTACGTGACTGCCCGGGGTTGTTTACTCATCAGCGGCCTTCCAGACCCCTCATCACTCCCACATTCCTCCGTTCTAGAAGGTTCCGACAAGTGTGTTGCATGAGGCCTCCTGACTGGAGTGCTCCCTGTTAGCGAAGGACCACCTCTCACGTTTCTGGAAGCTTCTAGAAGGTTCGCTGAAGCGTGCAACCTGGGTATAAAACCGAGGCAGAGCCGCGCGACCTCAGTGTTGTTCGAGACGTCACCATGAACGGAAACGGAGTCAGCGCAGCCGAAGTGGACCAAACGATCCGCTCCTTCCTAGAGGAGCTGAACGCAATGAACGATGAGAACGCCGGGCGGCGATTCTCCCGCGAGGACCTGCTCCGGCGTCACGTGCAGCTGGTGCACGTCAACGAGGCCCGTTGCACCGAGTGCGGCGCCCTTTTCCGCAGGGCCGCTTATCTCCAGCGGCACATGGAGAGCGTCCACCGCGGCATGAGGTTCACGTGCGCCTACTGCGACCGAGGCTTCACCCGGCGCTACAACCGGGACCAGCACGAGGCCCACAACTGCCCCGTCGTGAGGAACCTCGTTGTGGACGAGATGCCGCGCCTGCCCGTTTTGTCACCCGAGCCCCGGCCCAGCCGCGAGCCCCAGCCCGGACCCAGCCGCGAGCCCCAGCCCGGACCCAGCCGCGAGCCCCAGCCCGGACCCAGCCGCGAGCCCCAGCCCGGACCAAGTACGGCACCCGACGGGATGGTGGGTGGTGGCGGACTACCCACGTTCCGCACCATTCAACGAGGGTTCCGCGGACGCCTCCTGACCTTCGGTCTGTCCCGGCCCATGGAGGACTTCTTGACCGTGGAGGACGCGTTGGTGCTGCTGTTCGACAGCGTCCTGGAACTGTTGGCCGACGTCAGGACTCGACACCCTAACATCAAGGTCAACATGTTCCTGGAGTGCGAATTCGCCAACGTTCACGGAGCCACCTGTCTGCGGGCCTTCAAGACGAAGAACGTGCCTCTCACCGCTGCGTCCAACTTGGAGGACTTCCTGTCGGCGTCCTTCCACAAGTTGGAGGAAGAGAAGGAGCAGTGCCTGCTAGTGGGTAGCGGGTGGAGCTATCTCCGGATACGCGACCTGGAGATCCGCGTCAACCTCTACACCCCGTTGGGAGAACGCGGAGCCAGGTTCGTCCAGCTTCCCAGGACCATCTGCGAGACGCGTGCCGTTATCAACGTGCAAAACGTCGATGACATGTGCTTCGCGTACGCCATCCTGGCCAAGTTCGTCGCGCAACACCCGGAGAGGCCAACATCGTACACACCGGACGTCATGGCACGCTACGACTGGGTCGGCCTACGCTTCCCCGTGGCCGTGAAGGATATCAAGGTCTTTGAGAGGAGGAACGCCATCAGCGTTAATGTGTACGGGATCGAGCGCGCCATGGTGGGGAGACGCCCCGACGGATCGCCAAAGTTCCAGGACCGCGTGTTCCCGCTGAAGATCTGCAAGCGGGAGTTGGAGGATCACCGGGACTTGCTGTACGTGACCACCGGCGGGGACAGTCACTACGCCTACATCACAAACATGAGTAGGCTAGTGCGAGCCCAGCTGACGTCCCACGTCAACGCCATCCACGTGTGTAAGCGATGCTTCGCTTACTTCGACAACCGGCCCAACAAGCTGCAACTGTCCGGTGCCGAGGGTCTGGAGGAGCACATGCGATACTGCACCGCCAAGGCTCCCCTCCGCTTGGACTTACCGAAGAAGCAGCAGATCCGCTTCGCCCACCCCGAGTACACTCGGCGCGAGCGCTTTTGCGTCTACGCCGACTTTGAGTGTGCTCTGCAGCCCGTCGCCGCTGACCCTGCGGAAGCGCCGCCCGGCACGAGGCCTCTGCAACTGCACGTCCCGTACGCCTTTGCCTACCAGATCGTGGACTCGCTCGGCCTGGAGGAGTTCGAGCCCCGCGTCTACTTCGGGGCAGACGCGTCCAAGGTCTTCATGGAGAGGCTCAAGATGGACGTGCTGGCGCTGTGGGAGTTCCTATTCAGCATGAGAGCTCTGCACCCTTCTCTGACCCGGCAGGAGATGAACGAGTACCTGGCAGCGACTCACTGCTACCTCTGCGGGAAGGAGTTCACGGACCAGGACGTCAAGGTGCGGGACCACAATCACGCCCCGCCCTACGAGTTCCGAGGAGCCGCCCACCGCTCGTGCAACCTCAGGTACCGGGAGCAGCGACACATCAACTGCTACTTCCACAACCTGTCCAACTACGACGCCCACTTCGTAGTGCGCGAGCTGGCCATCGACCCCGGCGACGTGGACGTGTTGGCCCACACGGAGGAGCGGTACATCGCTTTTACCAAGCGATTCCACTTTGGTCAGCCCGGGGACAATCAACGTCAGAGCAGTTTCGCGGTGCGCTTCCTGGACACCTACAGGTTCCTGTCCATGAGCCTGGCCAACCTGGCGGCGGGACTCCCCACGGACAGGATGCGCGAGACGAGGAAGCGCTTCCCCGACGACCGGCTGTTCGACCTGGTGCGCAGGAAGGGCGTGTTCCCCTACGACTTCGTGACGTCCTACGACACACTGTACAGGACCAGGGAGTTGCCGCCTAAGGAGGCGTTCAGGAACTCCATGACCCTGGAGGACAACAAGGACGAGGAGTACGAGCACGCCCTCAACGTGTGGCGAGCCTTCGAGTGTCACAACCTCAAGGACTATGCGGACAAGTACCTGCGATGCGACATCGCCCTGCTCACCGATGTCTTTGAGCAGTTCCGCGACACCTCGCTGGCAGAGTACGGGCTGGACCCCGCCCACTACTACACCCTGCCGTCCTACGCGTGGGACGTGATGCTCAAGACCTGCGGTGTGGAGCTGGACACGCTGCAGGACTTTGACATGTACCTGTTTGTGGAGCAGGGGATCCGAGGAGGCATCTCACAGGCCATCACCCGCTACGCCAAGGCCAACCACGACAGGTGCCCGGACTACCGCCCGGACGAGCCCACGCGCTTCCTCCTGTACCTGGACGCCAACAACCTCTACGGCTGGGCCATGTCCCAGCGCCTGCCGACCGGAGACTTCGAGTGGCTCAGCCGAGAGGAAATCCAGGCGTTGGACGTCGCGGCGCTGGACGCGGAGGCCGATCGAGGCTACATCTTGGAGGTGGACCTCCACTACCCCGCACGCCTACACGACCTGCACAAGGACCTTCCCTACTGCTGCGAGACGAAGCGTCCGCCAACAGGGAAGTTCCCCAAACTGTTGACGACCCTGGACGACAAGACGCACTACATCTGTCACTACAGGGTCTTGCAGCAGGCGCTGCAAAACGGATTGGAGCTGGTCGCAATGCATCGGGCGATCTCCTTTCGCCAGTCGCGGTGGTTGGAACCGTACATCCTGATGAACACGGAGCTGCGGAAGAGGGCCAGGACGAAGTTCGAACAGGACTTCTTCAAGCTCATGAACAACGCAGTCTTCGGCAAGACCATCGAGAATGTACGGAAGCGCCTCAACGTGAAGCTGGTGTGCACCCCGGAGAGGTTTTCCAAGTACGTCGCCAGATCCAACTTCCTGGACCGGACGTACTACACGGAGGACGTGGCCCTGGTGCATCTGTCCAAGGTCAACATCGTGTTGGACAAGCCCGTCTACGTAGGCATGACAGTCCTGGAGCTGAGCAAGTGGCTCATGTACGAGTTCCTGCGCAAGATGAAGGAGCGCTACGGTGACCGCCTCACCGTAGACTACATGGACACGGACAGCTTCGTCTTTGACATCGTGTCCCAGGACGTCTACGCAGAGATGAAGGAACACCTGGACGACTTCGACACCAGCGGCTATCCGAGGTCCCACCCCTGCTACAGCCCCGTCAACGCCAAGGTCATTGGAAAGTTTAAGGACGAGTGCAACGGCCTGTCCTTATTCGAGTACCTCGGCCTGCGGTCCAAGCTGTACTTTATGGACATCGAGGACGCGGCGACAGGCGGCAGCAAGGCTCTCAAGCGAGCCAAGGGGGTGGCGAAGGGCGTTGTCAAGAACGTCCTCACCCCCGACGACTACAGAGAGTGCCTGTTTGACGGGGTCCAAAAGCGCACCACCAACGTCCGCTTCCAGTCTCACTTGCACCGGGTCTACACCGTGGAAGTGGACAAGCTGAGCCTCAGCCCGACTGACGACAAGCGGTGTGTCCTCCCCGACGGCATCCACACTCTGCCGTGGGGACACAAGGACGTCCCGCCACTACCGCCAGCCAGGAGAGGAGGAGATCGACCTCAGCGGATGGAGGTGGACGGTGAGGAGGAGGAGGAGCGCCAGGACGAAGACGAGGAAGAGGAATTCCCTGTTTAGTTTTAAATATTAATTTTAAGAAAAATTTGTAAATAGTATTTGTAAGAAAATATAATAGCTTTATGTACAGCACGAACCTGAGTTGTTTATTTCCTCCCCTTTGCTCACTCAAAAGCCGTTAGGCTTAAAGTGTGTGAGAAAGGCGTTATGGGCCGTTTGGCCCGAGCCGTGCAGCTTAAAAAGCCCCCGCCAACCGGGAGCGGTTGGCGGCGCGTGTCGGGGGACGGCCCTGAAGGAGTTGCCCAGGAAGGAATTACTCAGCGGTCTGCTGACGCTCGAGGTTGCACCCTTGAATTGCTCAGCGGCTTGCTGACGCTCGAGGTTGCACCCTTGAGTTGCTAAGTGGTTTGCTGATGCCCGAGGGGTCTTGTGGCGCGCCCTCTTTGGCGGCCTTCACTGCCGCTTGGCGGGGGCTCAGCCAGTGACACGCGCCGCTGGTATATAAACCTGAGGTCCAGCCCCGCTGCCTCAGTTTTGCTAATTTATTTTTAAAATTTAGTAAGGAGAAAGGAGAAATGAAAACACAAGCTTTATCATTATGAGGCATGTATTGTACAGTAATAAGGTTACATACTACAAAAACCTTACAAACTAATTTTAAGCGAATATGGAGTGGAAGAGCCTGCGGACCAGAGCGTCGTTGACAGCGGGAGCGGTGAAGTCGAAGAGCTGGACGTAGTCGCTGAGTGACGTGCGGAGAACAGCCCGGCAGTACAGGTAAGTGAGGCAGTAGTAGCCGCAAACAGAAGTATCGTAGCCCTGGAGCCGATACCTGTTGTAGACGTAGTGGCGGTGATGAGGATTGCGCCTCAGGAACCTTTGAAAGTCGGCCTGGTATGGCGGCCTCCCGTAGCTGTCCAGGTACTCGAGTCTGTCCTCTTCCGAGCAGTAAAACGCCACCCAGTGTTCGCCGCTCTCGGTGTGCGCCACTGTGTTGGACACGATGGCGGTCAGAGGCTTGACTGGCGCGTCCGGTAGTTGGTCAGAGGCGTAGACCGCGACGTTCCTCAGTCCGGGGATCTTCGCCAGGCATTCTCTGATCTGGACGGTATTCATCGTGGGCGGAAGCAGCACAGGCAGCTCGAGGTGGACGAGTCCAGTGTGTCGTTAGCCACGAGCCAGTCCCGCAATACTATGCAGTTATGAAGGGCGCAACGGTTGTGGGAGCTCTTATGGTGGCGACAGCGCAGGGTCCGGTAGGTGGGCGGACCGTTGAGCGACCCGCAGCCCAGATCCTCCATGTCCTGAGCGGTGGTGGCGGCGGGCTCGGTTATGAGGTGGCGTTGTACAAAGTCCCTCTTCTGCGATCCTTTGACGTAGACCAGGGGACGGTGGATGAGGCAGGAGCGCAGCTTGTCCAGCAGGGCGACGTACGCGATGTCCCCCTGGTCCCACTCCAAGCCGTGGCAGTGGCGAGTGACCCAGACGCTCTCGCGCTGTTTCTCGGAAGTCAGGAGGTCCTTACTGAAGGGCGGGCGGGCGATGTGATGTAGGAGCAGCGTGCCGGTAGTCACGTCCACCACGCAAACCTCTTTCAGTAGAAAGTCATTATCACTGTCTTTAAAACACTGCATATCCATCACCACGCTTCCGTGATGACAGCGCGCTGGCGGCGGCTCGATGTAGATCGGTGGCGGCACGTCCATCCCGTACGGCTGACTGAACTCGACTGAGCGCTGGCGGGAGCGCGCCTAGCGGGTTAACCTTGGGTGCGCGCGCCGCCATCACCTAACGGTCCGCGGTGACCTTGAGCGCGCGGCAACTCGTTTACCCGCCAAAACCTAACGGTGCGCGGTGACCTTGAGCGCGCGGCAACTCGTTTACCCGCCAAAGTCGACTGTGACGTTGCGATGACGGTCCACCTCCACGACGTTGTCCAACTCGGCGTACACTATGCAGTTGAACGCCTCCGCCAAGGCTTCGGAGAACCCAATCTCTATGCGCAGGTTACCGTTGCGCACCAGGTTCCAGTGGCTGGATTGAGAGGCCGCCATATCGGGCGTCAGATCAAACGCCATCAGGCAGTATCCGTAGGGGTACTCGTTGCGACTGACTTCGTTACCGCAGTCTGAGAAATTGATGCCGGTGCCGGTGTACAGCGTGTGGTAGGCGAGCACGCACAACTCCTTACCGAACGTGTAATCCGGTTGAAGCGGCTTACATGGCACTTGCTCACCGTCTATGTACAGCGCGAAGAAGTTCACGTGGCTGTGGGTGAAGTTGAACGGGTTCTTCTTGTAGTCCCCGTTGAACGCCTGATTGCTGACCAGGCCAACTATAACGCGTTTCGGCAGTTGTCCCAGAAACACACTGTCCAGAGTCTTGCTGCTGATACCGGAGGGTAGCGTGAAGGATTTCACTTCCACGCGCGTAATGGGATATTTGGCTGTACCCGACTCCAGCGTCCTGCTGTGAGCCAACAGCACGCTCGGGTTGATCTTACAGCGGCGCATGAACAGGTTGACTTCGGCAATGTCCACTTTATAGTCTGTCACGGTTTTGGACATGATGGAGAATGAGTTCTTTGACCTGATCAGGCGAAAGCGCATCTCCACGCCGTTTAACATGAACTTCTCCTGGTTGCACAGGTCGACGTGCAGATGTCCGACCATGTCCGCGTACCGGCTGGCCTTGACAAACTCCCTCCGGTTCTTGAGCCCGGCATTATCCTCCTCAGTATTGTCCATGTACCCGGCATAGTCCTCGTAGAACAACTCCGCGGTGAGGTGCGATGTCTTGGCATCACCGCCATAGGACAACAGGTTCTCCAGGTAGGCGCGATAGGCGTACGTGTTGTTCTGAGGAGACACCAGTTTGTTGTTCAGGTACAGGTCCACTTGACTGAACAGCGAGTGCAGCCAGTTGTTAATCGGACCCACCTCTTTTATCGCTTGATCACCCATTACAGCGCCTCCGCTAGCCGTTCTAATGGTGGCCTTCACATGCAGTAGCGTCTGTGACAGATCCGTGTACTCGTCCCCGTGGCCCGGAACTATGAACTCCACGGGCGAGTCGTCTGTCAGGGAGGAGATGGGCTTGTACTGCACCCATTTACCGCTCTCTATACTGGTCTGCGTGGGCGGTAGCGAGAACAGGTCCAACTCGGTCTTGACACACTCGCACGACTTCTGATGTAGAAACGCCATTATCCAAAAATGTCCTTCACGGTACTCTCGCTCTTCTTGCTTCTCCTCTTCTTAGCGACACGTTTTGCGGGCTTCCTCTTGGGGGCAGCGCTCTTCTTCCTCGCTCCGAGGAGTTTCGCCAGAGACTGAGGAGTAACCTGCTGTACACGCCTCTTCTTATAGGCACCACCACCGCTCAGCACGCGATCCAGTTTTTCATCGGCCTTACGTTTCAGCGACCCGGTAAACTGTCTGAGTCGGGCGTTGGCCGCGACTCGGGGGTCGGCTGTGCCCGCCGCCACGTCGCCCAAGAAGCCCACACCGGACCTCAGCGCCTCCTTGCCCAGCGCCGATGCGCCGGATCTGATCAACGGGACCACTGTACGCATCAGCCCGCCTAGGAAACTGCCGATGCCGTGTCCGCGTTGGAAAGCGGCTCCTCTGAATACGGAGGATACGCCATGACCCGCCTGCTGGTGGCGGTAATACGCCAGATAGGGATCGCTCGGATTCATTGCCGCTGCCTCTCTTTCCTGAAATGAAGCTTCATGCACGTGGTCCCGAAGTGGAATGGCAAGTGTCGCCCTTGGTTGTCCCTTAAATCGATTTCCACGCTCTCGAATGAGGTTTTAATCACCGGCACGTAGTGCGGGTCTATTATATACACTGTCGTGTTGGCACCGTACGTGTAATTCCTGATGTCGATGTTGAGGATCTTCAGTAGTGGCGCCACAGCGTCGCCCACCAGTTGGGGTTCCACCAGGTCGCAATACACGTACATGTGTGATGGCAGACCGGCGAAGAGGTTAGCCGGCCTCACGGACCTGTGACGCTTGACGATATCCGTATCCACCTCGTAGCCAAACTGTAGCGCCAAACCGGGGCTCAGTTTGAGGCTCTGAACGGCTGAAGACGTCGACATCAATTCCACCCTGGAGGACCTCTCGTCATACGAGAAGGCGCACAGGTTACTCTTCATTTGAGGGTGGTTGTTGATTGCGTCTACGAGTTCCTCGGTACTACTGTAATTGCCCGGCTCCACTTTGATTAACAACTTGTCCACCACGGCCAACCCGCCTTTCGAGTCCCTCATTCCCAGCACTAGTTTGATGTAGGTTCCCTCACCGACGGTCAGAAAAGAGAAGGGGTAGTGCGCCTCCGCCAGAGCGACCTCCCACTCACCGTCTGACAGATCAACGGTCGAGGGTAGATGGGTCGTGTAGTTTGTCACCATGTTGTTGGGATAGTAATTCATTGAACTGTTACTGGGCAACGTCAGGTAAAACTGGTCGTGCCTCGTCATCGCAGCTGTTGCACGTCCGCTGCGGGTACCCACGAATTGAAGTCCTCTCCGTAACCGGCCCACTTGACTAGGTAGCGCTTACTGGAGCCTCGCCCTTTAGTGTCCAGTATTTTATCTATTTGATACAGGCGGTCCGGGGCGATCGTCACCTTTTGCATCTCGTGCTCGTAGAAGCGCCCTTCCAGCGGCGTCCCGTTCAGGTCTCGCAGCACGTACAATGGTAGAGGATGCGACCCGTATACGTGGTCCACCACGAACAGCTCCTTACTCCAGTTGGTCTCGTAACCTTTGGCGAACGTGCCCTTCTCCTTTGCTATGCGCACCGTGTCGCCCGGCTCGAACCTGGGCTTGTGTCGTCGGATCGCCTTTCCATACATGTGACGCCACACCTTGTACACCGTTTTTCCATCGCCGCTGTCCGCGTCCACGGGTCGTAGGCCACCCAGGCTCTTGTGCGGACTACGGTTGTAGGCGTCCACAAGCCTGTCCAACACGTCCACGTAGCGATACGTGTTCTTGTAGGTCAGGTAGCGCCACATGCGGGTCTTGAGCGTGCGGTTGACTCGCTCCACCACCGCCGCCTTCACGTCGGGGTTCTGCGTGGTGAAGTAGTTGACACCATGACTCTTGAACACTCGCTTGGTCGCGGCCCCGGTGAACTCCGTCCCCTTGTCGGTCTGTAGGCAGCGGGGAGTCGCCTCAGCGAATATCCTCTCGAACGCAGCAGCCACCTCAGGTCCGCTTTTCCTCTTCAGCGGTACCGCGAACAACCGCTTACTGAATACGTCTATCACAGTCAGCAGGTAGTTGACTCCGTCGTTGTACCGGCTCAGGCCGCGCATGTCGTTCAGGTCCGCCTGCCACAGCTCCCGGGGCCCGAACACGGCGTAGCGGTTGCGGGGAAACCGCTTGCGCGCAGGCTTGTGCAGCGTGTAGGTGTCCTGGGCGCGCAGCCAGTCGGCTACCCGACGTTTCGGTAGGCGCGCGGCTCTGGCCAGGGCGGCCACCCCGCCGAGGGAACCGGGCTGGCTCGGGTCGTAGTACAACTTCTCCATTACGGTGTGAACAGCTCCCAGTTGTCCAATGACGATTCCTGGTCGGGTTCCTCGGTTATTATCCTTCTCCTGGCCGCTGGGGGCCGCGGTCTCAAGCGGTCTAGCATTGGCGTCAACCTCGGTGAGAGGGGTGTTGAGGAGGCCGTTGTGTCTCCCCAGGGGCTCGATGCCGAGTCCAGCCCCACGCCTAGGTAACGCAACGCCGTGGGATTGCTCACGTATTCTTTGGGCACGTTCATGTCCTTCAAGGCGGCCATCACTTGATGCCAGCCGGTAGGCAATCGGTCCGCCCTTCGCGCTCTCACTATGCTGTGCGCGATGTCCACTATATTGGAATCGGGGATCTTCACCTTATCCACGTACACCGCTCCACTGGCGTCCCAGGAGATGGGGCTGCCTTGACGGGTCATGAATCGCAACAAGTTGCGCGCCACCGACCTGTAGATTTTTGAGAACGATTCCACAATGTCCTCCTCCGCCGAGGCGCTAGACTCGCGCTTCATCTGACTCGGACCTCCCGCCGCTTCCTCCTCCCTCTCCTCACCCTCGATGATTGACAGACCTATGGGTTGACGTTTAGCCGCGGAAAAGTGCAGGAACCGCTGTAACACCTGCTGATATTGTTTCCATTTCTCCGTATCGTCCAGCCGCTTGTCGCTCAATATGTGATGCATCTCAGCGTCCAGGCTGGCTGGCTTATTGGCGCTACCTGCTCCTCCTCTTGGCTCCGGCCCTGGTCCCGGTCCTTCTCGCAATCTCTCGATGAGCTCCTGCGGTACAACCACCATTTTCCTAGCGTACTCCATGTCCGATTAGCTTCTGCGCTAGAACGGGCAGAACAGCGTTCAACAGCAGAGGTAGGAGGATCCCTCCGCCCCGTTGGACGAGGTAGTGTCGCTTCTTGGTCCAACCCTCGCCGCGTTTCACCAGCCGTCTGAGCGCCTGTTTGTGTTTACTCAATTTGCGTTTGAGACAGGGGGAAAGCGGTACGTTTCCGCGTAGCACGTTATACGCGCACTCGCACAATGACTTGATGCGACTCTTGTCGCACGCTTTTAACAGGGCCTTGCGTTCTTTGGGCGTAGCGTGTATTAGGGCCCTCAGCAGCGCCGCGTCCTTCTTCACGCGATGTGACATGATGACTGACGCTGGCACGCGCTCGGCCTATTTATCACTTCTTCTTGGGCAGGTACACGTAGTTCACCGGATCGTCTGGGAAAATGGTTGAACGTACGCGCATCTCTTCAGGCGTGGACTGTTTCAAGTCTATGAGCAGGTAGGCGTGCGGATCACGCGTGGCGTCCGCGTAAGCCTCCTCCACGAATTTGGGGTTTTCCGGGTATACTTGACGGGCCAGGTGTTTGATCTGAGCGCGGTCCCTGGGATTCTTGAAGCACACTATGTAGTGGGCGTTCAGCGATATGTCGCGCTGGCCCCTGCCCTGGTGAAACAGGTTTTGCGTGATGAAGAACACGCTCATGTTGCGGTGGTGCGAGCCCTTGGTGAACAGGTCCGCCACGCCGGGGCCAGCCTCGCGCATCATGTCATCGACGATGACCAGGGCGGGCTCGCTACCGTCATAGTCGTCCAGGTCCGGCAAGCCGGCTACGTAGCGCACGGCAGAGTCCGCACGGCTCTTGCCGCCACCGCTGCCATAGTGCCAAGTGATGCGGGCGAACCGCGTATCGCACATGCGGTCGGCGTGCTCTATGAAGCGAGCCACGAAGTGCGACTTGCCGCTGCCCGAGGGCCCGGCCACGATGGCGGTGAACGGGTGTTTCCACCTCAAGTCCATGGCGTCTACTGACCGCCGTGCACCGCCACCTCGGCTCTTGTAACTAAAGGTTCTTTTCTTGCTCTTTTTTATTTGATTTTATTTTTTTTTCAATTTTGGAAGGAAATAAGGGAATAGGAAATACCGTTTATTTTATACAAATTCCAGGAAAGGAGATTTGCTGCCAGGAGGGCCGCTCCTCTTTACAAGGCTCGTCCTCGGCCCCACGCCAACGTTATACTGGGAGATGGCGTTGTCGTCCAGGACCGTGAGGAACCGTCGAGGCATGTAGATCCGGATCGGGTCGTCGCCGACGAGACCCTCCAAGGTGGCCATCACCGCCTCGCCGTACGGTGTATCTACCCGCTCGAATGAGCGAATCGGGTACACCGCGTTGTCCCGCAGATCCGCGATGCGAGTGTAACCCGCGGCCTTGCAGCTATTGAGGGCTGTCCTGAGGTCCATCTTCTGGTCCGTGTTGAGCATGGCGCAGCGGCTGGATGCAGAATGACTGGGCTCTCGCCACCGTGTCGCCTTTTATTGGCGGTGTCTACGTGCCGACTCACGCGTATCAACAACATGATGACATAGTTACTCGCTCAATTCCAGGAAGGGTGATGTAATGGAAAGCTTTACTGCGTAAACAAGTGGATTGTTCTAGAAGCGTCTCGGTTATCAACTGCTTAGTGGAAGTTTCCACGCTCAATTCCAGGAAGGCTGACGTAATGGAAAGCTTTACTGCGTAAACAAGTGGATTGTTCTAGAAGCGTCTCGGTTATCAACTGCTTAGTGGAAGTTTCCACGCTCAATTCCAGGAAGGCTGACGTAATGGAAAGCTTTACTGCGTAAACAAGTGGATTGTTCTAGAAGCATCTCGGTTATTAACTGCTTAGTGGAATTTTCCACGCTCTCTCGTTTACTGGGTAGCGCGCTTGGAGTGCGCACTCCTCTTGGTTTTCCCTGAGATGATGCAATCGGTCTTTCGCCAAGTGGGTAGAGGAGTAGCGGTCCTAGTGATCCCGTCGTATCTTGACTCTCCCGTCTCGCTATTTGCCAGCCATAGGTTTTGCAATCTGGATAGCAGGTCCTCTAGACATATGCAGATTTCATCGTTTCGTTCCTCGTCCAAGTACAAACCGCAGCTGAACGTGGGGCGACCTCCTTTGAACACATTCATCTTCAACAGTACGTTACCGCTGTTAGTAGGGTTCTTCACAGTGTACTGATATCCGTCAGCGGACCAGCACAGTGCCGGGGAATCGATAGGCACTTCCTTCCTCTTTACAGTCCACCCATCGAGCTTTTTCTTCTTTGACGCACATCCCTGCTGAACTGGCGGTGCGTTGGCGTTCTCATCGTTCATTGCGTTCAGCTCCTCTAGGAAGGAGCGGATCGTTTGGTCCACTTCGGCTGCGCTGACTCCGTTTCCGTTCATGGTGACGTCTCGAACAACACTGAGGTCGCGCGGCTCTGCCTCGGTTTTATACCCAGGTTGCACGCTTCAGCGAACCTTCTAGAAGCTTCCAGAAACGTGAGAGGTGGTCCTTCGCTAACAGGGAGCACTCCAGTCAGGAGGCCTCATGCAACACACTTGTCGGAACCTTCTAGAACGGAGGAATTTATACCCAGGTTGCACGCTTCAGCGAACCTTCTAGAAGCTTCCAGAAACGTGAGAGGTGGTCCTTCGCTAACAGGGAGCACTCCAGTCAGGAGGCCTCATGCAACACACTTGTCGGAACCTTCTAGAACGGAGGAATGTGGGAGTGATGAGGGGTCTGGAAGGCCGCTGATGAGTAAACAACCCCGGGCAGTCACGTAGGCCCTAGCACGCGCCTCGACACGTGACTCCACGGAGCCGCTCGCCAGTTTGAGCCCGGTAATGCAAGAGTGAGGAATTGCACAGAGGGCTGGCGACCTCTTCCTCATCTCGATCGCCAGTTTGAGTCTGGTAATGCAAGAGTGAGGAATTGCACAGAGGGCTGGCGACCTCTTCCTCATCTCGATCGCCAGTTTGAGCCCGCTAATGCAAGAGTGAGGAATTGCACAGAGGGCTGGCGACCTCTTCCTCATCTCGATCGCCAGTTTGAGTCTGGTAATGCAAGAGTGAGGAATTGCACAGAGGGCTGGCGACCTCTTCCTCATCTCGATCGCCAGTTTGAGCCCGCTAATGCAAGAGTGAGGAATTGCACAGAGGGCTGGCGACCTCTTCCTCATCTCGATCGCCAGCCTATGTTAGGTTTCCGCCAGGTCACGTGACGGGGGGGGGGGGCTGACGTCACCAGGGGGGGGGGGGGCTGACGTCACCGGGGGGGGGGCTGACGTCACGGGGGGGGGGGCTGACGTCACGGGGGGGGGGCTGACGTCGGGGGGGGGGGGGCTGACGTCGGGGGGGGGGGGGGCGATTCCTCATTCCTCCTCGCACGCCTTTGCTGGTTTTGAACCATCCAATGCCCCCTACTCTCTTAACAAACTACTAATGGAATATTCTAAAGTTATAATCTTATATCCTATACTCTAATATGAGTAAGGTTTGCTTTCTTGCTTGCTTGCGACACGGATCTCAAAAACGGCTCCAACGATTTCCTTCAAATGTTCAAAATAACTAATTTCCGGGATAAAAATAAGTCCTAGACAGGCCTCATCCCCAGTAAAAATCGAATAATGTAAAAAAACTAAAATGAAAAGTTAAACAAATTAACATTGGGCTTATGGAGTTTCAAATCAAAACAAAATAATTCTAACAGCTGTTCATAATCAACCAAGGAACTGTCAAAGTAAGACTTATGTTGTTTATGATTATTAACATGTGGTTTCCTGAGAGCATAGAGATTAAAAGATTTGAGTGAAGGTTACATATATAGAGTAGTAAAATAAATCAAAGGGACATTGAGCTATAAATAACAACTGGAGGGACCTTAAAAATGTAGAAAAGAGGCAAATGAGTTATACAACTCTGATTATCAGTATAGGGGGAAGTGGTGAAATATTACTCCGAGTCATCTAAACAAACTGACTGGCCTTCCCGCGAGCAAAGTTCGGCCCCCAGGTATTTCTATAAAACCAGATGCTTGGCTACAAGTTAGACAAGGCAACACTACTGACCATAAATACTGAAGGAGACATCCCATCCATATGGCCAAACTGTCCCATTTTGAATGATAGCCAGAATTTAAAGTGGACGTAGTTTGATTAAGTCACCGACAGATTGTGCTACTGTCAACTATTTAGTTTAGTTATTAGTGAATTTCCTTTGGAAAGTGAACTATTAGCATGACCCGCACGGTGAAACTTAAGCCCGGGACCACCATAGAAGTTCCTAACGTGACCCCCTGAACACGTTTTGGGGGGTCGTTTAAAATTATATATATATATATATATATATATATATATATATGTGTGTGTGTTTGCACTCTAGCGGTCGCATTTTTTGTCCGATTAACTTCAAATTTGGTAGGGACGTTCCTTTCTGAAATCAGTTGGACAAGTTCGTTGGGCAAAAGAATCGTAAAACTCCAAACCCCTTTTTTGGGGGTTAATTTTCCAAATTTAGAGTTTTTGGGCCCAAAAAGGGTCTAAAAAGCCCCAAATGTAAAATTAATGCATGTAAAAAGATGGGAATTAGTGAGACGAAAGTTGTAAGCCCTCTTTCGTCATTCTAGCATAAATATTTACCGAGTTATTAAAGAAAATGTGTTTCGACTAAACACAGTACGTTGTCTTATGGGGGTTTTACACTAGAAAAGCCTGCTACTCCTTTGTTAGAGGACTTTTATCATCCCCAGCAACCTCACGCCTACTTTCAAGCCTGAATGGACCTTCTTCTAACATTATAATGCGCAAAATTGTATTCCTAGCTTTGCAGGTAAATGAAACCAGGAGCATCAGAACAGCCAAAAAATCAATGTTTTCAGATTTCAATAAAAATTGGAATACAAGTATGTTTTTACACTAATTTTAAGTTTTAAAAGTTTTTATGTGGAAATTCACTCCCCTCACGTCAGCGTGCTGCGTGCGAACTCGTTTAAACTTGTAAAATATCTCCACCCCAGAAAGTAAGTGATAATCAACTTATGTTTGCTTCCTGACAGAGGATGAGTAATAGTTGACAGAAGTATACTCTGTTGGTGATTAGTGTAACTAAGTCCTCTTGGAATCCTGACATACAAAAAAATAGGAACAGCTTTTACAATGGCAATGAGAAGTCTACTTAAGTATATACAGTCAATGGCAACACTCGTGGTTTTGTATGGTAACTAAGCACGTGTTACCATACCGTCAAATCTGGGAACGAACGTCATAAATATTCCTTCACAGATAGTCCGAGATAACTGTGGAATAAATATTTTTTGAAACCTGTTACCAGTTCATTTATTTGTAATTGTGAGGATAACCAATACCAAGAGACACTTCGACAATCTTTAAATTTAAAATGCATAAGCTATTAGTCATTCATTAGCCACAATTAACAAATAACAATTTGTATTAGCTATGTCCATGTAAAACTTTCATAAAGAAAATACAGTATACAGTTTTTTCGTCTCTTAAACTAATAATCTTAACAATTTTCAAAACAATACGACCGTTAAGATAATTCGAACATAATAATATTTATTTCTAACATGTGTCAACACCATAAAGAATACCTATATTAATTCAACCTTAACTTTATACTTCACTTTAGGTATAGTTTATCCGCCACCCAGGAAATCTCGGATTCTGTAGCATTATCTTTTAGTTAAAATTAACTTTATCTTAATTTGATGTGGTCAGATTCTAACTTCAACTGGGGAGAGAGGCTATTAAATATGTTTATGCCATTTTATAAATCGTGCTGAAAAAAATAAGCTGAATGTCTCAGAATTTCACAGTTAGCAAGATCAAATTATAAAGCCTCAACCAAGCTTGTGGGGTCTTGAAAATAAAATAATTGAATTTCTAATACACTTCGCATTTTATAACAATAACAGTGATACTGATAGTTCCAAAGCGAGTAAATTAAGATTAAGATGTCCGGCAAAGTAGAAGAGGTCTCGATTTTACTTACATTATAGTGGTAGATAAGCAGCAGATAGTGGTAGACCTCATATATTATTCAGATCACCGGAAAATCACATGAGGCAAAAAGACTGTCTGTGGTAATATGGCAGCTCAACAACTGTTGATGTGTTCCGCCAGTCACCGGTCTGGTAATCTTCTTGTTATAACGGGAAATATGCTGATTTTTTAGACAGGCAGATATCGGTTTCGGGAATATAGCAGGAGGATTACAAATCTTAGATTATATGTTAATCTGTTAAATATGTTAGAGGTCATTCCTCTTCTAAACTATTGTTGGTCGTTCTTCTTTCATTATGCAAACCCCACTTGTCTGCCCAATTATTTCCCTTTTTAAAATTAAATATTTTTACTTACAAGAAACCCTGTCGTAATTTGAATTCAGTTAACTCTACAAAGTACAAAATTCTTTTGCAAATCGCAATTTGTTAGCAATCCTCCGGATATTGGCGGGAAATACTTGCTCGAATTTTAGAATATTTTTCAAAATTTGGGGGCCTATACCGAAGTAGGGCCTGGGGCGGATCGCCCTCTCCCCCCCCCCTCTATCGGTACGCCATTGGAAATCTGTATGTGAACATCTATTTTTGATTATTAATAATCTACATGCAAACTTTGCAAACAATAAGGCTTTTTTGTTTTAAGATTTACCCACACATATTATACACTAAAACGTGCGTGCAAACTGGCTTTAGATTTTCGATTTAGGTCTCAGGGCTCTTCCCCGTGGGACTTCTTCATATGGAGGAGAGTTTTATTTGAATTATGTCACATAGTTTTTTCTCGATTCAATTAAATTAAATAAACAGCTGTTGTAAGGATTATACCCAACTACAGACAGTAGTTGGGTATATGTATAACTGGAGGGACTACTCCTGGTTGGATTTTCGTGCCATCGGCAGAATTTTCCCCCTCTACAGTACCAACAATACAAAATGATAAAGGCACCTTGGAAAATGGTGTTCGTTTGTTATGTTGGTATAGCTGCTTTTCAATTACGGCACTCTTTTTGACAGAAACTGCAAGGCGTAGTCTCTCCAGATTGTATACAGCTCACTGACTCTCATTGCTTTTTTACTAAACTATTTACTACTCTTGCTTCTCAAAACGGGATGCGCATAGAAAATTCTAGTTAGAAGTAATTTATTTTCCGGTAAACAGTACATCCAATAAAACCTAAAAAATACAATTTTTTGGCCGATTCATTGTGCGGAAAAAAAATATTTGTAATGAGGTCATCCTGCATGTTTAGTTTCTTATTTATCACTGCACCATCCCACCTTCCGACTTCCCATACATGAACCACTTTTATGAATATATTATAGGATTGCTTATTCATCATTATTGTAATGTGTACATAAAATCTTTTGCATAGGGGTGTCAGAGCCTCTGTCTAGTTTTTAAGCACCGTTTTTCCAAATTACAAATCGTTTTGCATTTGGCCTGTTTATCAACTTTAGGAATATTTATCGTTTTAGAATTAGGAGATATTATTTAAATAGTTATCCAATTCTAGGAATCAAATAAAATTATTTAAATTTATTGCATGATATCTCTGTAGCATCATTGTTTTTAAAACTAATGAAATTTAAAACAGCATAACCTTTATAAGTAAATGCCTAGCCTATGGTAGCATAAATGCTACATTGTTGAAAAGTCCATTGCTTGCAAGTTTCGTGTAGTGATTTCTTGTTGTCAATTTATTAAATTGTGAATTTCTAATCTTATTTAGTATTTAATAATGACTGAGACCTGCTTTTGTGATAATTTTGATTTCCGCCTCATTGAGTTTTTATCTGAGTATCAGTCAATTTACGTGATGTATTGCATATGGGATTTCATGGCATACCCGTCGGAATAACTAAATAATGATGAAATAAAGGTAGTTAGCCTCTTCAAGCCACTAGTTAAAAAAATAGGTATTTTAATTAGAGTTTATATATTTCACCCTAGAAAGAAAATTATACGCCAGTTTTTTGTAAAAAGATTTTTTTAAACATGTATATGTGACATTTTTAATCCAAACCTGGACCCCAAATCATCCTTGGAAAAAGTCAGCCAGTTTTTGTGTATTTAAATATTCTATTCAGGGTGAGTTTCTACTCGCAACATTAACTTCGCCAGCGAGTTTTTCTCAGTAAAAAGACAAAATGTACCTGTGGACCCATGTCCGATTCTTAACCGTTAGGCTGTAACTGGGAATTTTGTATTTTTTCAAACTTAGTTGACTTGGCATCATTAATTGAGCTATATAATTGTAAAATAGTAATTCTAACCAATTATACTTAATAATCATGATCAGCTGTTTGTATTTTCATCAGCTCAAACATAAATGAATGACCATAAGTAATACATGGAAACTTGCAAGGCCTATGTGTTTATTTGGTAAATAAAGAAAATTCCTATAAATTTCCATGCCAATCGGTTCAGTAGTTTTTTAGTGATTGAGTAACACACAGCAGACAGACAGACAGACACACACCATCCCATTTTAGCGAATTTCCCCTATAGGGAAGAAGCTATTACCGTTGGCATGGTAAGACTTAAGCCCGAGACCATGATAACTTTTTGTTTTGAGGTCCCCAGATGCCAAAAACACTATTCGTTCAAATTTATATCTATGTATGTATATGTCCGTTACCGCGATAACTTTTGAAGGAAACGCCAGATTTTGATCAAATTTGGCACAAATGTGTAGAGTAATATGTATGACTTTAAGTTCAAAAACCAGATAGATCGGACTATGGGAAGGGGGTTTTATGGGGGTTTTAAATTTTCCAAAAATTTGTTTTTTGATTTTTCCCCTAAAATTTTAAAAACACTCAATTTTGGTTATGACCATTTTGTAGAGCTTAAGAAAATAAATAAGTTGGTATATTGAATCATTAACCTAGGTTAAGTGGTTGTAGAGAAAAGCCAAAAAACGCGTCCATAAAATTCCCCATGTTAATCTTATGAGAAAAAGGTTTTTTGATTTTCCTCAGATTATTTTATGTATAAATTGAACTATTTTTCTCGACGTTTATGGAAGGCAAACTGGCACTGGCAAATCACTTTCTTGTGTAAAGTGGATAGATTTACGTTGTTAACCCTCGTGATTCCCGCGCTATTTAGATCCATCCAGAAATAAAATACGAAACTGCCCTAAACGGTGTAGACAAGAAGAAATGTTGTAGCGATTCCTGAACTCCCTCGACGTAAGTGTCCGTGCGTTGGCTCGCCGCTCTTGAGGTAAGCCGCTTATAATCTTTAATCTGCCCCAGAACAGCGGTGAATCAAAGATCGGGTGTAAAGATGGCCACAACTGATAACCGCGGGAACATAACAGTTTCACATCACCTTGTCAGATATCGCTAATCGCCTTATTTCGCCCATTTGGTTAGCATTGGTTTCGCACACTTGTGAAGTCTTTTGTAGTAAAAATGTCTTTATATAGTTAAACATAGCTATTAGGCACGATTGTCATATTTTCAACACCCGAAAAATAACGTTATGTTCGGCAGCAGATAATATTCCCAAAAAGGACGGTATGCCACTGACAGGTCCACGTAGTGATTGTCGGTTAACCATAAGTTTTCCTACTTCACTTTAGAATATAACCGTATCTTCTTCTTCTTATATCTATAAAAGGCAAAGCCCTGGCTGACTGACTGACTCACTCATCACTAATTCTCCACCTTCCCATGTAGGTAGAGAGCTGAAACGTTGTACTCTGATTCTTTAGGCATAAAATAGGAAAACTAAATGGTTTTCATCCTGATCTGACCTTAGGGCTCCGCCAGAGACCCCAACAAATTGCCCATGTATGGGCATTCAATTTTGTTTGAGCTGATGACAATACAAACAGCTGATCTTGAGTCGTAGTAGTTCCACGGGCTAACCACAGAATGCAGCACACACAACTGTAATAGTTTTTATAAATAATTTTCGGGGCGAAGCCTGCGGATATCAGCTAGTACTTATATATTTAAATACGTTTGGGAAAGAAATGTTCACAAAAAAAGCTAATCTCATCAAAGAAATGCTGTAAAGTTTTTATAAATGAAAAGGGTTTATTACAAAAGTGTATTCATCAATCCTATACTCTAATACGAGCTATGTCTGTTTGTTTGCAAAATTCATCTCGAGATCCAGCGGAAGGATTTTGCTGAAAGTTTGGGATTAGGGGCTTTTGGGTCTAAAATATCGATTGGTGAAAACCACTACCTCAGGAAAACTCTTTTTTTCTAAACAACTCAATTGAAAATGAAAATTTTAACATTGGGCTTATGGTGTTTAAAATCATAACACGATTACTTTGAATAACAAAAACAAACCATTAAATCAGCTTCTATAAATTATAATATTGTAAACAGCTGTTTATCATTATGGAAATAAAAAACCTACTTGAAGGGCAACTCTCATAATGGAAATATAAAAACTACTTGTTTCGATAGGCGAGTGAGCGTAGCGAACGAGCTAATCCGGGAGGCGAGTGAGCGAAGCGAACGAGCTCATATTGAAAACGAACGAGTATTTGAAATAAAACAAATTCAATGCCTCTTCTGCGGAATCAAACACCCAGCATGGCTCGGTGGTTCGGTCCCCCCGTAATTATTAGTAAACACAATCTATTACGAAGCAGATGAAGACTTATTTTCAAAATACGATGCTCTCTTCGTACTATTCGGCAAATTAAGGTTTAATTTATTTTTAAATTTTTTTATTTGACACCAACGTTATTTTTGTTAAGAATACATTACAACCGCTTTTAACGGAAAGCGGTCAAACCCCTTAAATGTATTTAACAAATTTAAAATATAAATATTTGTAAAAGCTAAAACGAAAAACGTTTGATACTTTTTATTACATTTTTAACATTGCAATCAAATGTAGGGTCGTAATTTTCATTGACGATCAACTTCATTCGGAATATTTGTTAAAAATTCGAAAAATTCTAGAATATATTGCTGTTTGATAGGAAATTTTAAGTGTGAAGCTGACAACACCATTTGGAAATGACAACAACACAGTTAGTTTGCTAAGAGTGCTTTGAATTTCTACAATTTGATCTATATCAAGCTCTGTGATTGTCTGTCATTATGTCAAATCAAGCTTTGAGGAATCGAGCAGCTCTTACATATTTTAATACCAAAACACCGCAATCGATCGAGCCAACTTGAGGTACCAACACGCTATACAACTGTATTATTTATGTAACCTTTTCCTAAAATTTCTTGAAGGAGTCAAGCTCTTTTGGGGGTTAATACGTCACATTTTGGGAAACACGTTTTATTGTTTTACCTTTCACTATAGATAAAAAGTACCTGGGAGAACGAGCCATGCTCGTTTGTTTGGTTGGTTTCGCGGGTGAAGATATCTCTACATGCAATCTTTATTCAATGGTTCTAGTTACTGTTTTTAAGAAATCATGTGTTGATACTTTACCTTGTGTAAATCAACAAGGTAGAATAAATATAGAGGTCTCGTCTGGGGTAAAGAACTGTGCCAACTTGCTATCCGCCATTTTTCCCCTCTATACCATTGACTATAAATACTGAAGTAGACTTCTCATTGCCACTGTAAAATCTGTCCCTAGTTTTGTGAGTGCCTTGATTAAAAGAAGACGTAGTACTCACTAATCACCAACAGAGTACACTGCTGTCAACTTATCCTCTCAAGGAGGGGATATTACAACAGTTGGTCAAAAGTTACTGTAGTACAAGATTACAAGAGATCAAAGCTAGAACCTATAGACCCCTTTCAAGTATTTCTCTATGAAAGGCAAGTTGACATATGAATAGATATGTCAGGAAATAACCATAAGTTGATTATCACATCCTTCCTAGGGTGGAGATATTTTACAAGTTAACGAAAACAACTAAAATAAATAGTTGACAGCAGCACAATCTGTCGGTAACCTAATCAAACTACGTCCACCACAAATTCTAGCATACACTAAAAGTGGGACAGCTGGGCCATATGGATGGGATATCTCCTTCTGTATTTATAGTCAATGACTATACCCTCCGGTCTCCATGGCAACAAATAGATAACCAACAAAATGCTCCCTTCACAAGTTGTGTTAGTCTTTCTTTCTCTTTGACCAGATGATTTGTTTACAAAAATATCCTCCAGTGTGGCTTCACTTTTTTAACACGAGGCGAGAGCTCTATGTAAGTGCTTCTTTGACAGTTTACTGGTTAATTATTATTAACAGCTGGTATGATTCTTTTAATAGCTGTTATGATTCATTTGTTTTGATTGTACACTCAATAGTTCCAATGTTAAAATGTTAATTTTCAAATTGGGTTTTCAAAAATATACGAATTTTCATGGGGTTGAGCTTTTAGCGAATTTCCCCTATAAGGAAGAAGCTATAACCGTAGGTGGCATGGTAAGACTTAAGCCCGAGACCATGACAACTTTTTGTTTTGAGGTCTCCAGATGCCAAAAACACTATTCGTTCAAATTTTTATATATGTATATATATATATATATATATATATATGTGTGTGTGTATATATATATGTGTGTGTGTGTGTGTGTGTGTGTGTGTGTGTGTGTGTGTGTGTGTGTGTGTGTGTGTGTGTGTGTGTGTGTGTGTGTGTCCGTTACCGCGATAACTTTTGAAAGAAGCGCCCGATTTTGATGAAATTTGGCACACATGTGGAGAGTAACATTTATGACTTTAAAATCGAAAACCAGATTGATCGGTCTATGGGAAGAGGGTTTTATGGGGGTTTCAAATTTTCCAAAAATCAGTTTTTTGAACTTTTCACCCTCAAATTTTAAAAACACTAGATTTTGGTTAAAGCCATTTTATAGAGATTAAAAAATCAAACAATTTAGTATTTTGAATCATTAAGCTAAGTTTAGTGGTTGTGGAGAAAAGTAAAAAAAAATGTGTCCATAAAATGTCCCATGTTAATATTATGGGAATACGGTTTTTAGATTTTCCTCAGATAATTTCACTAAAACTCCACATTTCTTTCTACCAATCAGTTTAGCTCTACAAAACAATTATTTTGGCGTTTTAATTGTTGTTTTACGTCCAACCATTGCAGTGATATTCAAAGTGCTAAACACAGGACGTTGTCCAATGTTATCCTTATGGAGAATAAATAAAATGTTATATTTCGATTATTTATGTATGTATATTGATGAAACTTGGTATGTGGCTTCAACTAGTTGTGGAATATTGATATTAGCACAAAAAAGGTTTTTCTTGATTTTTCCCAGTAGCAGCAAACCTGCATACTCGCGTCCCATGTTATTCATATGGATAATAAGTAAAGTTTTATATCTCCCTTAGTTATGAACCCAAATTAATAAAACTTGGTATGTAGCTTCACCTGGTTGAGTTATATTGATAATTGCAAAAAATACATTTCTTATCTTCCTTTTTGCAGCAAATCTGCATACTCAATTATAATGTTATTCTTATGGAGAAAAATAAAATGCTATATATCACTTATTAATGAATGTATTTTTGTGGAACTTGGTGAGTGGCTCTAGGTAGTAATGATACCCATATATATGCATTGGAAATTTGCTGAGTACGCAGGTTTGCTGCAACGGGGGTATTTAAGAATTATATTTTTAGGTCCAAAAGCGCCTAATTCCAAAGTTTTAACAAATTCGTTCCGCTGTAATTCCGATATAAATTTTTCAGACCGACAGACATTGCTCGTATTTGACTATAGAAAATAGGATTATATATTTTTTTCCAATATTTGATTATAGAAAATAAGATAAAGTTATCTCCATTTAAAACACTAATGTAAAAGTACATATTATTCACTGTGAAATCTGACGTAACAGATTTGATGGTGTTATCATTACAAAAAAACACATCATATTTTTTGAATTATGGTTTCTACTGTAATGTAAATTAAGGTGTAAGCAGAGGAGTGAAGGGATACTTACCCCTCCCCCCTTTTTAATACACTGTTTACTGACACAACCTAACAAAATATGTAAATGAAATGAAAATCCCAGCCAAAATACCCCTTAGGATGTTACGATCTGACTGGTTTTCAAATTTAAGTCACAAACTTTACTTATGATGTTTGTACCAAATTTCATAAAAATTGGACCCAAGGACACACACACATATGTATCTAGGTCTTACCTTGCCGACTACGGAAATAGGGGGAAATTCACAAAATTAAAATAGCCTCAAAGAAATGTTGACAAGCTGCTGGTAAAAATTTTATTTTCGGTTTACTTTGCAAAAAAATTGCTGGAAGAAGGGACTCAATAGAAATATGATCAGAATTTGGTTATTTCGATGGAATAAGCTACAAAAAACCCTATCCAACTACCGTTTACTGTAAATCTGACATTTTATGTACAATAGTTGATTTAACATTTAGTATAAATGTACTTCGTTTTATGAAAAAATGTAGTTAATTATGTATACATTTCGTTTATAATCTTCTCTTAATTATATTCTTGGTTACTGGTAAGTATTTTGGTAAGCTATGGTAAAGAACACATACCGGTAGAGGTACAGAAGCACCGCGCGCAACCTGGCGGATTTCAATGAAACTACGCACACAGCACGACCTTCGTAGTACAGTCCGTCGAGCTATGAATATGCTACCATTTATTTTTGTCACGGAATTGGATTTTAAATAAGTATAATGTATAGAAAAATCTCTGAACCCATAATTAAGAAACACACAACCATCAATGCTATTAAGGTGGATACATACATAAGACATCATAAAATTTTATAATAATCATTCTTAAGTTTTGTTAAATAAACAGATAAAAGAATAAACTAAGATGGAATGTTATATTAGTTATGTTATGAACATTTATATATGCCACACACACTAATTTAAAATCCAATGATATAACAGAATAATGTTTGGTTTATTAGGTAAACATGTTTTGTACTTTGTTTCGTATACGCGTGTTAAATAAACCGTTTGTGTTGTTTTTCATCTAATTTAATTTGGAGGAGAAATTACCGGTAGAATATGGTCGTATTCTGTATAATATAACAAATACCCCCGTAGCAGCAAACCTGCGTACTCAGCGAATTTCCAATGCATATATATGTATCTTAATACCACATAAAGCCACATACCAAGTTTCATCAATATACATTCATAAATAAACGATTTATGACATTTTAATTATTCTCCATAAGAATATCATGGCGGATGAGTATGCAGGTTTGCTGAAGCAAGGAACACAAAAAATGGGGTTTTATACAAATATCAATATAACTCATGTAGGTAAAGCCGCATACCAAATTTAATTAATTTATTTTCATAATGAAGGCAGATAACGCTACTTATTCTCCATAAGAATAACATGGGGCTGAGTACGCAGGTTTGCTGCTACGAAAGCCTTTGGTACAAAATTTTTTTTGAGCAAAAATCAATGGTCCACAACCAGATGAAGCCGTATACCAAGTTTCGTCAGTATACGTTCATAAATAAGCGAGATATAAAATTTGTATTTTTCTCCATAAGAATAACATTAGACAACGTACTGTGTTTAGCACTTTCAATATCTCGGTAACCAATTGACGTAGAGAAATGATCAAAATACCAAATTGTGTGTTTTTTTAATCTGAATCCAATGGGAATACTAAAATTTGACTATTTACAAAATTATATGTAAAAAATTCGAAAACCCCATTTTTGGGGTACAAAACCCCCCCAAAATACCCCTTTTGGATAGAGCGATCTGGCTGGTTTTCGAACTTAAAGTCATAAATGTTGCTTTACACGTTTATACCAAATTTCATCAAAATCGAATAATTTTTACGAGAGTTATCGTGCTCACGGACACACATATATATATATATCTATATATATATACAGTTTCAAACGAATGGTGTTTTTGGGGTCTGGGGACCTCAAAACGAAAAGTTATCATGGTCCCGGGCCTAGGTCTTACCATGTCGACTAAGGTAATAGCTTCTTCCCTATAGGGGAAATTCGCTAAAAAGTAGTATTTTGTGTTCAATAATTCCAATATTGGTGAATAAAGGGTTAGTTGGTTTATTATGTAAATGAGCCAATTTCCTGATGCGGGTAGAATGTAAAATATGGTTTTTCTTCTCAAGAGGCCAGTCGGAAAATAGCATCGCTAGTATAATGAACAGTGGGAAATCATACACAATTTTATCATTCATTATTACTTTTTTAAAGTTAATAGAATATATTTCTTTCAAAACTCACGCAATTTTTGTCAATGCCACAATCTTTCTCGGGCAGTGAACACAGGTTTTGGACACTTGATTGATTCGGGAGCTTGATAGTTTCAACAATGAGATATCCTCTAGGATCAAAAGGGGAGAAGATGTAAGAAAGTTTTACTCAGAGGCGGGCGTAGAACACGCGGTTTATGTCGAACTCAGTTTAAGAAATTATTCAGGTACCTTTGAGACTCACAGCCACATAAGGGTATTCGTGTATCACATTCAATAAAATTGATTCGGAAATAAAAATAAATCTTATGATATTTATAGGTAAAAATTTTATTTTTAAATTTATAAGGTGAAGATTGTATTTGAAGGATATATAAATGTAGAACAACAATCGTTATTTAACCACAAAAAACCTTCTAACTCGTAGCAACAAGCGTTGTGAGAAGTTGTCAACAGATGTCACCCATATCGATATTTGACTGGATATAGTGAAATTAATTTGTGGTTAAACCATTTTCAATAGATTCTGAAGACTATCGAAGTACTCAAAGTATTTTCATTTTATTGTTATAAGGTATACTTATAACTTTATTTTATCTAGACTAGCTGATACTCGTGCTTTGCTCAGCTAATTAAGTAATTATCTGATCCATTAAATATAATGCCCATAAGAATAACATTGTTTCTTTAAGGGTCACTAGGGCGGAGTCCTAAGGGATTGCCAAGATGGGAATAGGCCTATATGTGGCCCGATTGGTTCAGTAGTTTTTATGTTAAAACGGAACAAACAATAAGTCAACAGACGGACACCACCTTTCTCTATAAATGTATAGGATTTACCTTGAATATTTTAGTAACTGTGTTCATGCCTTTAAACGCTCAGGCTGTAAATGTATCCCAACATAAGAACAATTGCAAACCTACAGCTTCACTGCCTAAAGTATATCGTTTATGAACAGGAATAAGTTACAGGTTAATGAAAAAATGAATTTATTGCTTGCGTCCAATAGAAATTAATCAGTCACGTGTGACGGGGTTCAACCTGAAAAACTGTAAGTATCCAAAATCTCATAAAAATGAGAACCAAAATTTCTTCGTAACTACAGGGTATGGTAAAACATAAAGTACTTCAAGTCCAGAAGATCACCTCAAGATTTTAATAACCAAGTGCTTTACATAACCCTATAACTAGTGACACCCCATGTTATTTTATTTCAGTTATGCCCCCCAGTTCCATGGAGGATAGAGTGCTGACTGTCCCTTCTAAATCACCTTGGTCCCATCGAGCGCGCTAGAGTTTACCTTTGAAACGTCAAAATGTGTATGTTTGTTTGTAAACAAACTAATAAATAACAAATTCCTGTCAATATATTTCAGCCAGCTGTTATGATTTCAACAGTTAACTTTGTCCGTAAACACTTACATCCGGTCCGAATAGAATCAAATATGCGACTGTCTCTATATCTGTGTTTGGGGGGGTGGAATTTTCACTAGAAATCGTTTTTCCAAAAGCGTGTCCCAACTTATTCGGTTATGTACCGGTATACATTTTGGCTTTGCTCACAGACCAAAAATCTTGTAAAGTTCCACCACCCTGGCCTTTAAATCCCATTATAATCTTATGTATTTATTGGATTGATTAAACTGAAATTAAGTAGCTAACACATCAGAGTAAAACATAGGCCTACTTAAGATTTTGAAATCCCAAAGGGCTTCCACTACTCAACGTTCTTTTATATTTACATACATACTTACATCTCGATTGACCACTATTGCAGGGACCTGAGACCAGTCATCTACATAACTCTTGATGTAGTGTTCAGCCCATCCTGCCTTAGCATGGTTATCCTGATGTGGAAGAGTATAGAGTATGAGTTTTGATGGTTAAGTTGGGCCAGGTTACAGGTTATACTAGTTCGGATAGGAAGGTAGCTAGTAGGAACACTGAATAACCAGCTAATAATGGTTGAGCTCTGTTTTTTAAATTGTAGATCACGTATTTCTTTAATTATTTTTTTATCTTAAGTACACAAAAGCGCATCCAGAAGCTAGAGCATCTAAATAGCTGTGCTAGCACATGTATTGTGTTTTAGTGCAAATATCAATAGACCACAACGATATGAAGCAATATACCAAGTTTCATCAGGATAAGTGGATAAATAAGCGAGATGTACAATTTTTCTTATTCTCCATAAGAATAACACTGGACAACGTACTGTGTTTAGCACTTTCAATATCTCTGTAACCATTTGATGTAGAGCAATGATCAAAACACCAAATTGATCGTCTTTTTAAGCTGATTCCAATGGAAAAACTAAAATGTGACTTTTTTTAAATTGTATGTAAAAAACTCAAAAAAAAACATTTTTGGGGTACAAAACCCCCCCAAAATACCCCTTCGGATAGGTCGATCTGTCTGGTTTTTGAACTTAGTCATAAATACTGCTTTACACGTTTATACCAAATTTCGTCAAAATCGAATTATTTTTACGAGAGTTATCGTGCTCACGGATATATATATATATACAGTTTTTAACGAATGGTGTTTTTGGCATCTGGAGACCTCAAAACGAAAAGTTATCATGGTCCCGGGCCTAGGTCTTTTCATGCCGACTACGGTAATAGCTTCTTCCCTAGAGGGGAAATTTGCTAAAACTCAAAAGACAAGTCTTTACGAAAGGCTTTCAAATAACAAGTAACCAATCTACACTAATAAAGTAGTTGTGCGTGTGTGTGTGTCCCAGGTGATTTTGGAAACGGCTTCTCAAAACTACTCCCAGACCATACCACGTTGTAGAGGACAAAAATATTTAAGTTTATTCTGTTTTTGCCTCAACCTCAGGACTCCACTCCAGTGGCATCTAAAGCTGTCATGTTATTATTATGGAGAAATCTTTTTTAGAAGTGGCTCAAAAATGGTTGATCAAATCTGCTTCTGGACCATTCCTCATTGTTGGGGGATTAAAAAGTTCCGATAATTGTTTACCGACCTCAGGGCTCCGCCCATTGGCTTCTTCTACCACTTCCCGACGTCCCGTTTAATGGTTCTTTGAATTTGTTTTACAAAGTTAAATCTGTTGAATTTTTCTCCAACATTAAATACGTCCCCCCGACCAACCTTAGGGTTCCACCCCCTGAAGAAATTTCCATGTTATTCTTTCAGTTTTGTTTTCGTGATTTTAGCCTTTTGCCATTTATCTATAACATTTTCATATGTTTTTATAACCCCGATCTTAGGGCTCTACCCCACTGGCATCTTCTATCACTTCCCGACGTCCAATTTTGATGTGTGATGGTCTTTGGATTTGATTTACAAAGCCACATCTCTTGAATGATGGCACAGCTATTCATATATGTCTTCCCAACTAACCCTAGAGCTCCGCCCCCTGGCAAAGCTCCGATGTTATTCTCTTTGTTTTGCGGGATTTTAGCCAATTGTCGTTGATCCATAACACTACCTTTTTTATAACCCCGGCCAAACTTAGGGCTCCGCCCAACTGTCTAAAATATCACTATATTATTCTTATGGAGAAAAGAGTACTCCCCTGGTTATTGCAAAAAAGGCTTCTCAAATCTGCTCCCGGGCCATACCAGGTTGTTTGGGACCTAAAAACTTCGAATACTTTTAAACTGACCTCAGGGCTCCGCCACATTGGCTTCTTCTATCACTTCCCGATGTCCAATTTTGAAGTGTGATGGTTCTTTTGATTTTTTTACAAAGCCGCATTTCTCGAATGGTGCCCCAGCAATGCATACGTCCCCCTCCACCAGCCTTAGGGCTCCATTTCCTCCTGGCAAAGCTGCAATGTTATTATTTTCGATTTTGCGAGATTTTAGCCAATTTTCATTGATCCATAACATTTGGATACTTTTTTACAACCCCAAAACTTAGGGCTCCACCCCACTGGCTAAAATATTGCCATGTTTTCCTTCTAGAGAAAAAATTATTCCAGGTTATTGGGATTAAGGATTAAGGATAAAAACTGCTCCTGGACCATACTACGTTGAATGGGCCTAACAATTTTAGATACTTTTTATTGCGTAACCAACAATATTGTGAAAACGCCCCTCCACAAATCTCAGGGCTTCGTCCTAATGGCCTCAAAAGCTGTCATGTTAAAGCACCTTCACACTAGGTCGCAGCCACCCGTCGGCCACTTGACCCGTCAAAATTGCATTTAGCCTTATGGAGCCATTCACACTAGTGGGTCGCAGCGACCCACTCGGTGGCAGCGACCAAAGACTTAAAACTACTGGACCGCTCGCGCCCGTGGTGAAGCGAACCAAATTTCGGTCCGGCCGCGTTCGAGGTCGCGCCGCAAATGGTGGGCTACCGCGGCAGCGCTTAGCATGGGGGATATAGGGAAAAACACGACGCGCGCTCACTTGAATTGAATTTGCAGCCAGGGAACATTTTTTATGGTTGAATGGCCTTCTGATCCGTATTCCTGAATAGTTTCTCGAATTTTTAATACCGAAACTAACTATATTTGACCAGGGTTAGTTGCGTAAAAATAACAGAAAGTTGGGAGTTTTGTAAAATAATCTCCTCGATGGCTGATTTTTTCATATTTCCAGTCATATAAATTTATGTACGATCTACTAGGCTTTAGGTGTTGTTCAATAATGATGTTTTGAATTTTTTGGTACTGGAATGAATTTTGTATGAGCAGTAATATCTTTCTTTGGACTAGTGAAACTTTGAATTTTAGCATATAAACTTCGACGTTCGCCAAAAGTTGTAGATTGTATGAAAGTTAATTGGCCTATATCATAAAATTTTGTTGATGAATGAATACCAAGACAAATACTTTTAGTAGTGGATAAACAGGAAAGAGGCATACTATTCGGCGCTTTTTCCCATGTTATTCTTATGGGGATCAGTTTTTGCGCCGACGCCCGATCCTACCCTACACAAATTTTCTTTTTGGCCCCTGCCTTATTTTCCCCCATTTAAAATTTGCATTAATTTTAATACATCCTTTGCAGAAATCCACGAGTTCAAAAATAACTCCACAATAAACAACACATGTAAACAACTTAGAAGTTATTGTGTAGTAGTGGTGAATTACGGGTTTAACATCACTTCCGGCGCTTTTTCCCCATGTTATTCTTATGGGGAGCCGTTTTTGCACCGACGCCAGCTCCCGCCTATAGAGCTCCCGCGCGTTGGCCTGTACTATTGTCCAACCCTTGCCTATATTAAATATATTGTCCCCATCCCCATCCCTCCTCTATATTTTTTAAAATTAATTTTCAAATTCTAAAAAACTATCTTTAATGTTTATAGTCCGATTTGTCTGCAATTTGGATATGTTATTGTCCTAGGCAAGTGTTTTAATAAATTTCACTTACATTTCCCAAATTCACTATAACGGTCAAATTAAAAAATATTTTTTGAAAATACTGCCAATTGCCAACTTCTTTATTAACTGTCCGATTTGTCTGCAATTTGGATATGTTATTGTCCTAGGCAAGTGTTTTAATAAATTTCACTTACATTTCCCAAATTCACTATTACAGTCAAATTAAAAATATTTTGGAAAAATACTGCCAATTGCCAACTTCTTTATTTACTGTCCGATTTGTTTAAAATTTAGATATGTTATTGTTATAGGCAAGTGTTTTAATAAATTCCACTTACATTTCCCAAATTCACTATAACGGTCAAATTAAAAAATATTTTTGAAAAATACTGCCAATTGCCACCTTCTTTATTAACTGTCCGATTTCTTTAAAATTTGGATATGTGATTGTTCTAGGCAAGTGTTTTAATAAAATCCACCTACATTTCCCAAATTCACCATTACGGTCAAATTAAATAATATTTTTGAAAAATACTGCCAATTGCCACCTTCTTTATTAAATGTCCGATTTGTCTTCAATTTGGATATGTTATTGTCGTAGGCAAGTGTTTTAATAAATTACACTTACATTTCCCAAATTCACTATTACAGTCAAATTAAAAATTATTTTTGAAAAATACTGCCAATTGCCACCTTCTTTATTAAATGTCCGATTTGTCTTCAATTTGGATATGTTATTGTCCTAGGCAAGTGTTTTAATAAATTCCACTTACATATCCCAAATTCACTATTACAGTCAAATTAAAAATTATTTTTGAAAAATACTGCCAATTGCCAACTTCTTTATTAAATGTCCGATTTGTCTGCAATTTGGATATGTTATTGTCCTAGGCAAGTGTTTTAATAAATTTCACTTACATATCCCAAATTCACCATTACGGTCAAATTAAAAAATATTTTTGAAAAATACTGCCAATTGCCAACTTCTTTATTAAATGTCCGATTTGTCTGCAATTTGGATATGTTATTGTCCTAGGCAAGTGTTTTAATAAATTTCACTTACATATCCCAAATTCACCATTACGGTCAAATTAAAAAATATTTTTGAAAAATACTGCCAATTGCCAACTTCTTTATTAAATGTCCGATTCATCTGCAATTTGGATATGTTATTGTCCTAGGCAAGTGTTTTAATAAATTACACTTACATTTCCCAAATTCACTATTACAGTCAAATTAAAAATTATTTTTGAAAAATACTGCCAATTGCCAACTTCTTTATTAAATGTCCGATTTGTTTAAAATTTAGACATGTTATTGTTGTAGGCTAGTGTATATGCACCATCCACATTTCCCAAATTCACTATTACGGTCAAATTAAAAAATATTTTTGAAAAATACTGCCAATTGTCAACTTCTTTATTTACTGTCCGATTTGTTTAAAATTTGGATATGTTATTGTCCTAGGCAAGTGTATATGCACCATCCACATTTTACAAATATTGCGGCTAAATTTTAAAAAATTTGGAAAAATACTGCCAATTGGCAACTTCTTTATTTATGGTCTGATTTGTTTAAAATTTATGTCATTATTCTAGGCTAGTGTATATGTACCATCCACATTTGACAAATTAACTATAATGGTCAAATTTAAAAAATATTTTGAAAAATATACTAACAATTTCAAACTTCTTTATTTACTGTCTGATTTATTTTCGGATATGTTAAAGCTCTTATATAGGTAACACAATCAAACTTGGAAAACAAACAGTAAAAGATAAATATTATAGTAACAGAAATAGTAAGAGTATAAGGACATAGTAATATTTAAAGTTTATAAAACAACACAAATGCAGAGACACAATAAATAACACACTCCAACACATTTGGACACACCCACAGATACTGGTTTACATCCATTTAACACAACTTTACACGTTCTGTCAACCGACACAAAAAATAGTTTGTAAATTGTGTAAGAAATATATGTAATATAAACAAATTTAACACAATCATAAAATTGTGGACAATGTTATGATTGTGTTAAATTTGTTTATATTACATATATTTCTTACACAATTTACAAACTATTTTTTGTGTCGGTTGACAGAACGTGTAAAGTTGTGTTAAATGGATGTAAACCAGTATCTGTGGGTGTGTCCAAATGTGTTGGAGTGTGTTATTTATTGTGTCTCTGCATTTGTGTTGTTTTATAAACTTTAAATATTACTATGTCCTTATACTCTTACTATTTCTGTTACTATAATATTTATCTTTTACTGTTTGTTTTCCAAGTTTGATTGTGTTACCTATATAAGAGCTTTAACATATCCGAAAATAAATCAGACAGTAAATAAAGAAGTTTGAAATTGTTAGTATATTTTTCAAAATATTTTTTAAATTTGACCATTATAGTTAATTTGTCAAATGTGGATGGTACATATACACTAGCCTAGAATAATGACATAAATTTTAAACAAATCAGACCATAAATAAAGAAGTTGCCAATTGGCAGTATTTTTCCAAATTTTTTAAAATTTAGCCGCAATATTTGTAAAATGTGGATGGTGCATATACACTTGCCTAGGACAATAACATATCCAAATTTTAAACAAATCGGACAGTAAATAAAGAAGTTGACAATTGGCAGTATTTTTCAAAAATATTTTTTAATTTGACCGTAATAGTGAATTTGGGAAATGTGGATGGTGCATATACACTAGCCTACAACAATAACATGTCTAAATTTTAAACAAATCGGACATTTAATAAAGAAGTTGGCAATTGGCAGTATTTTTCAAAAATAATTTTTAATTTGACTGTAATAGTGAATTTGGGAAATGTAAGTGTAATTTATTAAAACACTTGCCTAGGACAATAACATATCCAAATTGCAGATGAATCGGACATTTAATAAAGAAGTTGGCAATTGGCAGTATTTTTCAAAAATATTTTTTAATTTGACCGTAATGGTGAATTTGGGATATGTAAGTGAAATTTGTTAAAACACTTGCCTAGGACAATAACATATCCAAATTGCAGACAAATCGGACATTTAATAAAGAAGTTGGCAATTGGCAGTATTTTTCAAAAATATTTTTTAATTTGACCGTAATGGTGAATTTGGGATATGTAAGTGAAATTTATTAAAACACTTGCCTAGGACAATAACATATCCAAATTGCAGACAAATCGGACATTTAATAAAGAAGTTGGCAATTGGCAGTATTTTTCAAAAATAATTTTTAATTTGACTGTAATAGTGAATTTGGGATATGTAAGTGGAATTTATTAAACCAGTTGCCTAGGACAATAACATATCCAAATTGAAGACAAATCAGACATTTAATAAAGAAGGTGGCAATTGGCAGTATTTTTCAAAAATATTATTTAATTTGACCGTAATAGTGAATTTGGGAAATGTAAGTGGATTTTATTAAAACACTTGCCTAGGACAATAACATATCCAAATTGAAGACAAATCGGACATTTAATAAAGAAGGTGGCAATTGGCAGTATTTTTCAAAAATAATTTTTAATTTGACTGTAATAGTGAATTTGGGAAATGTAAGTGTAATTTATTAAAACACTTGCCTACGACAATAACATATCCAAATTGCAGACAAATCGGACATTTAATAAAGAAGTTGGCAATTGGCAGTATTTTTCAAAAATATTATTTAATTTGACCGTAATAGTGAATTTGGGAAATGTAGGTGGATTTTATTAAAACACTTGCCTAGAACAATCACATATCCAAATTTTAAAGAAATCGGACAGTTAATAAAGAAGGTGGCAATTGGCAGTATTTTTCAAAAATATTTTTTAATTTGACCGTTATAGTGAATTTGGGAAATGTAAGTGGAATTTATTAAAACACTTGCCTATAACAATAACATATCTAAATTTTAAACAAATCGGACAGTAAATAAAGAAGTTGGCAATTGGCAGTATTTTTCCAAAATATTTTTAATTTGACTGTAATAGTGAATTTGGGAAATGTAAGTGAAATTTATTAAAACACTTGCCTAGGACAATAACATATCCAAATTGCAGACAAATCGGACAGTTAATAAAGAAGGTGGCAATTGGCAGTATTTTCAAAAAATATTTTTTTAATTTGACCGTTATAGTGAATTTGGGAAATGTAAGTGAAATTTATTAAAACACTTGCCTAGGACAATAACATATCCAAATTGCAGACAAATCGGACTATAAACATTAAAGATAGTTTTTTAGAATTTGAAAATTAATTTTAAAAAATATAGAGGAGGGATGGGGATGGGGACAATATATTTAATATAGGCAAGGGTTGGACATTAGTACAGGCCAACGCGCGGGAGCTCTATATGCGGGAGCTGGCGTCGGTCCAAAAACGGCTCCCCATAAGAATAACATGGGGAAAAAGCGCCGGAAGTGATGTTAAACCATCATTTCACCACTACTGTCCACAATGTTATGATTGTGTTAAATTTGTTTATATTACATATATTTCTTACACAATTTACAAACTATTTTTGTGTCGGTTGACAGAACGTGTAAAGTTGTGTTAAATGGATGTAAACCAGTATCTGTGCCTGTGTCCAAATGTGTTGGAGTGTGTTATTGTGTCTCTGATTTATGTTTGACCAATTTTATAGTGACCAAGGGCAAGGGTGTTGATGCCATCCACAATAAACCTCTTGTCGTCATCAAAAGAGAGTACCTTTTTGTTCATCGTTAATGTTTGCAGATGGTGGTTTGTGGATTTAATTCTTGTAACATTCTCATAGTAATCTTCCCCGGTTGCAAGACAGTGTAAGTAATGTTGGTGTCTTAAGAGATGTTTAACTGTGGCGTTGTCAGCTCCTTTTGCCTTCTTAACCTCTAGCTCATTTTGCTTTTCTTTTTCGTATAACCATTGTAAAGGAATGAAAGAGTATAATTTTGGCCTTAAACCGCAATATTCATACATAATTTGACCATTTAATTCGTCTTTAAACTTGCCCGTAACTTTTTTGTTTTTATCAGAGTATAAGAAATGATCTTTACTATATGCAGAGGTGTCAAAACGGTCCAAGTCACATTGTATTTCCTTGTAAAAGTCCTCTGTTACTATAGAATAAAGAAGGCTGTCTGTGTCTGTCATTAAGAACTTTTTATTCTTAAATTTTGACATATAATTATAGTGGAAATCATACATTATTACTTTGCTGATATCCAAAATGGTCATTCCTAAATATATTGGTTTATCAAACTTTACAATTAATTTATTTAAATGCACAGCATGCAACTTGTTATCGAACATTTTGCTGCAGTCAAATCTTGGCTTTGTAACATACTTTGTTAACTTAGACTCGTCTACAAGATGTATATCACGAAACTTGCGTTGGTTCATAATTGTTCGACCAAAGAGACTGTTATTTAACAGTTTGTAAAAGTCTTTTTCAAAATCATGTTCAGCTTTTTGTCGCTTTTCAATATTAAAATTAATATAGGGGGCGAGCCATTTTGATTGTCTGAATTTTAAGATTCTGTGGTATTTTGTAACTACCAAACCCAATTCTTCGTATTTTTTTAGTGCTTTATAATGCAAAATATATTTAGTTTTGTCATTTAAATTTGGTATTAATTTTCCATTCATTTTTTCTGGTGCGAGCGGGTAGTCATTATGCAAATCGTGTAAACTTTTATCGTATTTTAAATCAACTTCCAAAATAAATCCAAAGTTTTCATTTTGATTGGATTTATAATCTTTCTCATTTGTCCATCTAAAGCCATCAACGGGCAACGACTCACACATTGCTGTAGAGTATAGCGAGTTGCAGTCTAAGTATACAAGATAGGTGCTTTCTTGATTTGGGTCATAATGTTCGCCCATGTACTTATTATTGGCTTTAGCGTGGCGCGTGGAAATCATGCTTACACCACCTCTAATGGCGTGTTCTATAAACAAATGCGTGTCAATGTCTTGAAATAATTCTAATTTTATGCCGGTCATTCTAAGACACGCCTCCCATGATAGTCCAGGCAATGAGTACATGTGGACGGGGTCGAGTTTATAATCCTTTAAACTCAAGTCCCTAAATGTCTCAAACACATCAGCCAATAACAACACATCTGTTTTAAGGTATAAATCGTGATATTCTTTTAAATTCTTTATATTAAAATGATTCCATACGTTTTTAGCATGTTCATATTGTGCAGGAGATATACATTCTTTAGTTAGACTGCTGTAAAATGCCTCTATGGGTGGTAGGGGCTCTAAAAACTTTTCTGGTCCTGTCATGTATTCGTACGGAAATTCACCCTTGCGTTGTAGTAGTGGATTGTCTATAAATCTAAACGTATTTAAATTGGAAGCTAATTTGCTTAAGGGAAGAGACAGAAAGTTGTATGAATCCAAAAATACCAAATCATCAACAGAGAATGAAATATATTTTTCCATGTCTTTGGCTATGCAATTCAATTTCCGATTGAATTTTCCCAAGTGTTGCATTATTAAATGACCGTCATAGTTTTTAAGATTGTGGAAGAATACTGGAATTTTCTTGGTTACTTTATAGTTTAAATTGCAAGCGTTGTGGGAGGGTCCTCGGAATTTGCCTGTTAGATGGCAATGGTCGCGCACTTTATCACCCAGTAACAGCTGTTGGCATATGTGGCAGTATTTAGAGTTTTTGAAGGATGCCTCTTGCTTTGGAGTCATTACAAGGGGAACATATACTTCCATCTGACTTTTAATAAAGTCATAAGTTTTAAATAACTTTTCGAAAAATACATCCATCACATTTTCACCACTGTACAACTCTTCGTAAATAATTTTAGAGTTTCTCACCACAACATAAGCAAATCCAGAAGGAGTGTGTTTGCCGCAGTTTATAAAACATTCGAAATCTGCATAAATCACAAAGGGAGCTTTAAGTTGATATTTGTAATTCGTAAATTGTAGTGTATCTTTTTCAGACATTTGTACTCTTTGATGCCCAAAGGGTTTACAATATGTTATGTGACGTTCCAATATATCTTTGGTGCCAAAATGTTGCAAACAGAACTTGCAAAAATATTTCTTACTATTGTATTTTGTAGACCGCAACATTAACTTGTCAAAATCACGAATTAAACAGTAATGTGATTTCCGAGCTTCTTGTAGAAGAAGCAAGTTGACGTGAGTATTGCCATTTAGTTTAGTTATTCTCAGTGGATATATTGTTTTTCCTTCAATTCCATATACGTTAACACTTATGTTGTTTTGTTTTTCAAATTTATCAATGTCGGATATTTTTACTGGATATTTCATGTTTGACATATTTAACTGGCCTATGTGGGGTTCGTAGTAAAATACTCGATTTGCATTTTCTTTACGATTCCTTGGATTCAGGCTTGCTAAAACACTCCACATGAAACATTTATTATCACTATTTTTAATATTTAAAACGGCGTGTTTTGATTTTATATTTTCTGGTGTGGGGATGTATGATTTGGGAGTTAGGGGTTTATACTTATAAACATGCAGCTGCCAGTATTTGGTGCGGTCATATATCCATCCGCTGCCTTGAGCTTGATACTTGTGCATGGAGGTATCGATTTTTAAAAGTGAATTTTCAATTTGAGTCTTTAATTGTGCTTTCTCAATTGATAAATTAGTTAAACTTCGAAAATCAGCAATACATTCTTTGTCAATGATTAAATCACCATTATTGTCCGCTGTGTGTTTGATAAATTTCACTCTCCTAATAAGAATCCATTTGATAGGTAAAGGACATGATTGAAGTGTGTCTAATATATCCGCGGACTTGCCGTAAAACTTAAACACATTATAGGGTCGCTTGTCACATCGTAGGTGGTGGCGGGGTTTGTTCCGGGTGATGACTCTCTTACACACATTACAAGTATTGTGGTTCTCTAGCATATGCATTTTAAAATTGCTATTGTCAAATATTTGATGACATATTTTACAAATTTTAGGAATAACTTTGTGAACAAGTCGATAATGGCGTAATAAATTGCTTCTGTTGGAGTAAGACATAAAACAGACTGCGCAGGTCAACATTTTGTGTTGAAATAACTGTAGAGATGTCATGCTCTGCTTTTTATAAACAAAAATTACCATTTTAAAAATTTAAATACGATCAAAATTCAAAATATGAAGATTTAAAAAAAAAAAACACAAATTCAAAATTTTTATAATAACTAAGCCCTTTATCAAAAATCTGAGAAACTACTTTTTAGATAATTGTATAAAGCACCTACAAACCTCCAGAGTAAAAAAATCATATTTTAGACGAAATTATTTTAACCACTAAATTTTTCTAAGTCCAGAGTAAAAAAAGCATATTTTAGCCGAAATTATTTTAATCACTACATTTTTCTAAGTCCAGAGTAAAAAAAAGCATATTTTAGCCGAAATTATTTTAATCACTAAATTTTTCTAAGTCCAGAGTAAAAAAAACATATTTTAGCCGAAATTATTTTAATCACTAAATTTTTCTAAGTCCAGAGTAAAAAAACATATTTTCGCCAAAATTATTCTAACCACTGAATTTTAAGTTAAAATCTGCAACAGGTCTTGTTGATGCTGGGGCTGTAGGATATGAAGTGAGGACCCTGGCCTGCAACAGCTCTTTATATAGCCGACAATTCACACAATTTGTAAAATTACGCATCGGTTACTATGCATCGGTCGCTGTGTCCTTGGTGCCGATCTTGCAGAATCTCCTTCAAGGTTGATTGTCGCGCTAGTGGCGATAACCGAGTGCACTTCTAAGTTGTTTACATGTGTTGTTTATTTAGTGTGGAGTTATTTTTCGTGGATTTCTGCAAAGGATGTATTAAAATGAATTTTAAATAGGATTAAAACACAAATTTCAGTTGGCGGCAGTATTTTTCAAAAATATTTTTGACTGTTATAGTGAATTTGGGAAATGTAAGTGGAATTTATTAAAACACTTGCCTAGGACAATAACATATCCAAATTGCAGACAAATCGGACAGTAAACACCAAAGATAGTTTTTTAGAATTTGAAAATTAATTTTTAAAAATATAGAGGAGGGATGGGGATTGGGAACATATATTTAATATAGGCAAGGGTTGGACAATAGTATAGGCTAACAAGGAAACTTGTGTAGGGCGGGAGCTGGCGTTGGCGCAAAAACGGCTCCCCATAAGAATAACATGGGGAAAAAGCGCCGGAAGTGATGCCTCTTTGTGGTTTCTCCACTACTACACAATAACTTCTAAGTTGTTTACATGTGTTGTTTATTTAGTGTGGAGTTATTTTTGAACTCGTGGATTTCTGCAAAGGATGTATTAAAATTAATTTTAAATAGTTTGGATTAAAACACAAATTTCAGTTGGCGGCAGTATTTTTCAAAAATATTTTTGACCGTTATAGTGAATTTGGGAAATGTAAGTGAAATTTATTAAAACACTTGCCTAGGACAATAACATATCCAAATTGCAGACAAATCGGACAGTAAACACCAAAGATAGTTTTTTAGAATTTGAAAATTAATTTTTAAAAATATAGAGGAGGGATGGGGATGGGGACAATATATTTAATATAGGCAGGGGTTGGACATTAGTATTGGCCAACGCGCGGGAGCTCTATAGGCGGGAGCTGGCGTCGGTGCAAAAACGGCTCCCCATAAGAATAACATGGGGAAAAAGCGCCGGAAGTGATGCCTCTTTCCTGTTTACCCACTACTACACAATAACTTCTAAGTTGTTTACATGTGTTGTTTAGTGTGGAGTTATTTTTGAACTCGTGGATTTCTGCAAAGGATGTATTAAAATTAATGCAAATTTTAAATGGGGGAAAATAAGGCAGGGGCCAAAAAGAAAATTTGTGTAGGGTAGGATCGGGCGTCGGTGCAAAAACTGATCCCCATAAGAATAACATGGGAAAAAAGCGCCGAATAGTATGCCTCTTTCCTGTTTACCCACTACTACTTTTTAATAGCAAATGTATTCTTAATAAACATTAATTACCAACATGGTTCGTTCACCCGTCCACGTAGAGTAGTAAGAACGATTACATAATGTTGCATTAATACAACATTTCGCTATTGAATAACAAAAAATTATCTTCAGTGTATTATAACAATCGATTATGATTTATTTAAGAGACGATACAAGTACAGTATAATAATAATGGGGTATAGTATAAATGTTTCCGTAGCATTAGTCAGTTTTAAGAGTATTTTGGAAGGCATAGGATTAAATGAAATGATTTTTCTAAAAATTAATTTTTATTTACTGATTAACTGTTACATTACACATTACAGTTGCATTGTAGAATGTTGTAAGATTACTTAGCAAAATACGACTAAAACAAAAGTCGTATAACTATGTATTTTATCAAAGAACTAGGCCATGTTGTAACACAGCATCACTGAGTTGAATTTAACAGCGTGGCACGGAGCGTGGCACGTCTTGGATAGAGCGCGGCGAAAAGTTTCAGCATCTTTCCAAACGAATTGTAGGCAAACCAACAACTTTACCGAAAAATGATAGAAATAAAAGTTTTAGAGAAACTAATTATCTACAACTTTCCCGCTGGAAGTTTGTTTCTAACCTAAAAATAAAAAACTTTCTCGCTGAGTAACTTTTTCATGTCTCTCTTTAATAACACGTAAGATTTTTAATTATTAAAAATATTAAAACACGGTAAAATAAAACAATATTTATACTTTCGGATTCCTTAGTTCACGTACACAAAGAATATATAAACTTCATTACGATTCAAACATGGCAGTGAAGTCCAGGAGCGTGTAAACGACAGCGCGTTCAACGCCAGAAACAGCTCTGAGCACACAGTGGCCCACCATTTCTGTTCCGCACAGACCGACGCGGACCGTTTTTAGCTCACTTAGCGATCTCTCCAGTAGTTTTACCTCGATGGCAGCGACTCGGTGGCCAGGGAACTGCGACACCGCGCCGGGCGGTGGCAGCGACCCTGCTTTTTAGCGACTCAACCCGCTAGTGGGGCATTGAAACATACGGAGCCCTTAACACTCTGTGACTGCGACCAAGTTTTTGGGACGCGCGCGCAGCTTGTTTTGGTCGTCTGCCTGCCTCCTTACTATATGTGAGCCATTTGCTGTCGACTCGTTTCGCTGATCCCACTGTTGTGAAACAATCTTGTTTTGTGTCTGTGTTGTTTAGCATTTATAGTTTATTGTGCCTTTTTTAAATTTAATTTTACTTCACACCACAAATTTAAATAAATGTATAAATAAATCATTCATAAATAAAATAATTATTACGTTATGTTATAATATTGTATTTATTATACAGGGTGTCCAAAAAGTCCCGGGTCGGTTAAATATTTTTCGAAATATTTAAAATAGAGCTTTTGACTCGTTTCTCCGTTTGAGGTCGGGTTTGCAGCTCCGTACTCTACTAATAAAGACCTTTTATTTGATATGCAGATCAACCTATGCTTACATTTAAGATTTTCTTCTGGCTCCTAGTGGGCCGTCCCCCTGAGGAAGTAGCGGATTACTGAATATGTGTTAAAATAGATTTTTATGTCCAGTAACTTTGTGCAAAGTTTTGTAGCTCTATTTTAAATATTTCGACAAATATTTAACCGACCCGGGACTTTTTGGACACCTGGTATATAATATATTTATAATATGTATTATTTAGTTATAATATATTTATAATATACAGGGTGTATACAAACAAGAAAGTATGTAACCAGTTTGTATACACCCAGTTTATATATTATATTATTACCATATAATATCATTATAATATAATTATTTATAAATAATAATTCATCATAGTAAATAATTTCATAAAATTCATACATTTTTTTGAAATTTAACCATTCTTTATTTTCTTGCCTGCCTTCTTCTTTTGCAAAGCAAAATCACAAGCAGGAGGTCATCATCCTAATCACTTGAATCCATCTTGACGCTTGACGAACTGATTAAAAAGATAGTTCAGCGAGACTGCTATAGCGAATGGCAGATGAAGGTGGCAGACGACCAAAACAAGCTGCGCGCGCATCCTCACAACTTGGTCGCAGTCACCATATGTGAGGGGACAGGCGTGGCTGCGACTTCTACAAGTCAAGTGGCTGCCACCCGGTCGCAGCGACCTAGTGTGAAGGCAGCCTTATACTCATGAAGAAAATGTGTTATCTAAAAGACTTTAAACGGCTCCTCAAGCCAGCACAACTTTGTTAGTATGGATACCTTTTGTCTGACCTTTTAGGACTCCGCACCAGTGGTCTTAAATGTTTTTGTTGTTATGATTAAAATATTGTTCTTGGAGCGATGAAAGGCGCTCGGTATAAGTACTCATAATATGTAGTAGTTCTAACTTTACCAGTAGGCTTGTTTTAACACAACAAATCTTATTCAAAGTCAAATAAATCAGAGATTTGAACCTCGAACCCTTGAGCTCAGTAGCGCATCCACTCGACCAACGCTGCATGTATACATACACCCATAGAGGTAAATGTATATAGAGATCACGCCTGGCGTAAAAAATCAGCATACTAGATGCTGAAAGCCATTTTGACCCTCTTTGTCAACTCTGCTCCCATTGCAACAACCAATAAAATACTCTCTTAACAAATTCATGTATTCTTCGGTTACAAAATTATCCTCCATTAAGGACTCACTTTTTTATCACGATACGAGACCTCTATATACATTTACCTCGTTAATTTAACCTCTTAGAATCATCTGACAACGTATACATCTGTTTTTAAATCATGAATGGGTCACAAGTGGAGGTATAATGTGTATTCTCTGTAGAGAACAAATTCCTAAATTGAATCCAGATAATATACATGTACTTAAATTGTTATTACCGTAGTTTAAATCTACTCTTTATTTATAGCTTAACTGTGAAAAATTGCACCCAATATCATGTAAACAAATTTTCAACTATGTATGATTAAAGTGTATTTTTAAAATAAAATTTATTTTTATTCCCGTACTAATTCCCCCCCCCTGCAACCAAATTATACATGTTTTACGACAAAAAGTATTAACTGATTGAGCTATAAATAATAACTGCATGAGTAATATAAGCCCAGGGAACACGATTTATGTTTCATAGAACTCGTATAATTAACTGTCAATTTATCAGAAATAATCTTAATTGCTCTGAAAACGTTTTGTTTTGAAGTTTACTGTACTATTGCAATGATTACTTGATTACAAAATGCACTAAAACCTTGTATTTGTTGGTACGCATAACTAGTGTGCGGTTATAGTCATGTTATTGTTTACATTTATTTTATCATTCTTATCATTCGATGGTATTAGCTGCAAGAAAAGTGTGGAAGAGAATAAGTACACTGACCTACGAAGCACATTTACATACGTCGATAAGACTCCTTTAATTTACGAGTTTCTTAAACACAGATACGTGTTTCTAAATGTACCGAGTAAATTTGGTAAGACTTCCAACTTAGACATGATAAACTTATTCCTCGGCCATCACCATTCAAAGCAAGATGCAGAGCACTACTTTGTATTCACAAGAATATGGGAAAGTTCCGAATTCGTGGATGCAAACATGGGGAAGCATCCTGTGATTAAATTCAGTCTGAAAGTTACTCTGTACAAGAACGACTTTGAACATACGTTGTCGACATTTCAAACCTCTCTGTATAACGCCTTCTGTGACCACGTTTATCTCTTGGATAGTAAGAAAATTAGTGAAGAGCAGATGAAACTGTTGAGAATCTACACAGATTACACGAGATGCAGGCGAACGAGTAGTGATATGGTGGTGAGAGGACTGAGTTTTCTGACTGAAGTTCTGCACACGTTCCACGGCAAACCCGCGATAATACTAGCAGATGACTTCGGCACAGAAATAACAGATTGCATTTTGCATAATCGAACCGATTCGGCACGAATTATTGAGTTTTATTCCACATTTCTCAACCACACTTTCCATAACCAAAGTCACATTTCCCACGCTCTGTTTGCCGCAGAGAACTGGCTTCATGGTGTTACAGGCCCGTGGCTGGAAGTGCTGGATCGTGTTTCGTTCATGGAAAAGGTCGAATGGAGTCGGTTTTTCGGATTCACTTACGACGAAGCTGAGCATCTCTTGGACAAAAACGTCCGGAACATCACTCTGGAAGAGAGGAAGGAGGTATTAGAGTGGTATTGCGGTTATTCCACTTTCGACGGTTTGTTTAAAGTTTGCAACCCTTATTCGATCACCGAGTATATAGCGAAGAAAACAGCCACAGTTCACTGGAGAGGATCAGAGCTCGGGTCGAAATCACTTTATCGGATGGCGCAAGAAAAACCTTTGAAGAAGGATATTACTGAATTGTTTCGGGGAAGAACGATCGATATGGATTTAAAAGATATCAATCAAACTTTTGATCTTCAAGAAATAACTAAAAAACTCGCCGATTCCCCTGGATACCGTGTCAATTTCTTTTTACAAATTCTACTTGAATCGGGTTTTGTAACACCGGCTGAAGATCAACAGCATCCTGGAAATGTAACTTTAAAATGTCCCAACAAAGAGGTGAGGGTCACTGCACTTACGGTTGTTGGATGAAATATTAAATGTATTTAGTAGTACTGTGAGGATATGAACTGAAGGTCTGCTAATACCAAAGGGCCGGGGAGTGGCTGCGTCAGTAAACTTGGCCGACCAATCAACTATCTATGAAAGATAATGGCGTTTAACTATCAGCTGTAACAAATTTTGCAATAAAAAAAAACAAATAAAATATTCTGTCCAATGGTATAAGTAAGGAGGAATTGTGGTGGGGGTAAGTTAACCAACCCCCTTGCTTACTAGAGCCACTAAGCCATCTCCCTCCAGTATCTGAGTGAGTTATTTAGTAATTTTATTTCTATTGTGACTCAATTTTCTTTTTAGTGAATTTCCTTTGGAAAGTGAACTATTAGCATGACGCGCACGGTGAAACTTAAGCCCGGGACCACCATAGAATTTCCTATCGTGACCCCTGAACACGTTTTGGGGGGTCGTTCAAAATTTGATATATATATGTGTTTGCACTCTAGCGGTCGCATTTTTTGTCCGATTTACTTCAAATTTGGTAGGGACGTTCCTTTCTGTAATCAGTTGGACAAGTTCGTTGGGCAAAACAATCGGAAAACTTTAAACCCCTTTTTTGGGGGATTAATCTTTCAAATTTCGAGTTTTTGGGCCCAAAAAGGGTCAGAAAATCCCCAGATGTAAAGTCAAAGCATGGAAAAAGGTGGGAATTAGAGAGGCGAAAGTTTTAAGCCCTCTCTCGTCATTCTAGCATAAATATTTACCGAGTTATTAAAGAAAATGTGTATCGACCAAACACAGCACGTTGTCTTATGGGGGTTTTACACTAGAAAAACCTATTATTCCTTTGTTAGAGTACTTTTATCATCCCCAGCAACCTCACGTCTACTTTCAAGCCTGTCTGGACCTTCTCCTAACATTATAATGTGCAAAATTGTATTCCCAGCTTTGCAAGTAAATGAAACCAGGAGTATCAGAACAGCCAAAAAAATCAGTGTTTTCAGATTTCAATAAAAATTTGACAAATGTATTGATTTTGAGTTTTAAAAGTTTTTATGTGGAAATTCACTTCCCTCACGTCAGCATGCTGCGTGCGAACTCGTTTCATTTTTAATGGGAAGTCATTGTGTTGTACGGTATCAATCTTTAAATAATAAAGTTAAGTGAAGAGTTCTGCCACTTTTTATTTACCACGAGTCGTGTAATTAGGTAAGCAAATGAAGCTTTGTCATTCGAAATTTCAGTTTGTGTTGTTGGTCTCTACTTCATAATCACTTTTGCGCATCCAGAAATTAAATTTTCCACCCACTGTTTTAAAGTCTCAGAAAGTTTTTAAACCTTTATTTATTTATTTAAAAACATAAAACTAACTTTTTCACTATATATATTTAGCCAAATCTTTCAAATTAAAAAGTAAATTATATGTACAGTAGTACTAAATGTTGCATTATGCTTTGCAAAGACTGATCCAATGATGTAACACACAGCTGAGCTCAGCACCGATTTTGACTTTGGTAAGTACTTAACTTAATGTACTATGAGGAAATTCGGTGCTGTTTGGACTTTCGCAATTGGACTTTGAAATTGTTAACGAATTTACTAGAAGAATCATGTTCTTAATAATCAATGTAAAACCTTCGATTGTTTATGGAAAGCAACTCAACGTGCTATGTATGTTTTGTTTTAGCCTCAGAGATGTCAATTAAATTGGTGATATATTATACATGAAATTTTCTTGTTAACCTTGTAGTTTACCTTATAATAAATTAAATACCCCTGCCGCAGCAAACCTGCATACTCAGCGAATTTCCAATGAATATATAAAATAACACATTAAAACACTTAACAGGATTCATAAGAAATATATTCACAAACAAGCGATATTTAAAATATTAATTATTCTCCATAAGAATAACATTGGGAATGAGAACGCAGGTTGGCTGCAACAAGGAACTAAAAAAATAATGGTTTCTTATGCAAATCTCAATAGAACTCATCTTAGTGAAGTCACATACCAAGTTTCATCCATATACATTCATAAATAAACGATATATAACATTTTAATTATTTCATAAGAATAACATGGGGACCAAGTACCTAGGTTTGCTGCTACGGGAACCATAGGCGACAAATTTTTGTTGTGCAAACAACAATAAACCACAACCAGACGAAGCCATATACCAAATTTTGCCAGTTTATGTTCATAAATAAGCGAGATATACAATTTTTCTTTTTCTCCATAAGAATAACATTAGATAACGTACTGTGTTTATCACTTTCAATATCTCAGTAACAAATTGATGTAGAGCAATGATCAAACTACCAAATTGTTTGTTTTTTATGCTGAATTCAATAGTAAAAATTAAAATTTGATTTAAATCAAAATTACATGTGGAAACCCCAAAAACCCATTTTTGGGTTACATAACCCCCCAAAAACCCTCCTTCGGATGGTGTGATTTGTCTGGCTTTTGAACTCTTTCAAATAAATGGTACTGTACACATTTGTACCAAATTTCATTAAGGTCGGACCTTTTTTACTAGAGTTATTGTGCTTACAGACACACACATACATATATATATACATATATATATACATATATATATTTATATATATCAATAAAAAATATATATTTATATATGTATATTTATATATACATGTATACAAATTTGAACGAATGGTGTTTTTGGCATCTGGGGACCTCAAAATGAAAAGTTATCATGGTCTCGGGCTTAAGTCAAGTCTTACCATAAGACCTACAGTAATAGCTTTTTCCCTATAGGGTAAATTCGCTAAAAAGTATTTAAAATATTCTTTCATAGTAATGAACCCAAGAACTGTTTTTTGATGAGGTTCTTAAGATGTTTAAGATGTATTACTATATTTTAGGAGAATATTTCAGGGTTTTTAGTGCAATCCTCTTAAACATATTAATTTTAATTTTAACTATCTATAATATAGAGTATGTTTTTCCACCTTAATCATTTATACAATCAAATAAAAAGATTGCGTTCCTTATAAATGTTTATTTATTTGCTATCAACAGACAAATAATTATTTTATAGAACACTATTATCAAAAGTGATAACAAAGTTGTCTGAACAGTAGATTTTGAAAATTACATCACAAATGTTAACGAGCTTGCACGCAGCACGCTGACGTGAGGGAAGTGAATTTCCACATAAAAACTTGTATAACTCAAAATCAGTGTAAAAACCTACATTTGTCCAATTTTTATTGAAATCTGAAAACATTGATTTTTTGGCTGTTCTAATTTTTCACTATTATAAAATATAACTTATTTAATTTACTCCTATATTTGTTCATAAATCTATTTTTTAAGTATATATTTTTTAAATCACAACATATTTAAAAGCTGTTAATTGTTTTTAAATTGTATTTACAATTCAAAATGCCTTGACACGAACCTTGTTTAAATCTCCCATGCATATATATTAACATTAATTCAGTGAGTGTCTATAAATTAATGCCGTCTTTTCACTTACAGAGATAGAGTTTTGTAGAGATTTCAAAGTTTGTTCTTATCTTGAAGATCTGTTTATCACATTAGATGTAACGCGTTAATTGTTTCTGATCCATACTACTGAATATAATCTTTAATACTCAATTGTTCCATGTATTACAGAAAGTATATCTTATATTTTTAGTTATGATCTCCCTATCGTCTATTACACTCTTGATTTCAACGTTATACCATGTTTCTTCTAAAAGCGTTTTTGATAATAAGTTTATTGAAATACGAAACAAAAACACGTTTGTGGACAAATCTTTATTGATTGAAGAATTTCTACAGCATAAGTTCCTATTTGTGAACGCACCGAGTAAGTTTGGAAAATCGACTAACCTAGATATGATAAGTTTATTTTTAGGAAATCATCGGCCTAAAACAGAAATAGAAAAATATTTTTCCGGAACCAAAATATGGGAAAGTAAAGAGTTCTTGAAGAAACACTTGGGGGAGCATCCCATCGTCCATTTCAATCTAAAAGTTCTCGGTTCGTCAACTGCTTTGGACAACATCTTTACAGCATTCAAAGTCTCTTTGTACAACGCCATTAGTGATCACATGTACCTTTTCGACAGTGAAAAACTTAGTGCCGATCAAATGAAAATGTTGGAAATCTACGCAGACCTTACTAACTGTAGACTTATGGACCCCAGCACAGTTGAAATGGGTCTGCATTTTCTAGTTGAAGTTCTTCACCTCCATCATGGAAAGCCAGTGATCCTTTTGGCTGATGAGTTCGGTAGAGGAATCACTGAAGGAATAGTTACGAATAAAAAAGATTTATACATGATTGTCGATTGGTATTCGTCTGTTCTCAATAAGACTTTCTCTAATGAAAACCTCATCTCCCATGCTCTTCTATCGGGTGAGAACTGGATCTATGGTGTACGGAGCCCGGTGATAGCCAAGTTTGAATTGGTTCCCTTCATGCAGAGAGTGGAGTTTGCAACATTCTTCGGCTTTACTCACGATGAGGTTAAAACCCTCATGACTAAATTCGATCTGTCTCATAACTTGGAGGAAGTGATCAAGTGGTATGGTGGATATAGTTCCAGAGACGGGTTGTTTAAAATGGCAAACCCGTTCTCCATAAATGAATATTTCGCTTACAAGAAAGAATCGGTGTATTGGACCGGCTCGGCTTTGGCATCCGACGTGATCGGTAAAATGGTCGAGGAGGAATCTTTAAAGAAACAGGTAGTAAATTTGGTTTTAAGGAAAACTGCTGATGTTGATTTGAAAAAAGAAATTGGAGTTGAAGATGTTATACTTTTGAAAAATAAGGTGGAAGAGTTACCGCAGTATTGTGAAAACTTCTTTTTGCACGTGCTAGTTGAAGCAGGGTATTTGACATTCGCAAACCCTCAAGCCAGTCAAGATAAGACCTCAGTGAAAATCGCGAATGAAGAGGTCCAGTCAGCTATGGTTAGTTTTACCATGTAAAACCTGGTTCCCAACTCATACTTAAGTACTAAAAATGATACTTTGTTGATTCTCTATTTTAAAAAGCTGTAAATATTTCTGTTATTTATTCATTGTATCGTCAATTTTATAAGAGAAACGAAAATCTTGTACAATTAAAATATATTCATTTATTTACTCTTGTGGCTTTTAAATTGATGACATATTTGAATGATTTTAAAATCATATTGAGTTATAAGTTTCATCATCCAAATTTAAAACATCCAGTCTGAATTGCTGGAGCTTTGTATTTTTTCAGCATGTAAAAACCAATTTATTCAATACATGCCATATGGCATTTTTATTTCTAGTACTAAACTTATGAACATTTTGAAGATTTCATAAAAGTACAATTCATCATCTGTTTAAAAATTGTTATATTCATATACCTTATTTTCATTATGTTGGTAAACTTGTAGAAAATTTGGTAACGATCATTGATCCGTTCAGCCCTTTTGACGCAATCACATTACACATAGACTCATCCACTCCCACGCTCACTCAAAATATCCAATTTATCTCACTCTAAATATTAAGCTTCTCTTTTATCAGCCAACTATATACAGAGTAAGTCAAAAACAACTCGTCCATCATATGTAACGGGATAACGTTTAGTCTAAAGTCATCAAACTAAATTATTTCCAACTAAATCATATATTAAAAATATTTTCATCACAATCTATGTTCAGAGTGCTCCAAAACTGAAGGTATCGGGTTTGAATCTCAACATTTTCTTACGTGAACATTGGGTAAATTATCATTGTTTTGCAGGTATCATCAAATGAAAGATTTTGTTGAAAACAGAATTCACATATCTTAGTCCGTTTCAAAATGGCGGCCATTTTTGTGTACAATATTGACATTTACGGAATACCCTGTATTTTCTAAACAAAAACTTGTATATTTTTTACATTTTGACTTTCTTACTCATGATAAACTGAGCTTTACTCTGGTATGCTACATGACAGGCTTTGTTGAAAAAATCTATATTTCAATAACATTTTTGTTATGCTTATATGCCCCAAATTAAAAAGTCATATGGTATCATATATCAAAAAGCATACCATTAAAAACGTATTGTAAAACTTCTAAAAAACAAATTTCTAATTTACACCAACCTTGCATCTCTTTTCGTTTTTCCTATATGAAACACATGTTGATTGTACATAACAAATTTAATTGCCACTGATTAACATGCATTTCATATGGGAAAATAAAGTTGTTGGATAGCTGCAAAAAAAAAGAAAAGAGATGCAAGACTGGTGTAAATTATAAATTTGCTATGTTTCACAAGACCTTTTCAATTATGCGCCTTTGACATATGCTACCATATATGAATTCATTGAATATGGGGCACATAAGTGTTAAACAAAATATTGTTCTTGAAATATAGATCATTTTAAAAATAAACCTATCATATAGCATACCAGAGCAAAGCGGAGTTCATCACTGTAAAAAAAAAAAAAAAATAAACAAAAAAAAGCTACGAGTTTTGGTTTAGAAAATACAAGGTAGTTCTATTCCGTAAATGTCGATATTTTACATAAACAAAGCCGCTAATTTAAAACGGATCTTTATTTTGACGAGACTTTTAAAGTTATGTATATTTTTCCCTATGTTCACATAGTAAAATTTTGAGATTCAATCCGGTGACCTTCAGATTTTTAATACCCCTGTACATCGTTTTTGATGAAAATATTTTTAATAGATTGCCCATATATATGTTTTAGTGGGGAAGAATTTTGTTTGAAGAATTTAATTAATTAGATAAAACCATTCTCCCGTTACACATGCTGGACGGGTGGTCTGACTCACCCTGTATGTATTTAGCGCCCACCTAAATGGAGCAGCATTACCTGTCTGCCAGTCGGTGCAACCATTTCAGGATCATATGGGGTTCGGGGTTGTTTCTTTGGTTGGAACTAAAATCATTTGTTTTGCCGCCAAAGTGACCAAGCGAAGTGATTGGTTCCTTCCAACACAGTCTCCTGATAATCTGCTGCACATTCTTTCGATAACATCATCTAAATTAATCATTCTGTATAAAAACTTTTCTCGACATTAGTTTTGTCTCCTATTTGGCATTTAAAAGACAGTTATTAATATGTTAGACTGTATTTATAATTATATTACAGTTGGTTGTATTTAACAAAGGGTACCCACGGTAGTCACTAGTCTGTAAAAAAGCTCTACATTCTGGATCACTACCAGTTCTGGTGATGGATCAAAGTAGAAAGGCTATCATTCGGTACTGGATCACTAACAGTTCTGGTGATGGATCAAAGTAGAAAGGCTATCATTCGGTACTGGATCACTAACAGTTCTGGTGATGGATCAAAGTAGAAAGGCTATTATTCGGTACTGGATCACTAACAGTTCTGGTGATGGATCAAAGTAGAAAGGCTATTATTCGGTACTGGATCACTAACAGTTCTGGTGATGGATCAAAGTAGAAAGGCTATTATTCGGTACTGGATCACTAACAGTTCTGGTGATGGATCAAAGTAGAAAGGCTATCATTCGGTACTGGATCACTAACAGTTCTGATTGTGGATCAAAGTATAAAGGCTCATTCTACATACTGGATCACTAACAGTTCTGGTGGTGGATCAAAGTAGCAAGGTTCATTCTATATACACTGAATTACTGACAATTCTGGTGGGGTATCAAAGTAGAAAGGCTCATTCTACACACGGGATGACTAACAACTCTGTTGGTGGGCCAAAGTAAATGTCTTCTCCCTGCGCAAGTAAAGAAATCTCTATTTCAAAAAATAAATTGTCAATATCCTTTTTATATTACCTCTTAAAGTGATAAGACAATTAAATGGATAATTAAATTTATTAAAATGCTTGGAAATACATTTCAAGAAAAAGAAAACACAGTTTAATTATGTTTATATTATCATAAGTACTCACTTCCGATGGTATAACAGATTGATATTATACAAGCGGGAGTGGACTTTGCCGTGACTATGATGAGCAATCGAGTACGATCGAGTAGCTCTTTTCATGTACCTTACCCAGGGCCGGATTTAAGCATGGGCTATGTATGCGCGCATCTAGGGGAACACACCACTCCAGAGGGGACCAGAGGCTCGGAGACCTTTAACTCAACTTTCAGTTTCAGCTGAACAAAGATCACAGTAGTTCACGCTTGCTAGGTTAGGATAGTGTAGCTGTCACCTCCAACACCTTCCTCTTTTCGCGAGGGGGTGGATCCCGATCTCTGCTGTGGTTGGTCGACCAAAACAATCAACAGTTTCCCCAAAAAAAGTTGCGAACGAGGTTCCAAGTCGAAGTCGAACTGGTCTGGGGTTTTCACCCTTCCTCATCTGTTCTTGACTTCCCGCGAGCCAAAACCGGGAACATGATATCTAGGGACCTAGAGCACGATAGAGGGAGGCAATCCGAACGAAAATTATTCAAAAACACTCAACAACCTCACACCCTTCACCAAGCTTCAACAAAACTGTTTTTTTTTTCTTTTACCGCAGGGGGGGGGTGGTTGTGACCCATAACGGCACGCTATTTTATATAGTACACGCAAGCTGCATCGCGGAGCCACTGCCAGGAGTGGCTACTCAGGGCCATAGACAGACCAGTTTTCTCGGACAATTTGTCCGGGGCCTGCGCTGGGCCCTCGGCTAGGTCATTCTTAAATATGCCTGAACGCAAAATATTTATTAAATATAAATTAAATAAACGCACAAATAAATATACGAATACTTAATTTGCCTAGTGTTGTAATGCAATTTACACATCCGATGATTTAATTTGAATTTTTGTGCTCTATGCTTTGGTTTCTGAGCGTACAGTACAACCCAGTCTGTGCGACGCAACGTGACGTGCCGTATTGCTGTGTATTTTTTTAATTCTTTATTTTTCCGGTTCAATAAAAAACAAGTATTATACACAGAACGTATTAACTAGCATTTTCATAAAATAACATCGTGGAAAATTATTGGGATCGCTCCATTCGAAGACACCCTGAAACCAAACAACAACAACATCTAATCTAAAAGGAGATCTTGGACAAGTTTTGATTTTAACCGCCTGTTGGCAGTTGGTTCACCAATGTTAACAAATTGTGCACCAGGAACAAGTCCAATGTTGTTGAGAAACTTGATTGCGCTTTTCTTTATGAAAGTGTAAATCGAGTCCACACCAAATTCTTCATGAATTTGCTTATTTCGAATAAACCATGGAGAGTTTGTACAGATCCTAAGAAAGATCCTAAGGAAGTGTTTTGGAACACTTGAATTTGATTTTCTTTACTTTTTGAAATTGATAATCCCCAGATAGGACAAGCATACGTCACTAAAGGTCTTAAAATACTTTTATATATTAAAATTCCATATTTTGGTTTGAGTGAAGACTTCCTGTTGATCAATGGAAAAAGGATTGATAACCGAGAATAAGCTTGTGTCAATTTTGAATTTACATGTAGATTCCAATTCAGCTTTTGATCGAGATGAATTCCTAGATATTTTATAGACTGGTCAGAGGGATTCCATTCAATTATAGTATCACCTACGGTAATATTAGGAGGAAGTTGAGGTTTCCTTAAAGTAAAGATTTTGGCTTCACAATTCGAAGGGTTTAACTTAAGCCTCCATTTTTTGTCGAACCATTCCACCAGCATGTCGACGGAAGTTTGCAGATTTTGTTGTGCTGTATGAATTTCAGAGTGCTGAGTTATAATAGCAGTATCATCGGCATACAATGCAAGTGAAGGTTCAGTGGAATGGGGATGTCTGTCATAAATATGTTAAATAGTATGGGCTTTACTATTGAGCCTTGGGGAACCCCAGCCATGACATCACGAGTTGTTGAGAGTGTAGCGAGTGACGAGAAAGGCCATCTGGAGACTGGAGAGAAAAATCCGAAAAATCCCCGGAATTTTACTGGACTCTACTTCAATTCCCAGAAATCGTCAACGTATATGTCACTCGCCGTCTATGACAGACGACACTGACGTACTGCCTCAGTGCCAAGCTTGGAATGGTGTGTTGCGCGTCTCTAACCTCCCTTGCTCTTACTACGGCGCTGACGTCGGTGTTCACCTGTTGTATCTCGACTCAATTTATTTGTTATTTTTGGTGCGGAGTACTTGTAATGTAGGGAAGTCGTCATTCTGATTCATTGTGTGATGTATCTGATTCATTGTGTGATGTATGTGTGACTGTATTAGTTAACAGTTTGTTGGGGGAAGGAAGGGTTTTGTTTTTATTTCGTTGGTGATTTTGATTTTGAGTTTAAAAGTCAACGCCGCACCGGCATTAATACCGCCGGTACCTACTTATAAATCAGGGTGCCAAAAGAGAAAATCAAAATAAGCACGTGAGATGGAGGCTTCCAGAGGCCAAACATCTCTGAAAAGATTTTAAAAAACGTCCAATGACATTAAAAGTACAACAGGACGCTTACCATCTCGGAATCAATCTTTATTTTCCTTGAATGAAGATAAAACTGAAACAACAGTGCCCGGGCCCGATCCCTCACTGTCGGTGACCACTACTCAGACCACGTCAGACCACTTCTTTAAATGAAACTGAAACATGTTCCCGAAACATTGTATTCTACAATCATAATCCGCATCCTCGGTGAGGAAGAACCCACACCCGAAACCTTGCTGCCAACTAAGGCTACCTGGTTTCATGACTGATAATGGAAGGTCCTTTTCACTCTCGTCACCCCTCCCCAACCAAATTGACGATAGTAGTTAAATATAGTTTCTCTGTTATGCTGTGTAACCTTAGTATTGTATTATATTTTTTAAACGATGTTATAACTTTGTATCAGGACTTCACAAGAAGCATTAAAAAATTACTTTAGGCTTAATAGTTAGCTCCTCATTTAGCTTACAATCATGTATTTTAACAATTGTGTGTACGATTTAAAATCGTGTAAATTTAATTTAAAAAAATAATATTCTCTGTTTGTAATATTATTTATTATTTAGCAAATTAACTCTCTATTTCAGTAGGTCTGAAAGCAACAACAGCAATAAATTTGTTAGAATTAATAAGTGTTATATATTCTGCATTTTACAACGTGGCTGGTGCACCATAATAGAGGAAGATTAGTATAGGTATGGAACACCCTGGGAATATTTTTTTTGATCAAAATGTCCGTAGCAGAAAGGATAATCAACTGATATAAATTTAAAATATCCTATATTTTAAAGTAGTCTTATTTCAAGTATCGATAGGACTAGATTTCTTTGCACTTATTAATTTTTGTTTTACATTTAGTTTATTAGTATAAGTATAAATACATATCCTACTTTCAGATGGGATAAAACCTTTGTATATTTGACATTTTAAAGAGGGCTGGTCACCGGTCAAATGCTATTCAGTCAATGTATACTGGTAGCAAGGGATGGCAAAAGGTGTTGGGGGTGGGGCCCGGCCAAGTAATTTTGTCCGGGGCCCGTCAAAGCTGTCTACGGCCCTGACTTCGCCTGTCACGCCGTTGACAGATCGAAGGCCTTTCCCCCCCCTTGCCAACCAGAAAATCTCTCAAAGGTTTTCCTCCCCCCTTCTAAGTTAATCTTCACCGCTGCCTGACGTCTTTAAGCTACGCTAAACCCCCATACGGTTCCCCCCGACATCAGAAATGTAGGAAACTAGCGATTGAGTTCGGGGCACTCACCCCGAACACTTTTCAACAGTTTTAATTTCACCTCGTTTGGGCAGTAATAAAATAACTCTACAGAAGATTCTCCGTAGTTTTTCAATAGATTTCAGTAAATTTCTACATTCAGATAGCTTAAAGTGTAGTTACCACGTTTTAGCGAATTTCCCCTATAGGGAAGAAGCTATTACCGTAGGTCTCATGGTAAGACTTAAGCCCGAGACCATGATAACTTTTTGTTTTGAGGTCCCCAGATGCCAAAAACACTATTCGTTCAAATTTATATATATGTATATATATATCTATACAGGGTGATCAACTCAAGGAGGCCACCATTGGGATCCCAGAAAGTATTAATTTTACAGCAAACTTTTAATTGGGAACTTTACCCTATTTTTTATGCTCATTAGAATTACGTAGTTAAAATTTTAAAATTTGGTCGCCATTTTCCAATATGGCGGCCAACTTTGAAATTTCTTATGAAAACACCTATTTGTTATGACTGATATGGGTTTTAAATTCAATTTTAAGACCTTTTTATTCTTGTTGTTATTTTAATAAACGTGACCGTTTAGCCGCTAGAAGCGCTGAAAGTTTCAGAAACTCTTATTTCAACACTTATTAAATAGGCATGTTTTACTATTTGCAAACAATAAAATTTAACTCAGAGTGCAATATTATTGTACAATGGAATGTAAAAAGCTGTTGCAATTTCACAAATACTTTATTATGTACAAAAACATACTTAAATTACTGTTACAAGTAATTATCTATGATGACTTAAAGCGGGTGTTCAATGTGTCCTCCATCTTCATAAATGCATGCGTGAGCCCTTCTGTGCAAGTCATTTACGGCTCGTGATAATGTGTTATGGTGAATGTTATGAAAAATTTCCATCACTTTGTTGCGCATTTCTTCCACCGAAGCATACCTATCGGTGTACGGTTCATCCTTCAAGTGTCACCATAGGAAGAAATCTAGTGGGGTTAGAACCACAGAATCTAGTGGGGTTAGTTAGTGGGGTTATGAACTACATTGAAACAAAAGTAATATTTGTTCTATTCAAAATTACAACAGACGCTGGTTAACAGTAATAATACCAGCAACAAAACAATTACTAGGTTAGACGAGCTAAAAGCAACTGTGAAAATTTGCAACAATGAAACAGCTGATTATTGCCTAGCAACACAATCATGTGTTACTGTTGTTCAATTGTAGCGAGCTGTACTTGGACTTACCCAATACACAGAGGTTGCGTTAGTGATGTTTTTAAATAATTTAAGTACTTTTTTTGTATAAAATAAAGTATTTGTGAAATTTCAACAGCTTTTTACATTCCATTGTACAATAATATTGCACTCTGAGTTAAATTTTATTGTTTGCAAATAGTAAAACATGCCTATTTAATAAGTGTTGAAATAAGAGTTTCTGAAACTTACAGCGCTCTTAGCAGCTAAACGGTCAAGTTTATCAAAATAACAACAAGAATAAAAAGGTCTTAAAATTGAATTTAAAACCCATATGAGTCATAAAAAATAGGTGTTTTCATAAGAAATTTCAAAGTTAGCCGCCATATTGGAAAATGGCGACCAAATTTTAAAATTTTAACTACGTAATTCTAATGAGCATAAAAAATAAGGTAAAGTTCCCAATTAAAAGTTTGCTGTAAAATTAATACTTTCTGAGATCCCAATGGTGGCCCCCTTGAGTTGATCACCCTGTATATATATGTGTTCGTTAACACGATAACTTGAGTAAAAGCGTCCGATTTTGATGAAATTTGGCTCAAATGTGTAAAATGACATTCATGACTTTAAGTTCGAAAACCAGAAAAATCGGACCATGGGAAGGGGGGTTTATGGGGGTTTTAAATTTTCCAAAAATCAGTTTTTTGCATTTTTCACCCTAAAATTTTTATAAAACTTAATTTTGGTATTGACCATGTTATAGAGCTTAAAAAAACAAATAATTTACTATTTTGAATTATTAACCTAGGTTAAGTGGTTGCGGAGAAAATCCAAAAAAACCTGCCCATAAAATCTCCCATGTTAATCTTATGGGAAAAAGGTTTTTGGCTTTTCCTCAGTTTATTTTAATGTAAACTTCACATTTGCTTTTACCAATCTGTTCAGTTCCACAAAACAATCATTTTGGTGTTTAAATTGTGATTCTACGCCCAACCGTTGCAGAGATAATCAAAGTGCTAAACACAGTACGTTGTCCAATGTTATCCTTATGGAGAATAAATAAAATTTGATATCTCGATTATTTATTAATGTATGTTGATGAAACTTGGTATGTGGCTTCAAGTAGTACTGGTATATTGATATTTGCAAAAAAAATTGATTTTTTGTTGATTATTCCCGTAGCAGCAAACCTCCGTACTCAGCCCCCATGTTATTCTCATGGAGAATAAGTAAAATGTACTGACTCCCTTAATTATGAACATAAATTAATAAAACTTGGTATGTAGCTTCACTTGGTTGAGTTATATTGATAATTATATAAAAACCCATTTTTCTGTTCCTTGTTGCAGCAAACCTGCTTTCTCAGCCCCCATGTTATTCTTATGGAGAATAACTAGAATGTCATATATCGCTTATTTATGATTGAATATCGATGAAACTTAGTATGTGGCTTCGCCTAGTTAAATTCTATTTATATTTGCATAAAAACCAATTGTTTCTGTTCCTTGTTTCAGCAAACCTACATACTCATTACCAATGTTATTCTTATGGAGAATAATTAAAATCGCTTATATGTGAATATATTTTTATGAAACTTGGTTTGCGGCTTTATGTGGAATTCAGACAAATATTATGCATTGGAAATTCGCTGAGTCTGCAGGTTTGCTGCGACGGGGGTATTGGTCAGTTATTTTAGCAACCTGCTCATTTACTGATCTCAATATCAATATGCCAGGTTTTTTGGAAGGATAGATTATCAGGTCATTACAGTTATTTAGATTAAATCAAAGCTGGCTAGGTAGGCTTTCTGGTCTCGGGTAAAAGGTCTCCAAGCCTCTGGTCCCTCACACACATTTCCAGTTCAATTATTTAGTTTGGTACAGGTATTTACAACACAGGTTTGGAAGAGACAGCAGCCCTTCCATTCTGGCATTGCAATCCCATTATTCCCCTATTAGTAGCAGAGTCAGCACGCCTAAGGGCAAGTCCCTAATAAACATTCCATAAGGGACCCTCATTCGCTTCACCAGAAGAGAACCTTTACTGAAAAAAAACTGTTGACTCCCCTCACATTCTCTGTAAGTACCGTGAGTAATGGTGTCGTTTGGTGTCGTGTGTGGTTGTAGTACACGACCCGTGGCTATGGTTGTTGTGGCGCGCACACCATCGCCTCACCCGATGGTTTTCACTCTTAGTGAATTACTCATTAGGCAGGTACTATCTATCATATATTGTCGAGAGTCACGATGTTGACCAGGGCCCAGGTTCAAGATTTTTAGGCCCCTATGCTCGACCTGTGATGCGGGTCCCCTTACCGCCTACCACTCACGTCAATGACCTTTTATAGTATGTGGTTTTAGGTTTTAGTATATGGTTTATTCGTGGTATGGGCCCCCTAATGGTGGGGGGCCAGAGGTATTAGGGACTGTTCCCTATGTTAAAATCCGGCCCTGACGTTGACGTTTTCGTACTATATGAAAGAGTAACGATGGGAAACGAAACGATGTGGGTTTTCAGTAATCTTCACCATTAATGTCACATAAATCTCGAGTAAAACTAATAAAAAGACAACAAATACACGAGTAAAAATAGTTTTATATTTTTTGTGTGATGAGCTCCTTTGGGCGCGCGCCTGTGTAGCCTTAAATCCGGCCATACCAGTACCTGTAATACAGATCCTGTACTCACTTTTGACTGGACCTTCTCTTTATCTAATACCTAATGCATAACATCAATATCCTAATATTTCAGATAAATAAAACTAGAAGCATCAGAATATCAAAAATATTTTTTTTTTTTCAATTTTCAAAAGAATCGGCATTAGTTTGTTGTAACCTGTTACGCCTTATTTGCTTTTAGCGAATTTCCCCTACAGGGAAGAAGCTATTACCGTAGTCGGCATGGTAAGACCTAGGCCCGGGACCATGATAACTTTTCGTTTTGAGGTCCCCAGACCCCAAAAACACCATTCGTTCGAAACTGTATATATATATATATATATATATATCTATATATATATATATATATATATATATATATATATGTGTCCGTGAGCACGATAACTCTCGTAAAAATTATCCGATTTTGATGAAATTTGGTATAAACGTGTAAAGCAACATTTATGACTTTAAGTTCGAAAACCAGCCAGATCGCTCTATCCGAAGGGGTATTTTGGGGGGGTTTTGTACCCCAAAAATGGGTTTTTCGACTTTTTTACATATAATTATGGAAATAGTCAAATTTTAGTTTTTCCCATTGGATTCAGCTTAAAAAAACACACAATTTGGTATTTTGATCATTTCTCTACGTCAATTGGTTACCGAGATATTGAAAGTGCTAAACACAGTACGTTGTCTAATGTTATTCTTATGGAGGAAAATACAAATTTTATATATCGCTTATTTATGAACGTATACTGACGAAACTTGGTATACGGCTTCATCTGGTTGTGGACCATTGATATTTGCTCAAAAAAACAATTTTTTACCAAAGGCTCTCGTAGCAGCAAACCTGCGTACTCAGCCCCATGTTATTCTTATGGAGAATAAGTAACGTGTTATCTCCCTTCATTATGAAAATAAATTAATGAAATTTGGTATGCGGCTTTACCTACATGAGTTATATTGATATTTGTATAAAACCCCATTTTTTGTGTTCCTTGCTTCAGCAAACCTGCATACTCAGCCGCCATGTTATTCTTATGGAGAATAATTAAAATGTCATAAATCGTTTATTTATGAATGTATATTGATGAAACTTGGTATGTGGCTTTATGTGGTATTAAGATACATATATATATATACATTGGAAATTCGCTGAGTACGCAGGTTTGCTGCTACGGGGGTATTTCTTTTCGTTCTCCTTATGTCAGCGTGCTGCGTGCGAACTCGTTTTTGACCATATATGGATTTCGTTTGTAGTATGACCTGTGAGTGTGTTGGTATTCTGTGTTCAGTTCGCTCAGCTGTGTTTGATAATCCTTGATCCTCATGGTTATTTACCGTGATAATATAATGAAAATGGGATAATGGGACATGTTTTGAGGTTACCACTGTGAAATGTCTGTCGTTCATTATGTTTTATTTTACAACTAGTTGTAGTTTAGTGTAATTAGCTTGTATAACGAAGAGTAAAAGCAAAATTGTGTATTACTGAGGACTTTGTCATAACTTGCTTTAGCTTTCATTTTACACTTTCAAGAATTAACATTGTTTAAGATCATGTTACCTGAAGAACATTAATGAACAGTTAGCGTGGCAATATAAGTCTTTTACTTGTTGATTGTGGTCGCATAGTTATGTTTTATGAAGTGTCTAAATTCCTGAAGTAGGACCATTGCTTTATTTTTACTAATGTTTAAAGGTTAGGTGGGTTTCAACTAGGCTAGCCTGAGGCTGGTTGAATCCTTATGAGTTATTGGCTTAAACTGCTGAGTTAAATTTTAACCTTTTAAAACTAATCCATTCAAGGGATTAATTCTATAATTTTCATTTTAAATACCGTACTTTAGGTGTGATAGGCCTACTGACTTAAACCTTTCAACTAACTCTTAGATACCTACTCGGCCTAGATTTAGGCTAGGACCATTAATCTTTTGGTACTTAAAAGGTGTGAACTTTGTTGTGTTATATAGTTTTTGTTATAAATAAAAATAACTTTCACGAAGCCAAATAGGTGTTTGCAAGTGTGATGTTGCAAACAACTATTCTTCTAACTGGAATTATTAATAGACAACCACTTTCTTAGGCTTATACTGTACCATTAACTTTCAAGGACTGCTTCAAAGTTATCCCTTATTCTATACCGAATGACAATTAAGCTATTTTATTGCAATTTTAGGCCTGACTGAACTGGTGACTTGACTTAATGATATTGGTAAAACAATTTCTCAATTCCATATTTCTCCTGATTGAACATACCTACTAAAGGGTTACTTAGTAACACTCCTAATATTTCAGGCAGTGTTAGTAAAATATAATTGCCTAATCAAGTTTAAGAAATTAATTTGTTTGATGCATATTATTATATTTTATCTTAGGTTCAGTTAGGTTATTTTATAGTCACACAAATAACTTATTTTGTCAAATAAACTTTTACTCTTCCTGGAATGATTCTGTTCCATTTTTTGTGAGCTTAGGCCTAATAGTTTTATCAAGTTCTACTTAGCCTATTTCAACTAACTACGGTAGATCTGATTCAAGTCCAGTGAATAAATTTCATGAACTGAAGGTCATTAACTTCATGATAAAAGTTGTTAACTTAGGCCCTAGCCAGGCTCCAACACTGACTATTTGTTTATAAAAACTGTAAATGTTGCAAGGGATAAAAGGAGAAAATGAGTAAGTTATCAGAGAAAGATTATTCTGTACCTTGTGAACCTAACTTAGTTACAAGTAAAACTGACATTCTTGTGGGTGAGAATTTATCTTTATGTAAAAGTGGTACTTTTGATGCTGAGTTTGACTTATTAGAATCTACTTTGTCTGAGTTGAAAGATGGTGAACTTGAAAGTCCCAGTAGTAAGCCTAATTGCAATGATCTAATTATTGTGCCTCATACAGAAACTACAAAATTATCAAATAACATTAGTAGTAATTCAAACCCCCAACAAAATCCTGAATTCCTTAAAGCTGCAAGTAAATCAACATCAGAATGTAGTTCATGTCAAGACACTTGTTATAATAGGCCTGACTGTATACATAAATATTCTTTACAAACAACTCAGCATTCTAAGTCAATATATAATCAAAGAGAAACTACTGTAATAAGTAAAAAAAAATCTGAAGCTGTATTCTCTCATTCAGGTGAAACCAAATCTGAAATTGCAAACAGCTGTTCTATAGAAGCCGTTAATAAAACTGTCTTGTTTGTTGACTTTGATCAAACCAGTAACACTAGTGATACAAAAGAATGTGATAGACAACCTAGTCTTTCATTGAAAAGTTTGGAAGTAATCAGTAACAATCCTAATTGCAGTGGTAGTTTAGGTCTTAAAAGCGAAGAACTAAGCCAAGCAACTAAACATTCTGATAAACTTAAAGGTTGTGATTTTGATACTGATGACAAAAAATCTCCCATTGATCTCTCTAATAACCTAGAAGAGCCTAATTTGGTAAATTACAAAAATTTACATGAAACTTTAGTAAATACTGTAAATAATTCTGAATACTCAACAAACATCGCTGTAACCATGGGTGATGCTGAAGTAGCAAGTGTGAACACTTCATGCCATCCTGATGGATCAAATAATGACTTGACTACTGTGGCAAATTCAGAATCCAATGGTTCAAAATTTGATTCTGAGGTTCCTCAATTAGAGGATCAGCGTGATAACGATGAATATGAAAACCAAGAAAAACCAGCTGAAAGCAAGGAAGAGGAATGTTTTAAAAGTCTGGAATCTGAAAAAGTCACACCCAAAAAACAGATCTGTGACTTTAAGGTAAAAGTTGAGTCACAAATTTGTAATGAAGATTTAAATGATGAGCCTAGCAAAAAGCAAGGAATATATTTTAGCACCCCTACTGTGACCAGGAAATTGCAAGAAGACTTAAACAATCAGTCTTCAGCTGCTCCAGATTTTGGGCTTGTGTCGCCGTTAGATGTGAAGTGTTTGAAAGGAAAGCAGAACCTTAAACGAAAATTTATTGGGCTTCAGCCTATAGAAGAAGTTGATGAAGATACTGATACTATCACCGAGAAAAAAATTAAAGTTGATGAAGACATGGATATAGTTGTTAATTCAGTTGCCCCCTCAAAAGCAGGCACTTCATCAACTCTTCCTTGCTATGAGGCGCCCGCCAAATCATTACTGAAAAAGTGGCAACCAAGCTGCTTGTCAAGAAATGTTTCAGCAACCAGTTTTATTGTACTCGATGAATGTGGAGAAACTGAATTTGATGATTGTCCAAAACTTAGTCAAGAACAAGATTCCTCAAGAGTTGATGACTTTGAAATAGCGTGCCAGTCCTTGACTGAAGAATTGATGAAGAGTTCTTCTAATATTGAGACTTTAGAGAAATACCACTCCCAGGTTCAACTTGAAAACCAGATGGATGACGAGAAATTTGATGAAATATTGAAAGAATTGACAATGAATGTTGACCTGGATGATAAAACTTGTCTTTCATTAAGATCAATGGACGAAAGTACAATAGATGAATCTGATAAAACATGTCATACACTGAAGGATATAGAAGAATCAGTTGACACTTCACTCTCTGGGACAGAGAACAAGGTCAAGGTGGATAATGAAAGCTCATTACCTGAAAATAATACAACAGTCATTGGAGGAAATAATCACATTTCCACTAGTGATGACCTAAGCATGGTAGATAACAAGGATGGCATTAAAAAAATTGAGCATGTAACGGTAGCTGAAACGCAGAAGATTACGAATGACAATACTGCTTCAGAATTAAAGTCAATTAAAGTAGAACCAAGTACAAGTGATGAAGAAGCATTAGATGTAGACGAGGAAGACTTTCTTTTGGAGGAGAACAACACTAAAGATAAACCTTACGAGTTTTTTGAATTCGTCAGTACAGATCCAAAGGAAAATGAGGATAACTATAATCCTGAGTGGCAGAAACTAGGCCGATTAACATCAGATGAAGAGAGGTAAGTTCTTTGAAACTTGAATTCTCTGTCATGTTTAAACAATTAATAAGCTCGTCCCTTAAAACAACACTTTTTACATTCTTACACTCGTGTTTCAATAAAGTAAGTTGCACTTTTTTCGGCAGAATTTTACAAAAGGTGAATTTGGTAATTTATCAGTGGATTACGAGTTAGTTGACTGCACTGGCCGGCAGCAGTGGCCAGACTGTCGTTTGACAGATGGTTAGCTGTCTTTGTGTTGTGAGTAATGGCTTCTTCCCACTCATTTCTTATATTATCAAAAAAATTTCAATTGCAAAAAAAAACATTTTGTTTTCCTAAAACGGCATACAAATGCACCATCACGATACGGTGATCATACTTTAGGGAACAACAGAATCGGGACCTTGCCATTCTCATACAACAAACAGTTCTGAGTGCTAGTAGCAGTTTTCAAAACTATCAAAAGATTAACCAAACAATTTGCTTCAGGAATTTTAAGAGAAAGTTTAGGCCTATATAAAATACCCCCGTCGCAGCAAACCTGCATACTCAGCGAATTTCCAATGGAGATATAAATGTCTTAATACAACATAAAGTCACTTACCAAGTCTCATAAAAATATATTCACAAATAAGCAATATATACAGTTTTAATTATTCCCCATAAGAATAACATTGGGGCTGAGTACGCAGGTTTGCTGCATCAAGGAACACAAAAAATGGATTTTTATGCCAATATCAATATAACTCAACTAGGTGAAGTCATATACTAGTTTTTACTCATTTATGTTCATAATTAAGGGAGACAGCATTTAATTATTATCCATAAGAATAACATAGGGCTGAGTACACAGGTTTGCTGCTACAAGAGCCTTTGACAACAAATCGTTTTTTGAGCAAATACCAATGCACCACAACTAGATGAAGCCGTATACCAAGTTTCATAAAGTTTCATAAATAAGCGAGGTATAAAATTTTTCCTTTCCTCCATAAGAATAACATTAGACAACGTACTGTGTTTAGCACTTTCAATATCTCGGTAACTAATTGACGTAGAGAAATGATCAGAATACCAAATTGTGTGTTTTTTTAAGCTGAATCCAATGGTAAAAACTAAAATTTGACTATTTCCAAAATTATATATAAAAAATTCAAAAAACCCATTTTTTGGGGTACAAAACCCCCCCAAAATACCCCTTCGGATAGAGCGATCTGGCTGGTTTTCGAACTTAAAGTCATAAATGTTGCTTTACATGTTTATGCCAAATTTCATCAAAATCGGATAATTTTTACGAGAGTTATCGTGCTCACGGACACACACAGACATATATATATATATATATATATATATATATATATATATATATATATATACAGTTTCAAACTAATGGTGTTTTTGGGGTCTGGGGACCTCAAAACGAAAAGTTATCATGGTCCCGGGCCTAGGTCTTACCATGCCGACTACGGTAATAGCTTCTTCCCTATAGGGGAAATTCGCTAATAATATTGTATTTTGTTATAGGAACAGGGCCCACCCAAAATAAAATTCCTAAAATCACCCTTGTCCCGATATACATTTTTTTGGGGGTGGGACATCTTCAGGGGACATTTCTTACCGTATTATCTACCAACCACTAATATATCACTCTTATCTGTATACTCCTATACAATATTACACAACATTTTAGGATAACAATGTTATGTAGGCTACATGTTTTTTGCCGTCACATTGTCGGTTGCGGACGCGCCAGATGCGTTCCAGGTGTCACATGGTGGGTGGCAGAGCACCCTCTTGTCACTGTGTTTCGTTCAGCAGACTAGCTATTGGCATGTGGATGTCATGGGTTTGTGGGGGTTGGGGAATGTCATCTTCAATGGTTTCACTTTTGCCATGTTGTCAGATTAATGAAGGATCACTGGATCGTTTGGTAGCTGTTTCAATTTCATGAATTGTTTTGAAAATAATTTAAATGTTAGGCCTATAATCTTTTTTATTCAAGATGTCGTCTGATACTATAGGCTACTATTTACGTGCTTGTAATTTTTGTAGCTTTCTTGTACTGTTGCTGTTGATTTCAAGTTGGTTCTATTTAGAATTGTTAGGGAAACCAAGATCCAAGGCAAATAAGGTAAAAAAAGTATCCTTAAAGTTTTGAAACTGGATGGAACAAAAAGTACGGTAATCAAATAGAAAAAAATTACTTTACTCAGGATTTCTTAAGAATTTACTACAACTTTTTATCTTGCAACTGAAATATTTTATTTGTGTACAGATATAAGGCTGTAAGAGATAGATGGCGAAGTCTTGTACCTCCAGATCCCAACCGAAATTTGACTTATCGTCAATGGAGGGTAAGGAATAACAAACCTCCTATTACGTTGTCACCTCTTAACAACAATCATCAATTGGTAAGTGTTTATCACCATTAAAACCTACCTAATTATGATTATTAGCTATAAAATGTGTTGCTTTCACTTACTTAAATATCTATGCAAATGCCAGGTCTTTAGGATTTCTCGCAAATGCATACTTACTGGTTATTGTTTTCTTTTCTTCTAACTCGAATAATAATAATTTAAATATTTGTTTACCCATAGACCTAGTCCTTATTTTAAATATCAAGAGGTTTTCATCATCATTGTTAGCGCAGGGTCACAGACTGGATATTTGGGATTGTCTGGGAATTTTTTCTACCGGAAAGTGCTAGAAATAGACAGGAGTTTCTCTAAAAATACAGGAATTTTCATTAAAGTGCTTTTTTAACCATAATGTTTAATATAAAGCTCGGTTGTCGTTTACAATGTACAACCAATAAAACACATTGTGGTTGTCCCACATCTCTTTTCATTGGATAAGACACGTTGTGATTGTTGTTTTTGGGCTTTAAAATGTGGGGAATATTAGTTTTCAGCCAATTAAATCATGTTAAATTGCTGTTTTTGGTCGATGAACTATGTTCTGGACATTAAATTCATCTTAACTACTGCAACACATCAGTTTACTTAAACTAATGAGGTGTCGCAACTGTGCGGCTATAACCAATTTATGGTAGGTATCTTTCAACATCCTCAGCAAAGAAATTCTTCCAAAATTTGACCGTAATTGTCGCAGTCAGGCTACCTTTTTCAGCCGATAAAACTGTTTTCGGACGATATAGATCCTACCATAATGATATTAGGTTGATATTTTATCTAGAATAATATGCCGCTCGACCGCCTCGTCCGGTTGATAAACCACCTTTCAGTTTTATGTTTCGGCCTAAAAAGTATGGTCTAATCCACTGATTTTGCCTGAACAAAAATTACAGCCTTAGTTTTTGGACTATTGAAATGAAGCCTAGCCTGTTAATTTTGCTGAATTCTTTTCAGGTTATAAAATTTGGTTGAATTGCCATTTATAGTAGGAAAATTACCTGCTTTGAGCAATAAAACACATTCCATCGGTATGTTTTTGGCTGTTAACACACATCACCGCAGTACATATTTGACCAACAAATCGCAGTCTGGCTGTTTTTTACCGATTGCCGTTTTTGGACAGTAAAACGAGATATTGCTATTTCCGTGAATAATCGTAGGCTTGGTTGTCGCTTCAGGCCAATAAAACAGGTTCCATTCCTTTGCTATCTAAAAAATGCAGTTAAATTGGTATTTGTACCGGAATTCAAGGCAAAAACCCTGTTTTTATCGGTAAAACATAGTCAAATCACTATTTTTCAACTGATAAAACGCAGTCAACAAATGGAGTTAACTCACCGTGATCGGCCAAGATAATGTAGGCCTAGTTAAAATATTGGTTTTAAAACAACTGTAGCCAATCGTGGGGTACAATATTTACAGGTAGAAAATATACAGAAATTTTTTAGGAACCATTTTTTTCCTGTAGCAGCTTCGCCATTTGTTTTAACTCCCACTCTGAAGAACTTTGTTGTCTATTTTGTTTAGTTTAATTTTTCAGTGCCCAAAAATTAAAATTAAAATGTTGGTTAGTTAACAGAACAGATTTGTAGACTTAGCCAGTAACTTAGTTTACAATAAAATCGCTCCATATTTTAAGTGCTTTTTATAAAGCCTAAAAACTTTGTTAGTAAATTCATATTTCCTTTCATATAAGAGAGCTGGACACTATACTATAGCTCAGGAGTAATTTCCGCACAGGCCTATGTGGCCTGTGGCTTAAGGCAGTTGCCCTTTTTGAGTATCGTAAAGATCAGTTTAGTGTGATATTGTCTTTTTACTCCTCTGTATTCAAATTTTTATTTTTTTACGACATACCAGAGGGTAAAAAAGATTATTGTTACTAAAACAAGGATAAATTGTGTAAGGGTCTATTCTACTCTCAGTAGGATTTCTGCCGAAAATAGCAATAAATTTATATAGGCCTATATTAACTTCCAAATGTGTCAGAGGGTTCTGACACATATCGCTGTGGCAATAAATAAAATTTAAAATCCTTGTTAATCTTTGGTGATCTTTCAATAGTTCTTCACAAAGAGGTATGGAGGTGAAAAGTTGTCTACTGTGACATTCCTACCTGAACCAGAGATTGGTTCAGTCATTCTCAGAACAACTTCTTTGCCTGAGTTATTGACATCAAAAGGTCCTTCAGGTTGGGACCCTACATATACCTCTAAATTGGCGGTGTAAAAGGTTTTTGTACATGCCATTGCATAAACTTTGATCCCGTACTTGGCGGGCTTATTTCTCATATATTGCCTAAAAGAGCATCGACCACGGAACGATTTCAGCATTTCATCGACTGTTAAATTCATCGTCACTTACGATGAAATGTTTCTTACATAGCTCGACAAAGTCATCAATCAAATCTCTAATAGGAGCTAATTTATCAGTTGACTTTCTATCTTCTCATGTCGTGATGTCGTTAAACCTGATACATCTCAACAAAAATTTGAATCGACTTAGTGACATGACGCATCTGAAAAATTCAACCCCGGTCCCATCAGTGGCCCATAGGTCTTCCAGAATTAGATTCCTGCTACGCATTACCCCTGCCATATACAGGATACCAACAGCCGCTCTTATCTCAATTGGATTAGTTGTTTTGCAGTCTCGTTCCCTAGAAAACTTTTGTTTGTTTGCGTTAATATAAATATTTGTGTAGCCCGTTATGTCATTGATTGTTTCATCTGGAAAAAAATGGCTCCATGACTCGACAGGAGACTTGGGTTCTTTTGCACTTTGAGCCACACAACCCATCCTCATTTGCAAAATATTTCTACTGGGTGTTTGAGCCTGGGCACCTTAATTCGGCTGCAAGTTCCAGAGCATTTTCCTACTTTTGCTCATCTAAGCTGCCTTACCGTTTTTCCTAGTTACGATAACTGCAGATTGCCGTTCTTGTAACGGAATACATTCAATGTCATCAAAATCATCTTCATCAATACTGATATTGTCATCAAAATCATCTTCATCAATACTGATATTGATATTGTCAAAGTCGTATTGCTCACCTGGAAATTCATGTCATTTACCTCTTCGTTTTCATCCCCGGAGTCCAAAGCTGTATCTTCACCATGATCTTCAGGAAATAATTCACGAGTAAAACTCCCAGTGGGCCTAGGTACATTTGCAAAATTACCTCTTTCCTACGCTCCTCTAATTAGCTTTTCTACGCTAGCTAAAAGTCTAGCGAGTCTCTCTTCCTCTTTCTCCATTTTCAAAAACAAAAACGAAACAAAGATTTACTGCGAAACGTTAACATGTAAGTGACTTAAAATAAACTTGATGCTCGCGGAGGTTTCGTCCACGTTTCTAAAACACAAACAGATGCTCGCGGAGGTTTCGTCCAGCCTTCTACAGTTTCACTCGTGACACTGACCTTGAACGAGGATTAGGGGTGGAGGGGCCTGTCAGTTGTTCCTAGAGAGGGGGTCGACAACGTCACCATCGAACAGTGCTGCCAACCCCAAACAACAAATTTACCCAAACAAAACGAGTTTTACCCGGAGAAAACCTCTGCTTAGCGTCCAATGGAGGGTTAAAAGCGTTTAAACGTATGTGCGCCAAGTGCCGATATATCGGCATTTGCATCTGCTATTTAAAAATGTGGTTGGAATAATAATACCATAATAAAAGTGATTTATTAGTAACAATAAAGAATACAAATACCCCCGTCGCAGCAAACCTGCATACTCAGCGAATTTCCAATGGAGATATAAATGTCTTAATACTACATAAAACCACTTATCAAGTTTCATAAAAATATATTCACAAGTAAGCGATATATACAATTGTAATTATTCTCCATAAGAATAACATTGGGGCTGAGTATGCAGGTTTGCTGCAACAAGGAACAAAAAAAATGGGTTTTTATGCTAATATCAATATAACTGAAGTAGGTGAAGTCATATACCAGTTTTTATTAATTTATGTTCATAATTAAGGGAGACATAGCATTTAATTATTATCCATAAGAATAACATGGGGATGAGTACGCAGGTTTGCTGCTACGGGATCCTTTGGCAAAAAATTATTGTTTTGAGCAAATATCAATAGACCACAACCATGTGAAGCCATATACCAAGTTTCGTCATTATACGTTCATAAATAAGCGAGATATAAAATTTTTCTTTTCCTCCATAAGAATAACATTAGACAACGTACTGTGTTTAGCACTTTCAATATCTCGGTAACCAATTGACGTAGAGAAATGATCAAAATACCAAATTGTGTGTTTTTTTAAGCTGAATCCAATGGTGAAAACTAAAATTTAAATATTTCAAATATTATATGGGAAAAATTCAAAAAACCCATTTTTGGGGTACAAAACCCCCCTAAAATACCCCTTCGGGTAGAGCGATCTGGCTGGATTTCGAACTTAAAGTCATAAATGTTGCTTTACACGTTTATACCAAATTTCATCAAAATCGGATCATTTTTACGAGAGTTATCGTGCTCACGGACACATATATATATATATATATATACAGTTTCGAACGAATGGTGTTTTTGGGGTCTGGGGACCTCAAAACGAAAAGTTATCATGGTCCCGGGCCTAGGTCTTACCATGCCGACTACGGTAATAGCTTCTTCCCTATAGGGGAAATTCGCTAAAACATGCTTTAACAATTCATATAACCTTGAATAATGTTATGCACATTCATACCACATAAACGTGGTTGATTACGGTATCCTATAAGCATTCGTATTGTTACAAGAACTGGCTGCGGTTTTAGTTTGACGTGTGGTGTAACCTGGTAGGCAAGGTAGAAAGTAACTCGTAGAGTGTGTAGGCTGTATTTTTATTATTACCAACCCAGTCCGATGCAGTTAGTAGCAGAAGCTGAGTGGACTAAGGCGTGATCCTCTTGTCCTGGGGGCAGCACTACTTGAATTGAGCACCCCCTGGCTAAGAAGATAATACATACGATTTAAAATACCATGATGTAGGCAATCAGATACATTTTTCGTATTAGAATAGGCCAAATACGACATCTTCTGAACAATCAACTTTGTTATGAACTGATTTTAGCAGTGAAATTATTGCATAAGATGTACAGTGGAACCTCGATAACTCGAACCTCAGGGGGAATGGGGAAAATTTGAGTTATCGAATATTTCAAAATATCGAGGTTCGACTTATCAAGGTGATTCTCCACAGACTTTGACTTATTGAGGGTCACGGTAACGCAATAGGTGGATCATGGAAAGGTAGAATCCTTACATCACTTTGTTCTTTTTATCATAAACAATCATACCGGATATTATTAAAATTAAAAAGGATTTGAACAATTTTAATATATAAAATAAGCCCAGAAATATTTTGTAAAGCTTCTTTGGTTAATGTAGTAGGGGATGAAATACTTCAAAACACTTCCTTCAGTGAAAATATTGTAGCGTAGGAAAGTAAACAAATAATGACTCATAGTTCGGTATTTTGGTGATGTTTTTCCTGTTCGACCACTTCCTGTCTATTTATAGACTTTTTTGCTCACTTCTTATCACCTGCCCCAAACAAATCTCTCCCCCTTATGGAAGTCAGTTCTGACCAACTGCGCATCAATTTCAATTTAGCTGAACATCAATGTACTGTAGGCTATTAAAATAATTTGCAAAACTAAAAGGGAACAAAACATGATAATTGAAATTGCAGAGCATTGTTGGAATTTGGGTGAAGCAAAACGATACTTATTTTTATTTTAAAATTGTCGAAAGAGTGTTCACTGGTGTTCCAACTGCTTCCCGATGTCACCGTTTTATTTCCTTTGTCAACAGCCTCAAATAATCTTCAACTTTTCCTCATAGGGTAGAGTTTTGCCAACACGTTTTGCTAAACTGCAAACACTTAGTAAAAACACAACCTGAAAACTACTTCTTTGTTTAAAATCCATTTATGGTGATGGCGAGCTTATGTTGTTTAAGAGATTATTGCGGACATTTTCCATCACTGATTAGTAGTGAAACTTGTTTTTACTAATCAGTGATGGAAAATGCCCGCAATAATCTCTGCAAACTACGTTTCACGCACTACATCCAGAACCTCTAATACTGGCACTGACTAACGACACACCGGACACAAATCTAATAAAATCAAAACCATTTTATTTCAGAATAATACATAATTTATAGCAATATGAGACTGTTCCTTATTTATGAAATGAAATCCTCACATAAGTGAAACCCGTGCATGAGGATGAGTGTGTTTGGTATGCGTGTTGCTCATCAACATATATTTGTCGGTTGTTTTATAGACACTAGGAGCACCCGGGAAAGAGATTTAGTGGGGGAGGGAGGGTTGAAATTTCCGGCTGCAAAGTCAGTGGAGGTTTGGTGAATGAACAACTTCGACTTATAGAGGTTCTCTAGTCAATAATTCGATTTATAGAGGTACGACAATTGTACGTATTCAAGTTATAGAGGTTCTACAGCTAAAACTTTGACTTATAGAGTTGCAGCGACAGGCTAAGAATACAGCAAAAATTTGAGTTATCGAGGTGTTTCCTGGTAACCCTTCGAGTTATAGAGGTAAAATAATATAGCATAAGGTAGGCAAGTTCAAGGGGAATAACAAAAATTCGAGTTATCAAGGAATTCGACTTATTGAGGCTCGAGTTATTGAGGTTCCACTGTAGATATTTGTTTAGAAAAATTAAATATTTACTCCCTTTGGATGTTCATCATGCTATTATTACAAATGAAATAACCTGATTCTGTTTCCAGATGAATGACAATGAAAAGAACCAGTTGTGTACAGCAGTTTTTGACAATAAAATTAAGAAGATAGTTCAGGAATTGGAGGACAGTAGAATGAACATTTATCGCGAAAGGAATAGAGAATTTGAAGAACTCGGTCGTGTTCAAGACGACGAACAAATGAGAGCGAACATGAGAGGTTTCAACTATCGTGAAATGGCGCAGCTGCACAGTAATCACTTGAACGTAAGTACTTGTACTTTTAGGCTGTATTTTTGCATGGCTATTTTTTTATATCTTTACAGGGTCGTCAGTCAACCGGGAATAATCAAGCAGTTTGAGGACCGGGGAAAAATAGTGAATAAACCGGGAGTTTCATTTGGAATTCAGGCAGTCCTGTAATTTTTCATAAACTCCAAAATGTTGATCCTTCCTTCTTTGTACATATTTAAATTATTTTGTATTGATTTTTTAAGAAGCAAATTAATCACGATTACCAGTTAAGGCATGATGTATCTCACTACCCAATCCACAAAAAGTCATGAGGTTTGGGCTCTTCCTTAATGACTATCTGATTAGTAGGGGTGTGCGAGTACTCGAAACTTCGAGTTTTCAGCCGAGTATTTTAATACTCGAACTCGACTCGAAGTTTTGAAAACTACTCGAAAGTTCGAGCGAGTATTTCCCGCCGATTTCCGGACTATCACTAACGATTGCGACCGGCCAAAACGCTTAGTAACGGCCGCAAAAGACGATCGCATCACGTAAAATCGGCCGAAAATGACGACCGCGAACGAATGCGACCGGCCAAAACGCGTAGTAACGGCCGCAAAAGGCGATCGCATTGCGTAAAATTGGCCGTAAATGACGATCGGACCGCGTAATTTCGGCCGTAATTAACGATTTCGTCATTTAATATTGATTATAAGCAATGTCTGGACCAGGTGAAATCGGCCAAATGACAACCGGGCCCTGTTTCATCGGCCGGAAACGAATGTCAAACCGTGTTTGTCAATACGTAATCCAGTTTGATTGTACTGGCCAAAACTTTGTATTGCTACTGATGTATTAGTCAGAAACCATGTTTAGATTATCAGATCTAGGGTGGTATCCAGATCCCATTACACTATTTTAAACTACCAACTGATGGCAAATACTCGCTCGAAAATACTCGAAACTCGAAAATAATTGGCACTACTCGACTCGATTACAAAAATCACTACTCGCACACCCCTACTGATTAGTAGGGCATATTCATCTGTTAACACGTTCAATGCGTTACAGCATATTTGTATGGGATTACGGTGGCGCGTTACGAGACCTATTGTTCTTGTTTGGTATGATTAAGGCTGTCCAATGCGAGACCTTGAGATCTCGTTGCTGAGACGATCTTTTGCGCATCATAACATTGAAACGAAAATAAACAGAGCACTCTGAGGTATATTTTGTGAACTATCACACTGTTGCCAACCTATAGCCCAGGATTTGAATATGACACAATAGTACGGGGCACCGAGATCTCGTACTGCACATTTATGAGAAAAAACACACCAAAACACACCACAAATCAGTTTAGGTTATTACAATAACAACAAACCACTTTTGGCGCAATGTTATGAACGGAACATGCTCAAGAGCTCCAAGCGGCCTCTGAGCAACTAAGCTTCGTTGCGAGGTCCGGGGGTCTCGTGTCGTACAAAAGTAATCATTTATTACTTCAGTGTGTTACGAGATCTATAGATCTCGTTTGCTGTCATGGTTACCAATTGACCCAGCAACCAACAAGTTTTATGGACAATATATATCTTATTTCTCTTTATTCTCTATGTCAATTTACATAGAATTATCGACACCATATCTGAGGGAAGAATATCATATTATGCAACCGCACCAAATATAGGTTATGGTACTAGACCTCGGGAGTACTTTAATGATATAAATCTCCTGTTTACTTTAAATTAATAAATGTTATGTGTTTGTATTTGTTTATTATCAAATAAGACATGTTTGATATAATTCTCTAAGGAAACTTTTTAAGTCGAAATTGTGGGAATTTTGGCAAATTGCAGGGTAGTGGGCGATGACTCAAATTAAAGGTCTTGATCCCAGGGAATTGGGAAAAATACCCCCTGTCGCAGCAAACCTATGTACTCAGCGAATTTCCAATGCATTTATATGTTTCTCACTACTACATAAAGCCACATACCAAGTTTGACAAAAATACATTCATAAATAAGTGATTTATAACATTTTATTTATTCCCCATAAGAATAACATTAGGACTGAGTACGCAAGTTTGCTGCAACGAGGAAGATAAGAAATGAGTTTTTATGCAATTATCAATATAACTGAACCAAGTGAAGCTACTTACCATGTTTTATTAATTTATGTTCATAATTAAGGGAGATATAAAACTTTACTTAATCTCCATAAGAATAACATTAGGGCTGAGTATGCAGGTTAGCTGCTACGGGGACAACCAACAAAACATTTATTTTTTTTTGCAAATATCAATATTCCAGTACATCGTGAAGCCACATACCAAGTTTCATCAATATACATTCATAAATAATGGAGATATCAAATTTTATTTATTCTCCATAAGGATAACATTGGACAACGTACTGTGTTTAGCACTTTGAATATCTCTGCAACGCTTGGACGTAGAATCACAATTTAAACACCAAAATGATTGTTTTGTGGAGCTGAAGTGATTGGTAAAAGCAAATGTGAAGTTTAAAATAAAATTAACTGAGGAAAAGCCAAAAACCTTTTTCCCATAAGATTAACATGGGAGATTTTATGAGCATGTTTTTTGGATTTTTTCCGTAACCACTTAACCTAGGTTAATAATTCAAAATACCATATTATTTGTTTTTTAAGCTCTATAACATGGTTAAAACCAAAATTAAGTGTTTTAAAAGTTTTAGGGTGAAAATGCAAAAAACTGATTTTTGGAAAATTTAAAACCCCCATAAACCCCCCTTCCCCTTCGATTTTTCTGGTTTTCGAACTTAAAGGCATAAATGCCAGTTTACTCATTTGAGCCAAATTTCATCGAAATCGGACTTTATTACTCAAGTTATCGCATTCATGGACACATATATATATATATATATATGTATATATATATGTATATATAAATTTGAACGAATATTGTTTTGGACTTCTCTGGACCTCAAAACAAAAAGTTATCATGGTCTCAGGCTTAAGTCTTACCATGAGACCTACGGTAATAGCTTCTTCCCTATAGGGGAAATTCGCTAATAGCAGAATTTCTAAAAAGTTACCAGAAAACTGGAAATTATATAAAATATCCCCTATAAGAAAAGCATGGGGATTTAAAACATCTGCGTTGTTTAAATCATAACATGTGTATTACGTGTCTACTTTGTTTACGAACTTATGTGTGTTCCTTACCTATACAGTTTTATTTTCCTCCTTATGTAAAGAATAAATAAACGGTATCAGGAAACTGACACATACTTTCTCCCTTTTAGCCCAACTTTAATGGATAAATTACTTTTTATTTACCAAGCAATAATAATACAAAGCACGGTCGAATGTACAGAAAATCTCGTAAACAAGTTGTTTTTAAAAAACATCCACCCAAATCCCTGCTTTGGAGGCACTACAGAATCCATTGCTACACTCGTGGTTTTAATAGGGGAAATGCCCCCTATTCCCCGCAGGGTTATTAAGGGGCAACATATTTCAAATTTCCTCTGTTGGTCAATGCTAACTTGACAAGCATATCAAGTTTGATTGAAATTGATCAGTAAATACGAGAGAAATAGTAATTTTTTTATTCTCCATAAGAATAACATTGGACAACGTACTGCGTTTACCGCAAAATGAAAATTTCAATTTTCTCCGAAACCAGCAATCGTAGAATAGTAATTCAAAATACTAAATTATTTAGTTTTTTGAGTTCTTTTTAATGGTGAATAGTAATATTTTTTATATTTATGTATTTTTATGAAAAATCCAAAAAACTGAATTTTTGATGTTTTAAGTCCTGTAATTTCTGAACCCGAATTTTTACAGGAATGCGGGTGGTGTCGTTTTGTTGGAAAACTAAAGTTCTACAAACGACTAAAATTTAATCAAAATCGTTAGAGCCGTTTTTGAGAAATTTGGATTTTTCATGTTTTTTGGTGGTTTTTGGGGGATAATTACCCTTAAAAATCAAAAATTCGAAAAAATGAAAAAAACGCCTGGAGATATCGTGGATTAGTACCTACATACCAAATTTCATCAAAATCGGCCCATTGGTTAGGGCTCTAGCTCTGTACACATCCACACAGACACACACACACACACACACACACACACACACGGACACACACACATACACACACACAGACAGACATCACGTAAAAACCACTTTTTTGGGTTCAGGGAGCACCAAAACAAATATTTCCACTAACAACTCAAATTCGAAAATTTTGACGAAAACAATACTTTCTCCATATACTATGTATAGGGGGAGAAAGTAAAAAATCTGATGAGGCAAAGTATTGGAGAAAGGTTATGGACAATGGACCCTTCAAGCCACTAGTCAGACATGTTTGAACAGTCATATGTTTACCAAGAATAGCTTATTTTTGTAAACAAGTATGACACTTGTAAATAAGTAAATAAATATATTGGCCTATGTCTCGGAACCGGGAAAAATAATAATTTTCTGGATTTTAAAATCATAATAACAACTTAATTTGATGAACTCAATTATATTTTATTCATTCAGTTATCAAAATTACAGTGCAGCTATGCAATCCTTTTTTTTATTCAATGTATATAAATAGGCTGACAAGACAGATTTTAGGTAAGAAATCTCAATGACGCATCATGGCGAGACTATTATTAAATGTAGGAACATTTTGATACCACCAACATGAATAATTATTGGTACTTTCTCTTTTTAAATATCAGTGTATCAGTGTTGGTTAACTGATGGTAGCGTAATATCCAAAGAAAAGTTAGAGGAGGGTTGGTATTGAAAAAAGTAGGGTATTTCCCTTTTTTAAGTCGTTTAAACTTGCACTCACACATAAGTGAGTAATGTTATAGACCTACATTTTTGTAAGTTAAATTTAAGTTTTGGATACATTTATATCCAAATATTGACTTAAAACGGTACTTAAGACTTATGACAAAGAGGTAACTACGAGCTTACATTCTTCCTCATTTCACAGACAGGCGATAGAACAGATAGGTAACCCTTCCTCTCTTATTGATGTTGGTGATTGTGTTTATTTTTCATGACAGTTTGATTTGATACCAAGGGTACAGTAGACTTAGAAATCCGGTTCACGGTTATCCAGAACGGTGATCTTGATTTTTTTTTTTGTTTGGTACTAAAAAATGGAGTTTCACGGTTTAGCGCCTTTGGTTTTCACTCAATTATCCTGCATCACACAAACGCCATGGAGTTTTCTTTATCAGGCACGCTGTGTTTCTGTGCCGTTATCCGTGTTTTGTTATTGTATACGTTCCCGGTGCGCTGCTCCGTTTAGGTATTTTCCTTTTGATTTCTCATCATTTGATGATGTTAATCAGTAGACCGGTGACAGTTTTTATTACAGTATTCTTTATTTATGCTTTACAGTGGTATATTAAATCTTTACAAATGTACATACATTTAAATATTTTCTGTTTAAACTACAGGTTTATCACGGTTTTAAGTAATACATATTGTTTCTCTTAATCCTATCTTTTTTGTGTTTTGAGCATACTCTTGGCCTCGTTGGTGACGGATTACCAATGTTCTACTGTATTACAGAGTGTTTATAACTTTTTTTTGAACCTCACTCATATATTAGCACATAAACATAAACGCATATTGTCATAATCGTTCAGTATAAAGGCAGAATTTATGATTCATGCCCACAACCGAGAAATCCTGATTTTTCAAAATCCGGACTGATTGTCCGCTACAATAGTCCGGATATCTGAGAGTCTACTGTATCAATACTTTGTTTTGATACTGTATTGCTACCAAATATCGGATTGAAGGCTTGCATTAATTTAAAACAAATGTTTCGCTTATGGAAAAATGTAGTGGGCTCTACGAATGATAAATGGAAAGCTGGCATATTAAGAACATTCGCCTAGTCTTGTTTGGAAGCCAGGCAACCGGTAGAAACCTGCATGAAATTATCGGACTCATTCAAATGTAATCGTGCCGCATCCCAAGACTATGAGAGATCAGGGGCCCGCTCCGGTTCATTACAGCATGTATATTCATAGGCTGATGAAACAAACCTGTCTCATTTAATGCAAATAGTAGTGTTTTGGGCAAATCAGATATTTTTGAAAAGGGGTTTTACCTCTGGAAAAGGTCGTCTATGATTTAAATGTCTTATTTTACAATAATATTGCTCCGTAGAACCCTAGTTAATAACTTCCCCTTTTTCCAGCAATGTCGGGTTGTGAAAACCCAATATGACCAGGAGCTGAAACGAATTCAAGACATAACTGAGGAAAAGATACGGATTTTGAGAGAAGCCAGTGAGGAAGTTCTCTTATTCCAGAAGTTTTACAAAGGTGTCGGTGCTAGAGATGATAATGACTTATACATGACGGACATTCAGGTCCAGGAACTCATGGAGACTGAGGAAATGCTCGAGCAGTACAGAGTGTTCTACGAATAAGTGGCGCTACAGTTACCTACTCATACGGTTGGCATAGTATAATATGCACAGAAACTAATGTAATAACCTGAAAGATGCGCTGACGAGTCTAGGCTCAAAGACTTTGATTTTATTAGTCGTATTGTTATATAAATCGTGATTATAAGAAGAGTGTTTATATATTTTGTATGGAAAAGACATTCGATGTAATATCTTTTTTATTGCCATTTTGTAAGTCGTTGATCAAAATAGATCAATAAATTCTTTGTATGGTAGAATATTTTGGGAAAATTTTATTTTATTATCAAGAGATAGATCACTGCTGAGGATCAGTTAATTGTTTGATTTTGTTGTTAGGAAAGTTTGAGTGGGTTATTGTGTTCCAGACAAATAAATTCATATCTGCCATTGCTTTAGATTATAATGTCAATAACGTTAGTAACCTGTCCAGTCAATAAATGTGGAAAATGCAATAACCTACTCAGTTTTTTATAATAACGATGTACAAAGAAAAGTATTCCTAAAAAGTGTTAAGCTACTTTTTGATTGAGGTGAAAAGTTAAGTACCTATGGATTTATCTTTGTGAATAAAAACTTGTTTATATAGATAAATTATATGAACAATCATATAAGGTTATATTCATTTTTCAAAACATTTTAGTGAGTCACTTCTGACCTAATCTCTTATATTATTTGTGATTTTTATATTTTGGTATATCTAATTTAGTTTCTATTCTTGACTACTCGTAGCCAAATTGGTGTTAACACGCAATAATCCACATTTTTTATACATGAATTAATTGATATTAATGTCATACTTTCTGAAGTAGGCCTATCAAATTTTTATGTCAGAGTTGTGTATATTTTTCTTTAATAGAAGTTTAATTTTGTTTGAGTTCAAATTAAGCTATATAAAACTGAAAATAAAACAAAGGGTAGGAATCAGAACCAATTTAATTATATTAGGTATTTTGCCAAGACCTAATAAAAATATTAGGACTATTCTATTCAGTAGATAATAAAACAAAAACAGTTATTTTGAAATTGTTGGTGTTAAAATGAATACCGTTCTTAACATGAACACTGCAGCTGGCACGTTTAAGCGTGATAATTGCTTATCCTTGTTACATAATGACTGAAAACCTTATCAGCTGCAGTACGCATGTTAAAAAGTGCAGGACTTGTACGGTCTTCTCCATAAACATGATTTAAGTATTTTTCAGTTAGGGAGGCAAAATTATCTTGGCAGTGATGTATCGGTGAGTGTTTTTCTTTTATGTAAGATTTGAGTTGTTGGTTAAACAAATGACATAAATCTGATTCTGTGTACACAGATGTGTTTAACGTTTGTTACCTATAGGTTAATCTAAAGCACAAAGTATACGCTTTTGAGAACATTAAACCCCTGTAATCACTACTGTCTGTTACGTACTTGAACGTCTTTAGTTTTCAATATAAGAATACAAAAAAATTCAAAATTTAAGTGTATCCAAAAAATATTGAATTTAGGGTTTCAACTATCCACATTAACCTTGCTAAGACGGTGGATAGCGACGGTAGTAGTTTTGTTCAAAATTAGTTTTGCACTACCTTACATTTTCTTTAGCCAATTTAATTGCCCTTATCTGCTGGTTTGACCAGTTGAGTGAAAAGGTCTAAGTTTAAATCTTCCACATCTGAGTTTGCTACTTTTGTACCTATCTGCACAAAACAAATGTGTATGGCCCCTAGAAACAAATGTTTAGAGTTTTATATATTCAGGGGCCCGTTTCACGAAAGTACAAGTTATATATTCACTGGTAAATCTAGATAAACTTTAAGTTATGTAGTCACAGGTGTTTCTCAAACAGAGAGTTACAAGTATTTTTTAACCAGTAAAATTGAAAACATTGAAACAAAAGATACCACTCCATCCAAACTTGTGGCAGTCAAATCATTATTGTATTACAACAATTTTAAGAGATAGTTTTTGGGAACACTTTTTATATAATTTGTTTTTATTTGTTCAGTCAATCAATTTCAACTTTGTTTATGTATTTTATATATTTTGTGCTAAATTTATTTAAAACATATAACCCTTTTAAAGGTGTTTCACATAATAACACCTTAAAGCTGTTTTGGTTGAAATTTAGGATTGTAAACTTTAACATGTCAAGCTAAATAAAACCGAATCCGTATTCTTCGTGGGTGTTCAAGCTCCTAACAGGACATGTTCCTGTGAATGAAATCTTTCTGTTATCCTCTTACACTTAACCTAGGTCTCCCCTAGATATTCATAGTTGGCATTTTTATTTTTGTTGTTTTGAATATTATTTTGTTATTTATTTAAGTTTGATTTTTACAGAATACCCAATCGGGTTTTAATGTGTACCTGTAACTCCTAAGTCATTTGACAATTTAAAATAATTTAGTTGTTCACAGGCCTGCCCAGAGAAATTTCTGACCCTTGGGCAAATTTGAGTATGGGCCCCCTTTCGCGTGCCCTTATTGCGTCCGGATCCCAAGTTGGTGACATTTTTGTTGACAAAAGGTTTTGCCCAGCCCCCCCCCTCCCCGACAAGCCTATGCCCCATCCGAATCCAAGTTGGTGACCTTAGACATCAGGTTTTGCCCTGGCCCCCCCTCCCCGACAAGCCTATGCCCCATCCGAATCCAAGTTGGTGACCTTAGACATCAGGTTTTGCCTGGGGCCCCCACCCGATGGGCCCGGGCCCCCCTAAGAGTCTGGGCCCCTGGGCAATTGCCCCCCTTCCCCCCCTCTGGGCAGGCCTGGTTATTCATACGTTTGTAATTTTAATACTAACTGTTTGTATAAAAGCTATGATTTTACATTCTAATAGATTTTGCAAGCATTTATTTAGTCTGCACCGCAAAATACTTGTTACATTGTTGTTAATTAATTGTTGTTATCAACGATTAAACCTCACGACTTTGTCCGAATTATATTAATAAGGAACCGCTTAATTATTGATTACTGTATAGAATTGATTATCCAAACGAATTGGTACCTAATGACCAAATATATTATGTGAAACCCTTTCATTCAGGGAGTGTTAACTAAAACGTTGTGGGGAAAAAATTAAAATTCAATAATTAATTAGGCTAATTTATTTAATAATAAAACTTATTTTTACAAGTAATGCATTAAAAAAACTATAGCCTATGCTGCAGGGGCAGTTAGGCCTTATGAGCGGGGTTTTAATTTTGCTATGACTTAATTGTTCTGTGTCTGGTTTTTGACACCCAGATTAATTTTTTTGTCTTTATTTTATATTTTTTAAATTTGTATTGTACCTACTGAAAAAACTGCCTGGGCTGGTGGGTTCTGGAGCCTGTGTCTATATAGGTGTACAGCTTTTGGTTTGGTCCGTCTAAAGTAAATTGTTACATTCTACCTACAATTTATCAAAAACCCTTTCTTTTAACACAGCTTGCAAAACCTATTCAAAGAATGTACATTTAATGTTACAACTTGTTTATTTTCAAAACCTTAACTAAAGAAGTTTGGTGGTATTAGGTTTTTAGGGCTATGTCAGAATATATAATTTAGTGCCTTATTTGCCTGTATTAGTAATGATGTAAACTGGGTAGTACTTTAATTCCTGTTTCGATATTTTTATATATTTCTGGTTTTTAAATAAAGTTGGAAAAATGTTATCATGAGGTGTTTCTTTAGCCCTAGATAATTTCTTTCGCTTTTACATCCAAATTGTTCATTATACGCCATTTTTAGTGTTTGAAACCAACCTGACTTACCCAGTATATTGTTATTCCTATTGGAATAGAAATGTCACTTCTTTCAAAATGTTAGAAACATATGGGAAAAGAATAATTGTCTTCTCTCATTCCAATCAACATTACTAAATTAACGAAGTTTAAAACAAACTATTCAGGAAAGTCACGGAGGTTATGAGAAGAGTAAATGTGTCCTCCGGAAGTGGGGAAAATTAACTTTTTAGCTTAAGATTTTTTTAATCCTGCCTTTGGTATTCTTTCGACTTCATGGGTAGTTCAAAAACTCGAGAGGAAAAAACCTCTTATAGTGAAAATCACCATTGATTGAGTTAGAAATTCAGTTGACTGTCCTGACAGTCTCCCCTGGGTCAATTCTGAGGACCCTTTAAGTTGGGTAGATGGCTGATGATGAAAAGAATCACACCTCTGGTGCCAATACCATTACGCAAACTTTCCGTTTCAAGAAAACATTAATGTATGCCGTTAGACTTCATGTAAGCGGTGAGAGGGGTGACGCGTGAGCAACTGGGAAGTGGATAGGTGGGGCGCGCAGCGCTGTGCGGCAGGGAGGGGAAGTGAGTAGCCGACAATAACGCTATGTGGAAGTCGCTACGGCCGCAGATCGAAACACACTGGTCCGGTTGGTTCCCCCACCACTCTACCGTCGCATCCTAGACCCACCACTAACATGAAATCTGACTGGCCTGTAACGTTATGTCATATCATGATGTTTACTTGGCACAAACATTTGCAGCATAATGGTACTGGCGCCAGAAGTACAATTCACTGACCAGTCCGTCAGCCATCTACCCAACTTAAGTGTTAACACAATAATAGACACAGGGGCAGACTTTTATAACAGTAACGGGGTTTCCGCCAGACTCATAAGTGATTTTTGGTCTGGATTCGTAATCATTCTAACCCTGGGAATTCAGATCCAGGATTGTTTGGGACAGACTCTCAACAGTGTCGTGCCTTGGTAGGTGCAGCAAGGTCACGCGTTGCTGGGTGCCGGGTCACATTGGAATCAGGGTCAATGAGGCTGCGGATGAGCTGACAAACTTGGCATTGTCGGCTGCACTCATTGGCCCTGAACTCTTCTGCGGAATCTCGTGAGTTTGCAGGTCATTCCATCACATCATGGGCTCGGGAGAGGCACTGAAAGAGATGGGCAGAGCTGCTCACACTGAGGGTAAGTAAGCTCACACCCTTCACTCGCCATAGTAGCGGGTGGCTTCTGACATCCTGAATCTGGGTATCAAACAATTGACAGGGTTAGTCAATGGACATGACACTTAAGGAAACACTTGTTATGCATGTGGGTTTTTGGCGGGGATAATAGCTTGGGGTGGGGGACTAAAGTCCACTATTGAACCTTTGCAAATTATTCAAAAATCAATTCTCAAAGCTGCTCTGGGCCAGAGGAGGCAGTTACCAACCGATGAACTCTTAACATTTTTGGCGTATTAAATATCAGGCAGGAAACACACTCACAATTTATTTTTAGTTCAGGCACACACGAGCATTCCACACGTCATTCAAGAAACATAGGTATCCAAACCATTCAGCTAAATAAATATTTGTCCACAGCAAACTCCTTTTAGATAGCTCATATTTTGTACAGACACATTCCTCTACATATCAGGAATTTTGAAGGTTCACTTAGTTTGTTCAAGCAGTATCTAAATATTTGGCTATCAGAAATTGGGAGGGAAGGCGCAGAGTACGTTATAACCTCGGGTTACAGGATTGCCCGACCTTGACCTTAAGACGGTATCTTATCAGCCAACCCAAGCCATATTTTCTCCCAGTCCTGGTCATATTTCTGATACTGAAATTAATATGAAATTATTTATTTATTTTATAAAAAAAATGCCTCCTATTCATCCCTGTTGCTCACGTTTTGAATTTTTATTACAATTAATTCATTTTAGCGAATTTCCCCTATAGGGAAGAAGCTATTACCGTAGTTGGCATGGTAAGACCCAATAGGCATGGTAGTCCCCAGACCCCAAAAACACCATTCGTTCGAAACTGTATATATATGTGTCCGTGAGCACGATAATTCTCGTAAAAATTATCCGATTTTGATGACATTTGGTATAAATGTGTAAAGCAACATTTATGACTTTAAGTTCGAAAACCAGCCAGATCGCTCTAACAAAGCAGATCGCAATTTTGGGGGGGTTTTGCCCCCAAAAATGGGTTTTTCGAATTTTTTACACATAATTTTGGAAATAGTCAAATTTTAGTTTTTCCCATTGCATTCAGCTTAAAAAAAACACACGATTTGGTATGTTGATCATTTCTCTACGTCAATTGGTTACCGAGATATTGAAAGTGCTAAACACAGTACATTGTCTAATGTTATTCTTATGGAGGAAAATAAAAATTTTATATCTCGCTTATTTATGAACGTATACTGACGAAACTTGGTATACGGCTTCATCTGGTGGTGGACCATTGATATTTGCTCAAACAAAATTTTTTTACCAAAGGCTCCCGTAGCAGCAAACCTGTGTACTCAGCCCCATGTTATTCTTATGGAGAATAATTAAATTGTCATGAATCATTTATTTATGAATGTATATTGATGAAACTTGGTATGTGGCTTTATGTGGTATTAAGATACATATATATGCATTGGAAATTCGCTGAGTACGCAGGTTTGCTGCTACGGGGGTATTTTATATTAAATCTATTTTTTTTCTTCAAAATTTACAAATCAAATGAATAACGGCTTGCTTGTACCCTCTCACAGGCATCTGCCCATATGGGTACATTTCCGAAATGAAATGTAAAATATTACATAGCCTATGAATTTTTTCTTTTAATTTGTATTGTGTAGTTTTTAATGTAATTAAACCTTTGTCCAATATTTTGGAAATATATTTTGAATTTGAATCTTCAATGGAGACCCAGCGGGCAATATGAAGAGACTGCTGACCATCTGCTCTTTAACTGTAACGCTCTGGATGAGGTTAGGGCTGCCACTCTCGGAACCATGTTGAGGGGTCTACCTCGGAAGAAGTTTGTATGCAGGTTACAGCAGTTCATCAGGCTCCTGCAACTCGATGGGTTCAGAAACTAACAATTCAACGGGGAGCGCAAATGCACTAGCATTCTGAAACTCTGAAACTAGCAATGGGGCCCCACTCTAATCACCTGTGCACTCTGAACACGTGTCCTTACTACAGAATACTATCTGGCAGTCGAGATCAAAGTGCTGAAACCCTGTTCTGAGAAGCTGATCCATCATGTGTTGGAAATGCCTTGTGTTCATTTTTAGTCCGAATGAAAAAGATTTACATACTTTTCCCCAAATCTGTAATATGTCGAACAAATTTATGAGAAAATTTATTTCAGAGATAATTTTAAAATAGAATTATCCATGGATCTGTGGCATCATAATAGTAGATGTAGTTTTTAGCGAATTTCCCCTATAGGGAAGAAGCTATTACCACTATTACCGTAGGTGGCATGGTAAGACTTAAGCCCAAGACCATGATAACTTTTTATTTTGAGGTCCCCAGATGCCAAAAACACCATTCGTTCAAATTTTTATATATGTATATATATATATATATATATATATATATATATATATATATATTTATATATATATATTTATATATATTAATAATCAAATGAAACATTTTTAAAAGTACCATTTATTTGAACGAGTTCGAAAACCAGATGAATCGCACCATCCGAAGGGGGTTTTTTGGGGGGTTTTGTACCCCAAAAATGTGTTTTTTGGAGTTTTTACATGTAATTATCATTTAAATCAAGTTTTAATTTATACCATTAAATTCAGCTTAAAATAACAAACAATTTGGTATTTTGATCATTGTTCTACGTCAATTGGTAACCGAGATATTGAAAGTGCTAAACACAGTACGTTGTATAATGTTATTCTTAAGGAGAACAAGAAAAATTGTATATCTGGCTTATTTATGAACGTAAACTGGCAAAATTTGGTATATGGCTTTATTTGGTTGTGGTTTATTGTTGTTTGCACAAAAAAACAATTTTTCGCCTATGGTTCCTGTAGCAGCAAACCTAGGTACTTGGTCCCCATGTTATTCTTATGGAAAATACTTAAAATGTTATATATCAGTTATTTATGAATGTATATGGATGAAACTTGGTATGTGACTTTAGTTAGATAAGTTCTAATGATATTTGCATAAAAACCCATTATTTTGTGTTCCTTGTTGCAGCAAACCTGCGTACTCATCCCCAATGTTATTCTTATGGAGAATAATTATTATTTTTAACATCGCTTGTTTGTGAATATATTTCTTATGAATCCCGTTAAGTGTTAAGTTATATATCCATTGGAAATTCGCTGAGTACGCAGGTTTGCTGCTACGGGGGTATTTTGTACATATGAACGGTTTGTCACTGTATTTGACTTCAGTTGTTTTGTGAGTTGTTGGATCGACCGAGTAGTCAAGGCGACTCTGAAACCATGGCAGAAAACCATGTCTTGATTCTTTAATTTTCAGCCCACTACGTCATTATTTCTCAACTGATTTGAACAAGAGTACACTTAAGGCACTAGACGCCAAAGCGGTGAAATCCTCTGCCACAATATGACTGACTTAGGCCTGGACATCATTGCAGACTAGACCATGGTAACTTAGAGTGAGTGTGTTGGTATTTTTTATGACCAAAAGAAGGAAGAGTTCTGAGGACTAAACTAAAAGTATAGCGGTCCTAGGTAAGGGTCCGGAGGAATCAAATGGATATATCGGTACAACGTTTTCTCAAGCATAGCAAATGGACTCCAGGAAGACCATACATTATGTCCATAACTTTTTTCCTCCCTCTCAAAAGAAAACAAATTTTGGCTGTGATAACTTTAGATTGGTATTAAACTGTAGGCCTGTTTCAAAGCAACCATTATAAAATAATAGCTATATAAAATAGGTATATTTTCTAATACTACTAATATCTACCACTGTGTGATATCTATTGTAGGCTATGTATGGGCTAGGGTATACTTTATGACGAAAAATAAACCTTCCCAATAAAATTTGTATTAGGTTAAGCTACAGTACATTGAAAATATCAGCTGTTGCATAAAATTATCCCCAAAAAAACAATATTTGGTAGGGTATTGTCACTTAAATAACTTTTATTCCAAATATACCCGGACAGGATGTTAAAGCTTGATACAAAACTCATGATTACATGAAGATGCTTTTATTTAACAGATAGGACTCGTGGGAACTCATGAATGGGCCAGATGGATTTATTAATTACCGGTATTCATCATCGGAACATGTTATTTATAAAAACTTGAAGTTTAAGCCTAAGTTTAGTGGTACTAACAATAATGATAAACTTAGAATAAGTTAGGCGTACATTGTCAATTTACATCCTTTACCCAGTAACTTAAGTCCTTAGGCATTTTCTAGGTTGCTCCAAGGCGCATTTACAGTAACTAAAACTCAAAAACAATATATTCTACATAGAAACAAGTTAAGTTGCGTAGGCTATACTAAAAGCCTTCATCTCTTTCTGAGAACTTAAGCTCAGATGTTCAGTAGGCTAATTCATCCCAGAGCTTAAGATTACACAAAAATTACTGAAATCTGCTTGCAATTATAGCTTGGCTGGTTTAGTAATAAAACTAAAACACAAAATCAAATTAAACACAACATAAATATCCTTATTTCGGATGAACACTTGATCTTCATCTGCCTGTTGATAACTAAACTTAATACAGACATTTTATTCCAGGGCTGATGCTCCAGAAATTATTTCAATAAGTTCTCTAGTGATAACAGCTTGGCGAGTTCTATTGTAGGTCAGAGTTAGCTTGTTTATCATATCTCCAGCATTTTTGGTAGCATTGTCCATTGCAGTCATTCGAGATGCTTGCTCACTACAGGCATTTTCTTTCATCGTGTAATACAAAAGAGATGCCAAAGAAAACTCTAGGTAACTATCAAGCACATCTGATTCCAATGACTCGTAAGCAGTGGCGTTTGGCGCGTTGAGGATTTCAGCTTCATTAAACAACGGAACCTGGGCCACTTTGTAGGAAGCGATATTATGGAATTTATTAAAATATATCTTGCCTTCTGTAAAGGTAATCTTTAGATCGTGAATGGCCATTGCAATTTGTGAAGCATCCAAAAAGGTAGGGGGAAGGCGTCCGACTTCATTTGCTGATAAAACCACATTTTCTCTGTAGGTAAACTGCATGAGTGCCCTCATTCTGTCTCCAATACAAATTATTTTGGTTCCTCCAGGAGTGGTTCCAAGCTCTGTTTTTATAGCCTTAGAGATCTGAGTATGGACAGCACCACACAGTCCTCTGTCTGAACTTATAGCAATTATCAGTTTTTCGGCTTCAGGAGCTTTTTGTTCCTCTGACTTTGCTACTTGTGCTCTGTCAAAGAAAACCTGTGTTCCTTCACCATGAGGTCTTGCACCTTCGAGTTCTCTTTCAGCTCGAGCGTATTTAGCTGCTGATACCATCTTCATGGATTTTGTTATCTTTTGAATATTCTTTACTGATTTTAAACGACTTGATATGATCTGAAGTGTTGCCATGCTGACAAATATTAACCTTTACACTTAACCTTCCCACTAAAGTTTATGCCTGTTGGTGTCCAATGTTATTAGTTTGTCTGAACTAGTTATGGACTTGGTAATAAACACACTTAATCTTCACTGAAAGTAGATTTTTGTCTCACTTCACAATACTATACACCCAAAATTACTAATCACACTCTTAAGTTCGAAACCAATCCGTTATTCTGTTAAGAACGCGTCCTCGCGTCCTGTAACGGTGCAAATGCAACTGAACTAAAACAATGACAGTAAACAAAGGACCGATTGCGTCATCAATTTTGCCGAATGGAAAAAGGCTGGCTATTTTTAATACATTAAGCCTAATTTATAAATTCGTTAAAAATATAAAATACATCATGTATAAAATACTCTTATTGTTGACAAATCCAACTATGTAGCTCTAATACTTTAACATTCAATTTCGATCGGACTGTTTAAGTTACGGTATTTGAAATAGCTACACTTTATCACATCGGTTTTTAATTTATAATTGAATTAAGTTACTCCTAGAGTAAATTTATTTAAACCGTTAATTAATTTTAAAAAGTATTTATAAATGTGTGGTTGTGACAAACCAGTTAATGATGTTACTACGCAGAATTTAATTAGCGCGTGGGTTTATTTTATTATCACTATTATCAGAATAAGGATTATTAGAAAATACTTTAAACAGGGGCTTGTACATAAGCGTGATTTCAGGATTTTGGTTGGAGGGGCAAAATTGGTTGTGATTGTGATTATTGTGACTTTCCATATATTACAATAATATTGTCCAAATTTCTTGTAACTTATTAACTACCTCCTCTTGCCCCCCCCCCCTAAATTACGCCTCTGGGCTTGTAGGGTCTATAATAACAATACCTTATACAACTAGAACTATAACCTTACTCTGCTCTATTAATTGACTGATTCGTTTACTGTATATATTTTGGGAAAATAAAACAATATGAATGAATGAACACTTCTTAATAAATAAACACAGCAGACCCTAACCTCACAGCAATTTATTTAAATTATTGTTTTCTAGATTAACACATTAATAAATAGGTTAACACAAAAATAATAGGTTTGCCATAACCAGAGACAGCTTAAGACTATTTTTCATAAAAATATGAACTTAAAATTAAGTAACTGTAACACATATATACCTGACAGGCGAAAAATACGAGATCGCACTCTGAAAACTTGTACAGGCCCTACCTTTATTTCCTTAACTCCAAAGTTAAAATGTGAACAAAACAGACGTTTTTCCTATGCTTTTCTTAAGGGGCCATTTTGTCCATATAATTGTAGCTGGCACACGATTTTAACAAAAAACTAATATTTTTCCCCAAGTTCCTTGGGCCAATACCTTTAATTTGAGCTCTCCCATCGCATAATGTTATTTACAAAGGTCCACAATTTATCTTTATATGGGGATGCGAGAAGGTCTGCAAACGACAATCCCTGGGTTTGGCGGGTCCCAACTCAAGTAGTCAATTAGCAAATCGTCTCACCAAGAGTAAAGGGGTTATTGTAACAAAACCCTACCGCATAACATATAAATATTCTCTTTTGGATTCCTAAATTTAATAAAATATTCCGAAATCTCCGGGAATTTCAATTAAAAAATAAATTAGCATTATGGCTGATGAAGAATGTACAAAGAATAAATAATACCTTCGCCCTACTGGTCTTTAAAGACGCTGATTCCGATTAGAAATATGTAATTGTAATAACCCATGGGATTCTCGTCGATAGTAGATAGGATTAATTTGGTCAGTTTATAATATATATGCTTTATAATTCCACTTATATTTTTATATTGAAATCAAAATTTAACTAAATTAATGTGATATTATTAGTGCATTTCCTTTGGAAAGTGAACTATTAGCATGACCCACACGGTGAAACTTAAGCCCGGGACCACCATAGAAGTTCCTAACGTGACCCCCTGAACACGTTTTGGGGGGTCGTTCGAAATTTTATATATATATATAAATATGTATATATATATACATATATATATATGTGTATATATATATATATATATATATATGTGTATGCACTCTAGCGGTCGCATTTTTTGTCCGATTCACTTCAAATTTGGTAGGGACGTTCCTTTCTATAATCTGTTGGACAAGTTCGTTGGGCAAAACAATCGGAAAACTCTAAACCCATTTTTTGGGGATTAATCTTTCAAATTTTGAGTTTTTGGGCCCAAAAAGGGTCAGAAAAGCCGCAGATGTAAAATTAATGCATGTAAAAAGATGGGAATTAGAGAGGCGAAAGTTTTAAGCCCTCTCTCGTCATTCTAGCATAAATATTTACCGAGTTATTAACAAAGGAATAACAGGCTTTTCTAGTGTAAAACCCCCATAAGACAACGTACTGTGTTTAGCCGATACACATTTTCTTTAAAGTACTTTTATTATCCCCAGCAACCTCACGCCTACTTTAAAGTCTGTCTGGACCTTCTCCTAACCTTACAATGCGCAAAATTGTATTCCCAGCTTTGCAAGTAAATGAAACCAGGAGTATCAGAACAGCCAAAAAATCAATGTTTTCAGATTTCAATAAAAATTGGACAAATGTATGATTTTACACTGATTTTGAGTTTTAAAAGTTTTTATGTGGAAATTCACTTCCCTCACGTCAGCGTGCTGCGTGCGAACTCGTTTACGTTTTTAGTGTACAAGCTTATGTTCGTAACAAAAATGAGATGTTAATTTGATTTATTTTAATTCAAAATTAAAATTAAGACAATTTTTATATATATAATTAAAACTTATTTTCGAGTTGTTTGTTTAAAATACTAAATAATACCATGTTAAGAAACTCCCAAACTATTGATTATACCTACATTTTTAGCGAATTTCCCCTATAGGGAAGAAGCTATTACCGTAGGTGGCATGGTAAGACTTAAGCCCGAGACCATGATAACTTTTCGTTTTGAGGTCCCCAGATGCCAAAAACACTATTCGTTCAAATTTATATATATGTGTCCGTTACCGCGATAACTTTAGAAAGAAACACCCGATTTTGATGAAATTTTGCACAAATGTAGAGAGTAGCATTTATGACTTTAAGTTCGAAAACCAGATCAATCACACTATGGTAAGGGGGTTTTATGGGGGTTTACAATATTCCAAAAATCTGTTTTTTGCAAATTTGACCCCAAAATGTTAATACCCCCGTCGCAGCAAACCTAAACAAGATAAACATAAACAAGAAATATATATCATTTTAATTATTCCCCATAAGAATTACATGGAGGCTGATTACGTAGGTTTGCTGCAACTAGAAATACAAAATATGGGTTGTTATGCAAATATAAATATAACTCAAATAGGTAAAAACACATACCAAGTTTCATCAGTAAACATTCATAGTTACGCGTCTCTGCCAAATTTCAGCGTAATCAGTCTAGTGGCTGAGCGTGATTGAGCCACAAATATCTAAACAAACAAACATGCAAACTTTCACATTTGCGAGTAGGATGGCAGCCCTGCTAAGCAAATACTGCATTTTATTAGTATTTTACGTGGAGTTTAATTTTAACTTTGCCGTTGTAAACAAAAACGTCCACATCTAGGAATGAAACAGTTATAGTAGAATAACACCAAGCCACCAAGTAAAATCTAAGCAACAAAGTTTATTTAAAAATTTGTCCGAGGGTGAGATAACTCTCGCAAAAAGAGTCCGATCTTTATGAAACTTGATAAATAAATGTAAAGCAACATTTATCACTTTAACTTCGAAAACTAGACAGATCGACCCATCCGCAGAGAGGTTTTGAAGGGGTTTTCTACCCCAAAATGTTGTTTACATTTTGACAAATAGTTCTTGCTAAACCTAAATTTTAGTGTGCACCATTTTATTTAGCTTAAAAAAATTCAGTATTCTCAATTATTGCTCTTCAACAATCGGTTACTGAGAAATCGCTTCACTTGTTCAGCGGCTCGCGTTAGCTTGACAGCGCCTTCCACTTCAGATGAGGTTGAAGGCAGTACACGCGTGTATTGCAGGTTTTTGTTCAATTTTGCAGGCGCTGGACCTTAAATGAGCGTAATGACCTTGTGACTGACCTTACCCCCTTACCACCCTACCCCCCTGGCGCCTGGGCTGGCGTTATCTGTATGTTATCGCTTCATTCATTCTATTTTCCTGGAATTTACTAATTTATCAGTTCCTTTTAATTTCATTCATTTCAGTTTGAATTAAATGCCAGTTCTCTTTGTTTATTGTTTTTATTTTGAAGAACAAATAACATGTGATAACTCGATTATTTATGAATGTATCTTGATGAAACTTGGTATATGGCGTCACCTAGTTGTGGTCTATTGATATTTGCACAACAAATAATGTTTTTCTTGACTTTCGCTATAGCAGCAAACCTGCGTACTCAGCCCAAATGTTATTCTTATGGAGAATAAGTAACCTTTGATATATCCCTTAATTATGAACCGAAATTAATCAAATTTGGGACGAAGCTTCAGCTGGTTGTGTTATATCGATAACTGCATAAAACCACATTTATTTTCTTATTTGTTTTAGTAAACCGGTGAACTCAGCTCTATTATTCTTATTTTTAATAAATTAAATGTAATATATCACTTATTTAGGAATGTATTTTTATGAAAATTGGTAAGTGGTTTTACCGTCGCAGTGGGACATATATATGCATTGGAAATTCGCTGAGTAGCGTACGCAGGATTGCTGTGATGATGTAACAGTAACAAACTATAAAATAATAATTAAACATTATAGTTGAACACTCAAGATTATTTTACAAATTAAAATCTACGTTTAAACAACATAAAATTACATTTTATCAAGCTCAAAACTTTAGTGATGAAATGGTAATATATGCAGTTTTTAAGTTAATTAAATTTTCACTTTCCTATTTCTTGACGACCTGAAGACATAAAAGTTTGATCTAACTTTAGGTTAGTTATTGAGGAAAATACTGGACATTTTTGAAACGAGTTCGTACGCAGCACGCTGACGTGAGGGAAGTGAATTTCCACATAAAAACTTTTCAAATTTAAAATTAGTGTAAAAACGTACTTGTATTCCAATTTTTATTGAAATCTGAAAACATTGAATTTTTTGCTGTTCTGATGCTCCTGGTTTCATTTACCTGCAAAGCTGGGAATACAATTTTGTGCATTATAATGTTAGGAGAAGATCCAGACAGGCTTGAAAGTAGGCGTGAGGTTGCTGGGGATGATACAAGTACGCTAACAAAGGAGTAGCAGGCTTTTCTAGTGTAAAACCCCCATAAGACAACGTACTGTGTTTAGTTAAAACACATTTTCTTTAATACCTCGGTAAATATTTATGCTAGAATGACGAGAGAGGGCTTAAAACTTTCGTCTCACTAATTTCCATCTTTTTAAATGCATTAATTTTACATTTGGGGCTTTTTAGACCCTTTTTGGACCCAAAAACTCGAAATTTGGAAGATTAATCCCCAAAAAAGGGGTTTGGAGTGTTCCGATTGTTTTGCCCAACGAACTTGTCCAACTGATTTCAGAAAGGAACGTCCCTACCAAATTTGAAGTTAATCGGACAAAAATTGCGACCGCTAGAGTGCAAACACACACATATATATATATATATATATATATATATATATATATATATATATATGTATGTCTATATATATACATATATATATAGACATATATATATATACAATTTTGAACGACCCCCCAAAACGTGTTTAGGGGGTCACGTTAGGAACTTCTATTGTGGTCCCGGGCTTAAGTTTCACTGTGCAGGTCATGCTAATAGTTCACATTCCAAAGGAAATTCACTAAAAAAAAAAAACGATTTGTACTATATCGGACAGAGGTTGCCAGCACTTTTCCCAGTTCTCTTCAAGTGTACAGCGCAAGTCTCTAGACAGAGGGCACAGTAATCGTTTTACAGCGCAAGTCTCTAGACAGAGGGCACAGTAATCGTTTTACAGCGCAAGTCTCTAGACAGAGGGCACAGTAATCGTTTTACAGCGCAAGTCTCTAGACAGAGGGCACAGTAATCGTTTTACAACGCAAGTCTCTAGACAGAGGGCACAGTAATCGTTTTACAGCGCAAGTCTCTAGACAGAGGGCACAGTAATCGTTTTACAGCGCAAGTCTCTAGACAGAGGGCACAGTAATCGTTTTACAGCGCAAGTCTCTAGACAGAGGGCACAGTAATCGTTTTACAGCGCAAGTCTCTAGACAGAGGGCACAGTAATCGTTTTACAGCGCAAGTTTCTAGACAGAGGGCACAGTAATCGTTTTAAAGCGCAAGTTTCTAGACAGAGGGCACAGTAATCGTTTTACAGCGCAAGTTTCTAGACAGAGGGCACAGTAATCGTTTTACAGCGCAAGTTTCTAGACAGAGGGCACAGTAATCGTTTTACAGCGCAAGTTTCTAGACAGAGGGCACAGTAATAGTTTTACAGCGCAAGTTTCTAGACAGAGGGCACAGTAATCGTTTTACAGCGCAAGTTTCTAGACAGAGGGCACAGTAATCGTTTTACAGCGCAAGCTTCTAGACAGAGGGCACAGTAATCGTTTTACAGCGCAAGTTTCTAGACAGAGGGCACAGTAATCGTTTTACAGCGCAAGTTTCTAGACAGAGGGCACAGTAATCGTTTTACAGCGCAAGTTTCTAGACAGAGGGCACAGTAATCGTTTTACAGCGCAAGTCTCTAGACAGAGGGCACAGTAATCGTTTTACAGCGCAAGTCTCTAGACAGAGGGCACAGTAATCGTTTTACAGCGCAAGTCTCTAGACAGAGGGCACAGTAATCGTTTTACAGCGCAAGTCTCTAGACAGAGGGCACAGTAATCGTTTTACAGCGCAAGTTTCTAGACAGAGGGCACAGTAATCGTTTTACAGCGCAAGTCTCTAGACAGAGGGCACAGTAATCGTTTTACAGCGCAAGTTTCTAGACAGAGGGCACAGTAATCGTTTTACAGCGCAAGTTTCTAGACAGAGGGCACAGTAATCGTTTTACAGCGCAAGTTTCTAGACAGAGGGCACAGTAATCGTTTTACAGCGCAAGTTTCTAGACAGAGGGCACAGTAATCGTTTTACAGCGCAAGTTTCTAGACAGAGGGCACAGTAATCGTTTTACAGCGCAAGTCTCTAGACAGAGGGCACAGTAATCGTTTTACAGCGCAAGTCTCTAGACAGAGGGCACAGTAATCGTTTTACAGCGCAAGTTTCTAGACAGAGGGCACAGTAATCGTTTTACAGCGCAAGTTTCTATACAGAGGGCACAGTAATCGTTTTACAGCGCAAGTTTCTAGACAGAGGGCACAGTAATCGTTTTACAACGCAAGTTTCTAGACAGAGGGCACAGTAATCGTTTTACAGCGCAAGTCTCTAGACAGAGGGCACAGTAATCGTTTTACAGCGCAAGTTTCTAGACAGAGGGCACAGTAATCGTTTTACAGCGCAAGTCTCTAGACAGAGGGCACAGTAATCGTTTTACAGCGCAAGTCTCTAGACAGAGGGCACAGTAATCGTTTTACAGCGCAAGTCTCTAGACAGATGGCACAGTAATCGTTTTACAGCGCAAGTCTCTAGACAGAGGGCACAGTAATCGTTTTACAGCGCAAGTCTCTAGACAGAGGGCACAGTAATCGTTTTACAGCGCAAGTCTCTAGACAGAGGGCACAGTAATCGTTTTACAGCGCAAGTTTCTAGACAGAGGGCACAGTAATCGTTTTACAGCGCAAGTCTCTAGACAGAGGGCACAGTAATCGTTTTACAGCGCAAGTCTCTAGACAGAGGGCACAGTAATCGTTTTACAGCGCAAGTCTCTAGACAGAGGGCACAGTAATCGTTTTACAGCGCAAGTTTCTAGACAGAGGGCACAGTAATCGTTTAACAGCGCAAGTTTCTAGACAGAGGGCACAGTAATCGTTTTACAGCGCAAGTCTCTAGACAGAGGGCACAGTAATCGTTTTACAGCGCAAGTCTCTAGACAGAGGGCACAGTAATCGTTTTACAGCGCAAGTCTCTAGACAGAGGGCACAGTAATCGTTTTACAGCGCAAGTCTCTAGACAGAGGGCACAGTAATCGTTTTACAGCGCAAGTCTCTAGACAGAGGGCACAGTAATCTTTTTACAGCGCAAGTCTCTAGACAGAGGGCACAGTAATCGTTTTACAGCGCAAGTCTCTAGACAGAGGGCACAGTAATCGTTTTACAGCGCAAGTCTCTAGACAGAGGGCACAGTAATCGTTTTACAGCGCAAGTTTCTAGACAGAGGGCACAGTAATCGTTTTACAGCGCAAGTTTCTAGACAGAGGGCACAGTAATCGTTTTACAGCGCAAGTTTCTAGACAGAGGGCACAGTAATCGTTTTACAGCGCAAGTCTCTAGACAGAGGGCACAGTAATCGTTTTACAGCGCAAGTCTCTAGACAGAGGGCACAGTAATCGTTTTACAGCGCAAGTTTCTAGACAGAGGGCACAGTAATCGTTTTACAGCGCAAGTCTCTAGACAGAGGGCACAGTAATTGTTTTACAGCGCAAGTCTCTAGACAGAGGGCACAGTAATCGTTTTACAGCGCAAGTCTCTAGACAGAGGGCACAGTAATCTTTTTACAGCGCAAGTCTCTAGACAGAGGGCACAGTAATCTTTTTACAGCGCAAGTCTCTAGACAGAGGGCACAGTAATCGTTTTACAGCGCAAGTCTCTAAACAGAGGGCACAGTAATCGTTTTACAGCGCAAGTCTCTAGACAGAGGGCACAGTAATCGTTTTACAGCGCAAGTCTCTAGACAGAGGGCACAGTAATCGTTTTACAGCGCAAGTTTCTAGACAGAGGGCACAGTAATCGTTTTACAGCGCAAGTCTCTAGACAGAGGGCACAGTAATCGTTTTACAGCGCAAGTCTCTAGACAGAGGGCACAGTAATCTTTTTACAGCGCAAGTCTCTAGACAGAGGGCACAGTAATCGTTTTACAGCGCAAGTCTCTAGACAGAGGGCACAGTAATCGTTTTACAGCGCAAGTCTCTAGACAGAGGGCACAGTAATCGTTTTACAGCGCAAGTCTCTAGACAGAGGGCACAGTAATCGTTTTACAGCGCAGGTCTCTAGACAGAGGGCACAGTAATCGTTTTACAGCGCAAGTTTCTAGACAGAGGGCACAGTAATCGTTTTACAGCGCAAGTTTCTATACAGAGGGCACAGTAATCGTTTTACAGCGCAAGTTTCTAGACAGAGGGCACAGTAATCGTTTTACAACGCAAGTTTCTAGACAGAGGGCACAGTAATCGTTTTACAGCGCAAGTCTCTAGACAGAGGGCACAGTAATCGTTTTACAGCGCAAGTTTCTAGACAGAGGGCACAGTAATCGTTTTACAGCGCAAGTCTCTAGACAGAGGGCACAGTAATCGTTTTACAGCGCAAGTCTCTAGACAGAGGGCACAGTAATCGTTTTACAGCGCAAGTCTCTAGACAGATGGCACAGTAATCGTTTTACAGCGCAAGTCTCTAGACAGAGGGCACAGTAATCGTTTTACAGCGCAAGTCTCTAGACAGAGGGCACAGTAATCGTTTTACAGCGCAAGTCTCTAGACAGAGGGCACAGTAATCGTTTTACAGCGCAAGTTTCTAGACAGAGGGCACAGTAATCGTTTTACAGCGCAAGTCTCTAGACAGAGGGCACAGTAATCGTTTTACAGCGCAAGTCTCTAGACAGAGGGCACAGTAATCGTTTTACAGCGCAAGTTTCTAGACAGAGGGCACAGTAATCGTTTTACAGCGCAAGTTTCTAGACAGAGGGCACAGTAATCGTTTTACAGCGCAAGTCTCTAGACAGAGGGCACAGTAATCGTTTTACAGCGCAAGTCTCTAGACAGAGGGCACAGTAATCGTTTTACAGCGCAAGTCTCTAGACAGAGGGCACAGTAATCGTTTTACAGCGCAAGTCTCTAGACAGAGGGCACAGTAATCTTTTTACAGCGCAAGTCTCTAGACAGAGGGCACAGTAATCGTTTTACAGCGCAAGTCTCTAGACAGAGGGCACAGTAATCGTTTTACAGCGCAAGTCTCTAGACAGAGGGCACAGTAATCGTTTTACAGCGCAAGTCTCTAGACAGAGGGCACAGTAATCGTTTTACAGCGCAAGTTTCTAGACAGAGGGCACAGTAATCGTTTTACAGCGCAAGTCTCTAGACAGAGGGCACAGTAATCGTTTTACAGCGCAAGTCTCTAGACAGAGGGCACAGTAATCTTTTTACAGCGCAAGTCTCTAGACAGAGGGCACAGTAATCGTTTTACAGCGCAAGTCTCTAGACAGAGGGCACAGTAATCGTTTTACAGCGCAAGTCTCTAGACAGAGGGCGCAGTAATCGTTTTACAGCGCAAGTTTCTAGACAGAGGGCACAGTAATCGTTTTACAGCGCAAGTTTCTAGACAGAGGGCACAGTAATCGTTTTACAGCGCAAGTTTCTAGACAGAGGGCACAGTAATCGTTTTACAGCGCAAGTTTCTAGACAGAGGGCACAGTAATCGTTTTACAGCGCAAGTCTCTAGACAGAGGGCACAGTAATCGTTTTACAGCGCAAGTCTCTAGACAGAGGGCTCAGTAATCGTTTTACAGCGCAAGTTTCTAGACAGAGGGCACAGTAATCGTTTTACAGCGCAAGTCTCTAGACAGAGGGCACAGTAATTGTTTTACAGCGCAAGTCTCTAGACAGAGGGCACAGTAATCGTTTTACAGCGCAAGTCTCTAGACAGAGGGCACAGTAATCGTTTTACAGCGCAAGTCTCTAAACAGAGGGCACAGTAATCGTTTTACAGCGCAAGTCTCTAGACAGAGGGCACAGTAATCGTTTTACAGCGCAAGTCTCTAGACAGAGGGCACAGTAATCGTTTTACAGCGCAAGTTTCTAGACAGAGGGCACAGTAATCGTTTTACAGCGCAAGTCTCTAGACAGAGGGCACAGTAATCGTTTTACAGCGCAAGTCTCTAGACAGAGGGCACAGTAATCTTTTTACAGCGCAAGTCTCTAGACAGAGGGCACAGTAATCGTTTTACAGCGCAAGTCTCTAGACAGAGGGCACAGTAATCGTTTTACAGCGCAAGTCTCTAGACAGAGGGCACAGTAATCGGTTTACAGCGCAAGTCTCTAGACAGAGGGCACAGTAATCTTTTTACAGCGCAAAGAGGGCACAGTAATCGTTTTACAGCGCAAGTCTCTAGACAGAGGGCACAGTAATCGTTTTACAGCGCAAGTCTCTAGACAGAGGGCACAGTAATCGTTTTACAGCGCAAGTCTCTAGACAGAGGGCACAGTAATCGTTTTACAGCGCAAGTCTCTAGACAGAGGGCACAGTAATCGTTTTACAGCGCAAGTCTCTAGACAGAGGGCACAGTAATCGTTTTACAGCGCAAGTCTCTAGACAGAGGGCACAGTAATCGTTTTACAGCGCAAGTTTCTAAACAGAGGGCACAGTAATCGTTTTTGTGAAGCACAAAGAAGAAACTTCTTCTCAAATCTGCTATTAATCACTTTAAACTTTTAGCATACATTGCAGTCTGCCCATAGTGTCAGTTGGATATGTCAAGTTGACCCTATTTATAAGGTAAATGAAATCATTACTTTTACTTTGGGGTGCTGTCATACTTGGGCTGCTCTTGGTAAGGCAATGTAAAGCAGTCAGCACATTTTTGGCATTTGGTTTTTGTATTTTATGTGGGCTGAAAATTAAAATGAGGAAATCAATTATTAATAATTATATATTTAACCCTTGGCAAAGCTACTAGAAATGTTCTAGAATGGAGGAGAGTCCATGAAATCTATAATGCCAGAAAACTAACCCGACAAATAACACAATTATTTATTATAAATAACCTCGTCACAGCAAACCTGCGTACTCAGCGAATTTCCAATGAATATATATGTCTTAATAACAAATTAAGCCTCTTACCAGAATTCATAAGAAATATATTCATAAATAAGCGATATTTAAAATATTCATTATAGCGATATACCAAGTTTCGTCAGTTTATGTTCATAAATAACCGAGATATAAAATTTGTCTTTTTCTCCATAAGAATAACATTGGACAACGTACTGTGTTTAGCACTTTTAATATCTCAGAGCAATGATCGAAATACCAAATTGATTGTTTTTTTAAGCTGAATTCAATGGTATAAATTAAAATTTGATTTAAATGATAATTACATGTAAAAACTCAAAAAAAACAATTTTGGGGTGCAAAACCCCCCTTCGGATGGTGCGATTTGTCTGGTTTTCGAACTCGTTCAAATAAATAGTACTTTACATATTTGTACCAAATTTTATTAAAATCGGACCTTTTTTACGAGAGTTATCGTGCTTACGGACACACACACACACACACACACACACACACACACACACACACACATATATATATATATATATATATATATATACATATATAAAAATTTGAACGAATGGTGTTTTTGGCATCTGGGGACCTCAAAACGAAAAGTTATCATGGTCTCGGGCTTAAGTCTTACCATGAGACCTACGGTAATAGCTTCTTCCCTATAGGGTAAATTCGCTAAAAACACTAGATTTTGGTTATATCAATTTTATAGAGCTTAAAAAAAACAAATAATTTAGTATTTTTAATCATTAACCTAGGTTAAGTGGTTGCGGAGAAAATCCAAAAAACCGTGTCCCATGTTAATCTTATGGGAAAAAGGTTTTTAGATTTTTCTCAGATAGTTTTACTTAAAACTTCACATTTCTGTTTATTAATGTGTTTAGCTCAACAAAACAAACATTTTGGTGTTTTAATCGTTGTTCTACGTCCAACCGTTGCAGAGATATTCAAAGTGCTAAACACAGTACGTTGTCCAATGTTATCCTTATGGAGAATAAATAAAATTCTATATCTCGATTATTTTTTAATGTATATTGATGAAACTTGGTATGTGGCTTCAATTAGTTGTGGTATATTGATATTAGCACAAAAACAAGTTTTTTGTTGATAGTCCCCGTAGCAGCAAACCTGCATACTCGGCCCCCATGTTATTCATATGGAGAATAAGTAAAGTTGTATATCTCCCTTAATTATGAACCTAAGTTAATAAAACTTGGTATATAGCTTCACCTGGTTCAGTTATATTGATAATTGCAGAACAATATTATTTATCTTCCTCGTTGCAGCAAACCTGCGTCCTCAACCCTAATGTTATTCTTATGGAGAATAAACTAGGTGTACGCTCATTCCTCGCGTATAAGGATAATTGAAACACATGATCAAACTTAAATCGAGTCTCATAAAAAATTCAATATCTGATTAGAGTAACATCATCAGAATACATTCCGTTATCATTTAACTGCCGCCAGAATCCGGATTTTATGTCTATACAGTATATCTATAGTTTTAGCATTGACTATAGATACTGATATTCCAACTTTTATCAAACCTGAAAACATTAATTTTTTGGCTGTTCTGTTGCTCCTGGTTCTATTTGCCTGCAATGCTGGGAATACAATTTTGCGCATTATAAGGTTAGGAGAAGGTCCTGTCAGGCTTAAAAGTAGGTGTGAGGTTGTTGGGGATGATAAAATTACACCAAAAAATGAATAACAGGCTATTCTAATGTAAAATCCCCATAAGACAACGTACTGTGTTTGGTCGATACACATTTGCTTTAATAACTCGGTAAATATTTATGCTAGTATGACGAGAGAGGGCTTAAAACTTTCGCCTCTCCAATTCCCATCTTTTTACATGCATTTATTTTACATACGGGGCTTTTCTGACCCTTTTTGGGCCCAAAAAATCAAAATTTGAAAGATTAATCCCCAAAAAAGGGGTTTAGAGTTTTCCGATTGTTTTGCCCAACGAACTTGTCCAACTGATTACAGAAAGGAACGTCCCTACCAAATTTGAAGTAAATCGGACAAAAAATGCGACCGCTAGAGTGCAAACACATATATATATGTAAATATATACTTATATACATATATATATATATATATATGTAAAATTTTGAACGACCCCCCAAAAAATGTTCAGGGGGTCACGTTAGGAACTTCTATGGTGGTCCCGGCCTTAAGTTTCACCGTGCGGGTTATGCTAATAGTTCACTTTCCAAAGGAAATTCACTAACAAGTTGTAAAATATTAGTTTTAAGAAAGCAGTTAGCTTAATATATTGTGCAGTAAGACGAAAAATATACTTCATCACATGGGTCAAAAGTGGTTTTTCGATACGAGCTCAAGTTTAACGACCGAGGCGAAGCCTAGCGAGGATCTAGTGATGAAATATACTATACTCAACGCTGGAGTGTTGGAATCTAAAGCAACTTACACTTCACGCGGAGTATCTTGAGCCGTGGCTTACTCCACTGCCGGAGTGACTAAGCTATAACCAGCTGGGCTACTGAACATGGAATACTGACGAAAAGTTGTTTTGTTTACATAGCAACAATATCCTACACTCTAATATGAGTAAGGTTTGCTTGCTTGCTTGACTGCTTGCTTCCTTGCGACACGGATCTCAAAAACGGCTCCAATGATTTCCTTCAAATGTTCGAAATAACTAATTTCTGGGATAAAAATAAGTTCTAGACAGGCCTCATCCCCAGGAAAAATCAAATAATGTAATAAAACTAAATTGAAAAGTTAAAAAAATTAGCTTTTAGCATATGGAGTTTAAAATCAAAACAAAAGAATTGTAACAACTGTTCATAATCAACCAGGGAACTGTCAAAGTGATACTCATGTTGCATATAATTATTAACATGTGGTTTCCTGAGAGCAGAGATTAAAAGATTCGAGTGAAAATTACATAGAGTAGTAAAATAAATCAAAGGGACATTGAGCTATAAATAACAACTGGAGTCACCTTAAAAATGTAGAAAAGAGGAAAATGAGTTATACAAATCTGATTATCAGTCTGGGGAAGTGGTGAAATATTACTCCAAGTCATCTAAAAAAAACTGGCTGGCCTTCCCCGAGCAAAGCTCGGCCCCCAGGTACTTACGATTAGTTGACTGAACATGGAAACAACAGATGACAGATTTAGACCGATGTCTAAATTAAATCTCGCTATAGCCTACTCTCGCTCTACTTGAACTGAAAACAGTTCCCGCAGCTCATGATATTCTGCCTCTGCGCCAAGTGTACCCTTCTGATATTAAGATATTATATACATTACCGGTACACCATGGCTGCTCCTGAATCCTGTGGTCGCTTGAGACCCTGATCCTGGCTTTAGACAGATTCAAAAATGTTGTAGACTTTAACACAGCTCGTGTCACATGTTTCCAAACAATATAGTAAAATAATCACTTTTCCATAAATACTCGAATATTTTGTTTTAAATAATGATCTATGTAAAATCTCACTCATTTAGATACAGTAGTATTCGGATTTGATTGATAGTCAAAATAATAATTTTAAAATGGAAGAAACAGGTGAAGCCTCAAGTGAAGCCCAAACAAGCCAAAAAGAAGTCCCAGGAAAGAAAAAGAAAGAACGCAAACCGTTTATTAGTCCATCAAGCAGTTTTGTCGACTTTGCAACACTAGAAAGGGAAATTTACTTACCAGAAGACAAAATAAACAATCCATATGATCCTTATTCAGAGAGAAAAATCAGAAAGCCTATAACAGATTTCGAGGCGGCTGTCCATTTGGCCAAGGGCTGCATCGGCGCTGGCCTTCTAGCGATGCCGAGAGCTTTCCTCTTCGCCGGCTCCGGCGTGGGCACTGTAGGGACGTTTTTCCTGGGGTTCCTGTTGGGCTACGGCATCCACGTTATGTTGAGGATGAAGTACCTCCAATGCAAGTGGCTGCGGGTCCCGTTCCTCGCCCTGCCTAGAGCGCTCAAGGTGGCCTTCCTCAACGGCCCTCCTCCTCTCCCCACGCTCTCGTGGACCGCTCCCTTCATCGCCGACTTTTTCTTGGTGACCAATCAAATCGGCCTTTGTACGGCGTACGCACTGTTCATCGCATCCTCTTTCAAAAGAATCTTGGAGTCCAAAAATGTCGTCAATCCTATGAATATTAGGATCTACTTGATTATATTATTTTTCCCTACGCTATTAACAAATTACATTCGCAACCTGAAGAAGTTGTCGTTCGTTTCTCTCTTCGCCAATATCTTCATGTGCGGAGCCATCACCTTGTGTTTCTATTACATCTTCGCCGTCGGCCCGTGGGCTCTCAGCACTCCCGGGAACATCAGGGCGGTCGCCCCCGTGGTGACGTGGCCTTTCTTCGTGTCCATCACGATATTCGCGATCGACGCGGTCGGGGTAATGATCACTCTGGAGCACAATATGGCCAAGCCCGATCACTTCCTGGGGAACTGCGGACTGTTCCCTTGGTCCATGGTGGTCATCGTGACGATGTACGTGGCCGTCGGACTCGGTACCTACCTCAAGTACGGGGAAAACACGGGTGAGACCATGGTAAGCTCGCTCCCCGACGGAGAGTGGCTGTCCATCGCGTGTCAGGTGTTTGTGGCACTGGGCATCTTCGGCTCGTACCCCATCCAGCTGTACGTCTGCCTGGAGATCATCTGGGGCAACTACCTCACACATTATGTGAAGAACAGGGACATCGAGTACATACTGGAGTATATAATGCGGACAGCCGTTGTGATCCTCACCTTCGCCATCGGCTTCGTGGCTCCTGAGATAGACTTGCTCATCTCCCTGGTCGGATCCTTCTGCCTTTCCGTTCTCAGTCTGATCGTCCCGTTCCTGTTCGAGCTCTGCACCCGGTACCCGGACTACGGATGGTGCAAGCAAGTTCTGATCAAGGACCTTATATTCATCATGATAGGACTACTAGTGATGGTTATTGGAACGTATGTATCGTTGAAAGCCATTGTCGACCACTATTATGAAAAAGAAGTTTTCGGACTGTAGACGAATTCTTGTAAATCAAATAAGCAATTTTTCTGTGGTATCGTAGTTGAAATTAGTATAATGCACGTTTATTCCTTTTAAATTGATAACATAATAAAGTGAGTGGATTGTATAATTACTTCTAACTTTTTTTCTGAAAAATGTTCTCAAAACGCAGATCTTTTATGTTAGTAAAATACATAACAAATTCAGTAAGAATTTATAAAATATGTGATCAGTGTCATATTTGAGAATCAGGTTCATGTACCAATTTTGAAGGTTATGTTGCTACAAAAACTGAGCATTTGTTTGATTTCTAGATGTATAAAACCTCAGAAAATATGTTATAATCCTTCAAAGCTTATCCTCATTGGCCTCTAAATTTTGTATGTTCACTATCGAATATGAGGAGTTGATTCATGATTTTATAAATTTAAATTATTCTACGGTAAATATCTTGCTGAGCTTTGAAGCAGACTCTTAGCTAAGAACAAGTAACGGGATATCATCCATAATTTTGTATCGTACAACAGCAAGAAATGGAGTTAAAATCAAACCATTCCGTTATTTTAGACAGAGGCAAAGCAAACAGTGTTGTGCTTCAATTAGCCGGTGAAATGATATACTGCGCATCTTGTATTTGATACTTATTTGACGGATCTTTATCAATGAGTACACAAAAAAAGGTAGGTAAGGCCTTATGGGCAAAGTTCTTTATATATTTGTCGAACACAAATTAATTAATTTTTTTAAGATTGTTAAGTACCTTTAATTATCGACTACCAATTAATACTACTTAATTAATTACTACTTTAATTAACAGAGTACCTGAAGGCCGAGCTTTGCTCTGTGGAAGGCCGGTAAGTTTGTTTAGATGACTCTGAGTAATATTTCACCACTTCCCCAGACTGATAATCAGATTTGTATAACTCATTTGCCTCTTTTCTACATTTTTAAGGTCCCTCCAGATTTTATTTATAGCTCAATGTCCCTTTGATTTATTCTTCTACTCTATATATGTAATCTTCACTCAAATCTTGTAATCTCTGCTCTCAGGAAACCACATGTTAATAATCATAAACAAAATTAGTATTACTTTGACAGTTCCCTGGTTGATTATGAACAGCTGTTACAATTCTTTCGTTTTGATTTGAAACTCCATAAGCCCAATGTTAATTTGTTTAACTTTTCATTTTAGTTTTTTTATATTATTTGATTTTTCCTGGGGATGAGACCTGTCTAAAACCTATTTTTATATCAGAAATTAGTTATTTCAAATATTTGAAGGAAATCGTTGGAGCCGTTTTTGAGATCCGTGTCGCAAGCAAGCAAGCAAACCTTACTCATATTAGAGTATAGGATAAGTTAGTAAACGGTATCGGGAAACTGACACATACTTTCTCCCTTTTGTTTTTGTTTTAATCCTCTGAACAAGTTGTTTTCAAAAATATTCACCTAAATCCCTTTTTTGGTAGCACTACAGTATCCTTTGCTAAACACAGTGGTTTTAAGAGGGGAAATGCCCCCTCACCACCCCACAGGGTTAAGTGCCAACATATTTTGAATGTACTCTGTTGGTCAATGCTAGCCTAACTTGACCTGAATATCAAGTTTTAACGAAATTGATTAGCAAATAAGTTAATACTACTTTTTGTATTCCCCTTAAAATAAAATTAGTCAACGTACTGTGTTTACCACAAAATTAACATTTCAATTTTCTCCGCAACCAGAAATCGTAAAATAACAATTAAAAATGCTCAATTATTTAGTTTTTTTGAGCTCTTTAATGATAATATGTAATCTTTTTTTACATTTATGTTTTGTTATTAAAAATAAAAGAAAACTGAATTTTAGCGAATTTCCCCTAAAGGGAAGAAGCTATTACCGTAGGTGGCATGGTAAGACTTAAGCCCGAGACCATGATAACTTTTTGTTTTGAGGTCCCCAGATGCCAAAAACACTATTCGTTCAAATGTATATATATGATATGTGTCCGATACCGCGATAGCTTCTGAAAGAAACGCCCGATTTCGACGAAATTTGGCACAAATGTTTAGAGTAACATTTTTGACTTTAAGTTCGAAAACCAGATCGATCGGACTATGGGAAGGGGATTTTATGGGGGTTTTGAATTTTCCAAAAATGAGTTTTTGAATTTTTTCCCCTAAAATTTAAAAAAACACTCAATTTTGGCTATAGCCATTTTATAGAGCTTAAAAAAAAATAATTTAGTATTTTTAATCATTAACCTGTAGAGAAAAGTAAAAAAACGCGTCCATAAAATTGCCCATGTTAATCTTATGGGAAAAAGGTTTTTGGATTTTACTCAGCTAATTTTACAGAAAACTTCACATTTATTTTTACCAATAAGTTTAGCTCTATAAAAAAAAAAATATTTTGGGGTTTTAAGTGTTGTTCTACGCCCAACCGTTGCAGATATATTCAAAGTGCTTAACACAGTACGTTGTCCAATGTTATCCTAATGGAGAATAAATAAAATGTTATATCTCGATTATTTATGAATGTATATTGATGAAACTTGGTATGTGGCTTCACGTAGTACTGGTATATTGATATTTGCACCAAATTTGGATTTTTTGTTGATCATTCACGTAGCAGCAAACCTGCGTAAGCCCCCATGTTATTCTTATGGAGAATAAGTAAAATGTAACGACTCCTTAATTATGAACTAAATTAATACAACTTGGTATGTGGCTTCACCTTGTTGAGTTATATTGATATTTGCATAAAACTCATTTTTGTTTCTTGTTGCAGCAAACCTGCTTACTCAGTCCCCATGTTATTCTTATGGAGAGTAATTAAAATGTTATAATAGCGCTTATATGATTGCATATTGATGAAAATTGGTATGTGGCTTCGCCTACTTAAATTCCATTTATATTTGCATAAAAACTAATTGTTTGTGTTTCTTGTTTTAGCAAACCTACGTACTCATCGCCAATGTTATTCTTATTGAGAATAATTAAAATTGTATGCATCGCTTATATGTGAATATATTTTTATGAAACTTGGTATGCGACTTTATGTTGTATTAAGACATATTTTTAGCATAGGAAATTCGCTGAGTACGCAGGTTTGCTGCGACGGGGGTATTTGATGTTTTAAGTCCTGTCATTTCCGAACCCGATTTTTTCAGAAATACGGGTGGCATAATTTTGTTTGAAATCTAAAGCTTTACAAGCCAATAAAGTTTCATCAAAATCGTTAGAGCCGTTTTTGGGAAATTAGGATTTTCCATGTTCTTTAGCGGTTTTGGGGGGATAATTACCCTGAAAAATCTAAAATTCAAAAAAATTCCAGAAATGCCTGGAGATATTGTGGATGAAAACCTACATACCAAATTTAATCAAAATCAAACAACTGGTTTCGTCTCTAGCTCTGTACACATCCACACACACACAAACACACAGACAGACATCACGTAAAAATCACTTTTTTGAGTTCAGGGAGCACCAAAACGAATATTTTCACTAACAACTCAAATTCGAACATTTTTACGAAAATAATACTTTCTCCTGATACTATGTATAGAGGGGAGAAAGTAAAAACTGATCGATTAAGTTTCTTATACAAAATTATATTTTACCAGCTGTTACGCATATAATTTGTGAGAGCAGGTTTCAAAAGATAGATAGTCTGACAGGGCGGCTCACACCAAACAATTAGATTGAGGTAGGTCCAGTAACGCTCGGATATTGGATTGAGCCTCATCCCCCGGCCCACAAAACTCAAAACCCCCGAGACCCCCCGAGCCCCCGCAGCCCCCCGCAGCCCCACAGTCGCTTACAGCGGCGCTCCTTTCAGTCCTGACGCGTCTCTCGCCCCATCATGTCACCTCTTTAGCGTAAGTTCATTTTGGCTGTTATTATTTCCTCTGAATGTCTCTTCGTTTGTAATTACAGATCCATCCTACGCTCTCACTGAAATGCCCAAATTAAAACTAATCAAACCACACTGAAAAGTAATAAAACTATAACCACATTTTGTACATAGAGGTCAACTATATTATTTCACGAGATCAATAAATAAACTTTTTTACGCTCTCGCCGGACATTTCGAAGAGAAAACAAAACTAATGTCTTAAGTTATTTTACTATTTTTATAATACTGCACAACTTGCTATTTAACTAGATATTCATGCTTCTAAATCTACAGTAGCTAACGTATTGTGCATACGGGTATTAGTATGGTAATACTGTTGTCATTCCAGTAGGCATTATTTATATAATGACTGCAATCTATGTTCTTGCTATTAAGCTGTATTTTTTAATGTATCGACAGATATGTTAGATTAATTAATTTATTTATTTTTTTAGTGCTAGAAAAATTTTTAATTAATTAATTGGTGACTGACAAGCGTTTAGTAAATGTGCCTATGCTCTTTTTCACACGAAGCTATCAACAACACGACCGTCTCAACCTATCCACAACAAGCGCCTGCATGTTCTGAAACCTACTAAACTTACTTGGAAGTATTGCTTTTAGGTCGGAATCACCAGCCGCCTCTTTGAAGGCGTTGTTTTTATCGACAAGTCGATTTACTAGATTAATAATTTTCGAACATGGGTTTTTCCTAATCAAATCGTTTGTTATCCGAATGGCATGGTACACTATTTGGGTATTTTATGATGGATTGGCATCTGGATAAAAATAAGCAATAACAAAGATTTATTTTACCTGTGCGTCAACTGATCCTTTGTAGTTCAAAAATTACAGCTGTTTCGTGCTTGTTGAGCACATCTTCAGTTACGAACGTCGAAACTCACTCATCCTTTTGGATGAGTCTGTCGTAACATTTAAAAACATTAAATACCCCCGTCGCAGCAAACCTGCGTACTCAGCGAATTTCCAATGAATACATATGTCTTAATAACACATTAAGCCTCTTACCAGAATTCATAAGAAATATATTAATAAATAAGCGATATTTAAAATATTCATTATTATCCATAAGAATAACATTAGGGATGAGTATGCAGGTTTGCTGCAAAAAGGAACACAAAATAATGGGTTTTTATGCAAATATCAACGGAACTCATCTAAGTGAAGTCACGTACCAAGTTTCATCCATATTCATTCATAAATAAGCGATATATAACATTTTAAGTATTTTCCATAAGAATAACATGGGGACCGAGTACCTAGGTTTGCTGCTACAGGAGCCATAGGCGAAAAATTGTTTTTTTGTGCAAACAACAATAAACCATAACCAGATCAAGCCATATACCAAATTTCGCCAGTTTATGTTCATAAATAAGCGAGATATACAATTTTCCTTTTTCTCCATAAGAATAACATTGGACAACGTACTGTGTTTAGCACTTTCAATATCTCGGTAACCAATTGACGTAGAGCAATGATCTAAATACCAAATTGTTTGTTTTTTTAAGCTGAATTCAATGGTATGAATTAAAATTTGATTTAAATAACAATTACATGTGAAAACTCCAAAAAAAAACATTTTTGGGGTACAAAATTCCCCCAAAACCCCCCTTCGGATGGTGCGATTTGTCTGGTTTTCGAACTCGTTCAAATAAATGGTACTTTACATATTTGTACCAAATTTTATTAAGATCGGACCTTTTTTACGAGAGTTATCGTGCTTACGGACATATATATATATATATATATATACATAAAATCACTCTTACAGTTGGTTTTATGAGTAGTCCATCCCTTGTGGTCCAACTTGTTACTGTATATATTCGTTCAGTTCAAAGACTAAGTCACTGAAAATGATTTATTAATGTGTTTTATAAAATTTCAGATTGATATATAGTTGTATACACTAGTATTTTTTCACTTATAACAGATTTTAAAGAAAAGCTGATACTCTTACAGGTTACCACATCAAGCTGATATAGAAAACCCCAGAGATCCGCCATGTTTAATCGTATAATACATTTAAGAAATCCCATATTTAGATGATACTTCTAAATGTCTCTCTTCAAGTAGATACTGGGGAAACTGTCAAACCGCCATCTTTATAAAACTTAAATTTTCTTGATACAGCAGTGTATATCACAGTTATACAGTTTTAAACCAGCATTGGGTTGATACTACCCAAATATTAACTGCGTACTTGGCTTAAAACATTTAGAGAGCAGTGAGCAGTGTCAAGGTGACACGTACGGTTCACAGAGAAAAATGAATAATTGTTGAAACTACCAAAAATATAATAAACTAAACAATCTAATTTGTGTATGGACAACTAATTTCATTGTTTGCTTTGAACATTGTTATTTGCAAAACATATTGCACTGTAAAAAAATGCTGGGGTATTTTAAACACAAAGATGTTGGTTAAACTGATTGTGTGAAAATAGACACTGAAATTGGTTTACTAGAGGCTTGAGTAACCAATTCGCATTCGTGGTAAAACTATGCTGTGTCAATTTGGCATTTGTGACACGAAAGCGTGTTGGTCTTCTAAAATATATTTTAAACACGGTAATTTTGTGTGGAATTGTGGGTAATTAATGTGCGTTGCACCCGGGATTGGCCGTAATTCACAAAAAGCCAGGAAAAATATGCGATTAAGTGTAATTTTGTATATGTTGACGGTTGTTATAGTAAATGAATACAATTTTGTTTATTAAAAATACAAAACAATTATTTAAATAGCACAAATGATCAACGGTGAAAGATAAAAATCTGTATTACACTATTAGTACTATTACATTTAGTCTAAGTTTGGGTAGGGCTTCGGGTATGTAATAAACTAATAAAGCAACTCAAGATTAGGTTTTTAACACTATGATATGTATTTAAATTGGCAGAAAAACTCTTTCAAAAAGGATCCATGAACAAATATTTCCACCTAAAAAGTAGAAGTAGAAGTACATTTTTTAATGTAGTTGCAGTTGCAGATGAATGAAATTATCAACTTATTACTGAGAATAATTATGAATAAATCCTACTGTTGGTACACTGGTGAGGCAAATTTATCGTTCTTTGAACTATGATGATTCGTTGTTTACTCCTATAAGTGATTCTACTCGTGAAAATCACTGGAGTAAAAGTAATACAAGTTGGAGCAAATTCATTTTTTCACTCTATTTATGCATCTAATCTTGCCGTGAAATATGATAAATCATGAGCAAACAAACGAATACAAGTTTATTAATGTTAAAATCATTAGTAGGTATTTGTTTGAGTTACTTTGCCAACTAGTTCGATTTCAGCGAGTAGTTCTTTGCCTCACCAAAATTTGGAAAGAACGGCTCGTAGTTTTGTTCATCAGTGTTACCTCCAGTAATACCAATAGAACTCCTTGACAGCGACAGACGACACCTGGCAGCATTATTTTTGTTAGTTTGTCAGTTTACGTTCTTTGAGTTTTAAATTGCGAATGTGGAACTGCAATGCAGTAGCCAAATACTACTGTTACTACATGTCGTCAAGATGGGTGATAAGGTAAGTGAAGATTTAGCTGTAAAGGTAGTGATCAGTGTTATTGTAGGCTGTAAGTAACCCCTACAACTCCGTGAAGGAAGCGGCGTGCTTGAGTTATTAGGGTGATTGATGTTAGAAGGACATCCTAGGAAAAACAATTTTGTTTGACAAAATAACTTAGGCCTTGTCAATTTTGCCTACTTATCCTCTACTCAATAGATTGCCATGCATACATAGTGTAATCCATCTTACGTTCAAGTAAGGTTATCTGAATTTCAAAGTAGGTATGCCTAGCTCACAAACTTAACTTGGCTCGATTTTGTTGGGGTCATGTATACTCCATAATTACCGATTACAGGCCTAGCCTACTCTCCAAAGCCTGTACGACTCGAGGTTAAATCTCACTTTTGTACTCCTTACATTAAAACTTTGAAGGGGTCTGAGAACTTAATTTGCTAATTTTATACAAACATGTTATAACTCCTCTAGTATTTTGACTGCTCCAGCTTTAGTGAGTTTACTATAGACAAGTTAAGTTTGTGAGCTAGGCGTACCTACTTTGAAATTCAGATAACCTTTCTTAAACGTAAGATGGATTACGCTATGTATGCTTGGCAATCTATTGATTAGAGGATAAGAACCTGTAGGTAATTATGGAGTATACATGACCCCAACAAAATCGAGGTAAATTTACACTTTTCTTATAGATTTTGACCTGAAAAACACGATAAAAGTATTCTTTTTCTGCGGAAAGACCGTTTTAATGGTGAAAATAGTAAAAAAAACTTGGACGGTTCCAATTTCTTCTGCTGACTAGTGGTTTGAGGGGAGGAACGTTCAAATTGCAACATGGAACTGTCTGCAAGAGATTTCCAATCTAAGAACTTGTTAATAAAGAAAACACATAAATACCGTTTGATCAATCATCATCCACTAGAGATAATCATAATATGTTCTTAAAATAACTATACGTCAGTAAATAACAACTTTTAAGATGAAAATTAACAGTACGAAATTAAATAAACGGTGTTAACGTCCATTTTGTTATTTTTTCTGCTTCGGAGCTGACTTTTCTACTTGGAGCAGGTTTGCCAACTCGAACCCTTGAATATTGCTCGACTGCACCTGTATTACCTAACCTAACCTAATTAGGAGTATAATAGGTACCAAAGTATACTTATATTCGGATTGTTGGTTGGTGGGCTTGCCACGGGTACTTATTAGGTTAACTAGCGTTGGGTTAGGTTAGGATTGTTAGGTTAGGTGTGGTTTGTTTTTGTTCGTTTTGCCATCCAGGTACGGTGGCACTTAACCTAACCCAAGCTAGTTAACCTAATAAGCACCCGTGGCAAGCCCACCAACAAACCATGCCAGTACTAAGTGTACGCTTTAATGTCACATACCGTACGAAGATGTAGCGTTTTTTATTAACCATTCATTTTCGGATCAAGCTTCTTCGCCAGCTCACTTCCTACAGGATGAGCTTACGCGCTCCGCGCTCACTTGCCTCCATGGTGACCTCGTTTGCTGTCACGTACCCTACGAAGATGTAGTGTTTTTTACTAACCATCGCGCTCACTTGCCTCCATGGTGACTTAGTTCGCTACGCTCATTTACTTTCAGAATGAGCTTGTTCACTTTGCTCACTCACCTCTCAACACTTAGTCACTTATAATGGGTAAGGGGTAAATAAAGCACAAAACATAACTTTTTATTAGATACATATTATCTACGACATTTCATTTATATATATTATATACTCTATGGACGTTTTCCTGATAGTCTGTAGAAACTAGAAACATTGAAAGTTGTGTTCTAATCTGTGGTTTGTAAGTATTGTCTGCTTGCATCGAAAATAATAATTTTAAGTAATATTTTCTATAATTAATAATGGTTCCCGTGCAAAATAAATGTTATTTCTGGATTCTAGAGGTAAATATCTTTAAGAAAAATGCAAATTTAACTCAATATAGTTGGGGTCATGTATACTCCATAAGAACCCCGTAATCAAATACCTACTTAATTTTATTGTTAGCTCAAGTAAACAATTCAGGGCTTAAATAAAGTAGTTTCCGGTCCGCCTCCACATATATGAAGACGTGAGTGATGCCAACTTTTTATTATCAACAATAACATAACATAACTAAACTTCTGTCATATTAACACCTCGCTTTGAGAGTAGTTTACATCTCACCTAACCTCAATTTATCGAATAAGAGTCGTGCCAACTGTACTGTTCTGAGTAGGCCTACCGTACCTCCGTAGCTCCTTAACCTATTAAGCCCCTTGTCAACCTGACCAACCAACCATGCCAGAAAGTATACTTGCTGATACGCAACTTGCAACTCGCAATACACAATGACAGTGAGTAAAATTGTTGATGGCAAGACTTATCGCCATATTGCGATATCGCTAGCAAACGAATATTTGCTTAACATAAGATAGAGAAAATATTGATGTTAGTCAAACTGTTAACATTACCCATTACGGAATACACACAGCATAAAGGTGGGAGAATTCTTTTACATACGTAGGGTGGTGGAAACTTTCAAATTAACTTACAGGAGAACATTAATTTTGTGACATTCAAATATCGCATGAAACACTAATACGTGGTGAAAATTCGGTCAAATTTTGATGCAAAAAAAAGGTCAATGACGAACACGATGTAAGAAAGAACGCTTTAGAAAACACTTTTTTCGAAAATGCCAAGTTTGGATTGATTAACATTCTAACTTTAGTTTAATTTTTTGTATACATGTTGTAAATTATGATTTTTTAATAAGAAAAACAAGCACATCAACATCTAAAACCAGCAGGAAAACTATCGCTGATTGGATGTCGTTTTGTAGAGAGCTACATCGACAGAAAATTTGAAGAATAAGAGTAATCGATATATCAACTGTTAAAACTTTTGATATTTTCATTCGATAGTATGGTAGCCCAGATCCGGAACTGCACCCGTTTAAACGTTTAGGTATTTTAGTTCAGAAAAGGTAATTTGTAACTTTTATTTATAGAATGGAACCAGACGAGAAATTCAATGATTTCAACGGTTCACCTACTTACCTCCAACAGCAAGTAGAAAGAAAACTGGACAGAGTGAGAGTGGGAGTGGCAGTTCTACAAGGTAAAATCCAATATAACAATCCGAATAAAAAAAAAAGAAAGTTACAGTCCCCATCTAACCCCATCTAACATACGCTACCGACAGTGAGGTGCCTCCCTCCTATCTTAAGATTTAAATTATAAACCCTTTTTCCAGGCCTATTACAGTGTCAGGGGATATTTAGTTTGCCGGCAAGCTAAGTAGCCAAACAAAAATACCCTTGCTGCAGCAAACCTAATATTTAATACACAAGCAGATTTTGTGTCACGCTGAGATATCAGGATCCACTGTACCGATTGTTATGATTGAAGTATCTATGCGGAAATGTCTCAATGCGTAGGTCTGCAGAAAATCATTAAAATCTACATCGGCCCTCAGGCCCCAAAGGCCTTCAAAGTTGCAATGTTAATCTTATGCAGTGTCTCCAGTTCGGCCAGGGACAAATACCATACAAGTAGTTAAATATTATTGTATTGTAGGTAAAATTATTGCACGTTTGCAAAGACACCTAAAACTTACACTCAAACGTTAAAATAGACAAACATTCAATTTTTTTAAGTAGAACAGCTGTAAATTTCCAAAAGAAATAAAGGTTCGAATAAATAAACAAATGCTTAACAAAACTCACGATATTTTACAAAGCCTATGTAGGGTATTTATAAAAATAAATGGCAAAGAATCCAACAAAAAATTTTATTTAGTACTTTTAAAATATGTTCTGAGAGCCTATTTATGTATTTTTAGAATTTAATTCATGAAGTAGTCAGTAATTAGTTCATCATTAGTAATCATTCAATTAATTAGTAGGTCATAATCATGTATAGTTTAGGCTGATCCCAAATTATTATACAATTTACCGTATCGTACGTGACCTATCGTACATGGTACAACGGGCTGAATTATCGTACAAAACGATAATAATCGTACAACTGGAGACACTGATCTTATGGAAGAACAGTAATCATTGAAATTGAGAATTTGATAGCTGTTGAAGGTAACAAAACACAGTACAGAAGAAAGATCAGCTGCTTCAGGCTAACTTTTGGAATGGCAACACAATTTAAAGTCACAACCGTATTTGCTTGAATTTGTGAGCAGCTGGATTTGCTAGTTTGTTATAATATTATAAAGAAGAGATGGTTTTTGTCTGTCTGTCTGATGTTCTGGGTGAACACAAAAACTACTGAACTGACTGGGCTGAAATTTTACATAAAGGTAGATCTTGAACCCATGCAACATATAGGCCTATTCACTTCCTTAAAATCCCCTCGGGGCTAAGCCCCGTGAACGTCCTAAGTTTCAATGTTTACATTTCAGAAGAAAGTAAACATTCAGAAACTGTAATGCGAACAGCTGTGGATACTTCCATTTGACAGCTTTAAAGAGCAGAAGCAAGAACAGCTGTTTCATGCTAACTTAATAATTGCAGATTGCATTGACTATATATTGGGTAAAGAAAACACCTGCGCGAAGAACGGGTACATCAGCTAGTTCTCCATAAGATTCACATACTGTATTTAGAACTTTCAATATGTCAGTTACCGATTGACATATAGCAATTATTCAAAATGCTAAATTGTTAGCTATTTTAATGGTGTGCAATAAAGTTTCATTGGCTCTTGACAGTGGCGTAACTGATTTTTTGGGCCCCCCCCGCAAACTTATTTTTAGCCCCCATGTAGCATAATCGCACAGTTTCAAAGAATCAATTCGAGATGACCAGCGTGTTGGGCAACTTTTTTTTATTTTTAAGTGTAAGTATTTTAACTTAAAACGTCATACCTTGTAATACTTTGACTAAAAGAACTACACCAAAACAATTATGTTTTTTGGAATATTTGAAAAAGTATACCGGTAACCTAAAAAAAAGTTTAAAGTGTGGGCGGCAAAATGAACATTGCTGTTTTTTTTTTTTTTTAGACGACTTATACAGTGAAAAGCAGCATAACTAATTCAGAATGGCTAAAGTTATTAACATTTATCAAAATTAAGTTGAACTATTTCATCCCAAAATGCGGGCCTGCCAGAGCGCTTACCTCGGCTCGCGGGCCCAGCAGTTACGCCACTGGCTCTTGAACCAAAAGAGACACAGCCACTGGATGCCTTTAGTTGTCCTTGCTTTGTATATGTACTGCCCTCAAAAGTTTTATAGGCTTCTCTTGATGAAGTACCCAATAACTATTGGTATATCATTGCTGACCAGATATATAGTATTGAAAAATATTTTTCAGAATGGCCATTCTGGAAGAGCTAGTAAGCAGTTCAAGTGATCTTCAGCCATATCTTTCAGCCGTGGACCAACAAAAGACAGAGTTCAAGTGATCCCCAGCCAAATCTTTTGACCTGTGCAACAGAAGAAGTGTCTCCCCGTACCTGTTAGAGTTAGATTTAAAGGGCCGTTGAAGCCTTCACGATAAAATCATTGCATTAAACAATGTGTGCAATAAAGTGTTTTATCTTTAAATGTTTAGTATTTTTGAATATACCTATTTACATATAAAGTTGGAAGATCCAGTGATTTAGAATCTTGAAAATTTCATTGTATCTTTTGGTACGGTTGTGAAAAGTGATAACTTTTAATCCAGGTTAATTTTTTCAATTAACTGTTTTTAACGTAACTTAATAGGAATGCTTAATTTATTTACAGATGAAATATTTTTTGCAATATTATATATTAAATATATGAACAAACTATAAAATTTGAATAACCCCTCAAAATTTGTCCAGTTTAAAGATTATGTTTAACAGTTTAAAAATATTTTTTTACTGTTTTGGTCACTCAAGATCAAACCTGTAATGTGAAGACGAATATCTGGTGTAATTTTAAACTATGTAGAGTATAAGTGTTTCAAAAGCAACTTTACGGTGGGTTACCTTTATTAGTATAAAGTTTTAAATTTTGACCCATCTTAATGTGATATATAAATTTTTACTGAAACTTGGTGTATAAAATTGTTGGTGGACAGGTGATGTCGAGTTGAATTTGTCTGTGCAATATTTCCCGGTGATTTAACCTTTCTCAAGTGATGTATACCATTACAGACATTTAATTTTGCACAAGAAATAAGCTGTTCACTGTTTTTCTTTACACAGAAAAAATACAAACTTACCTGACAGGTATTTTGGTTAATATTTCACTCAAATTTGTGTAACAAATATAACACAAATGTTATGTGTTGACTTATTATGCTGCGTGTTATTTACAATAAAATGGTTATATTAATACAAATTTGGGTAAGTATTTTAACACAGTATTTCTGTGTTGCTTAATCATAGAGTAATTTTTTTCACACACAAAAATGTGTTAAACATTTAACACGGAAGAAATATGTGTTACCGAGTGACACAAGGAATTGTGATGGTTTCCAACTCAGGTAAGTGGGTGAACTTCAACACAAGCAGCTGAGTGTTATTTCGACACAAGAGTGTGTGAGGTCTTACTGGGACATCTTGGTATTAAATTTGGGTCGAATTAACACGATTATTTTTTACAGTGCGAAGGTTAATTTCAAATATAGTTTGGTCAAAAAAAATTAACAGAGTTTAGCACTCATTAATTTGTTGTTTCTTAAATAAAACTTAAATCATCTCAAATGTTCGGGATAGTTCGCCTCACCATAATTCGTGTTCACCTATGCTGTTTTTGTCGGGTTTTGGCACAAATCAAAGGAGACGAGCGGAAGTGAATGGGCGAGCATGGTATTGCATTGGTATTGGGCGAGCGTGTACTTGATTAGTTTGTTGTACACATTTGGTTGATTTGGTGCAAGACTCGTTCCAAACATCGAGAGAATCATTCGGCGATAGTGTACTGATACAAAATATTTCGTGCAGCTCCCACACTTCTTGCGACTACCGAACATTTGTAGTTAGGCCAAATGATCAAGCATATTTGCGAGAAGTGTGGGACAGCCTTTATTGATTAGGCCTAACACAAATTATTTTAATTTACCTTCAACCTAACGAGTTTGCTGCACCCATATGTTTAAACATTAGTTTTATAGGCAAACAAATATTTAAATAACAGCAAATAAATTTTAAATCAGCAAAAGAAAATAAACTTTTTTAAGAGTAAAAAATAGCTAAGTCTACAAGAACAAATGTTCCAAATATACTGCTTACAATAGTGACACAGTTCAATGGCTTGTGTTGACCATTCCATTTGAAAAAAACCAAGAAACCTAATGTAATAATTTAGTACCTATTTGTTAAGACATAATTTAAAATACAATACTCAAAAACATAAATGATATATTGTCAATTTTGGTTAGAATACCATCCTCGTGTTTATAAAGACTACCATAAAAACTTATTACCATACGTTCACCCAGTAAAATATATTTAATATACCGAGTAGCCAAATGTTTTCCGCAGGGATATTATTATGACAGATAGTATTGTTAACTTCCCCTCCAACGCTGATCATCCCACTTGTTTTAGAAATATAAATTGCTATTGAAATATTCAGTCTCTTAGAGGTAATAAAGTTTAAATTCATTTGCCTGATAAAAAATTAATACTAAAGTGATCAGGCCTACTTTATAACATTTTCACGTGATTTTGTATAGCAAGTTAATGAAATTGTATTACTTTACTTACTAGCAAAGGAAGTAGCTTAAATAAAACTCAAATTATTGATAAAATTACAAATTTTATTGAATACCTTATATGAATAGAAAAGTAATATAAAAAAAACACTGCATTCTACTGTTGTTTTAATTGATTAAATTTTATGTCATAAATTGCTAACTTTATTATTTTCAAAGCGCCCTCCAGTTCATCCAGGAAACTTCTTCTGCACTGCCACTAAAATCAAAAACCAAAACAGATGTTAAAACTTATGTTAAATAGATTTAATGCAACATAACAAGCAAAATTAATACACTTGCTTTAGGCGACAGGTATATGTGTCTCTAGTACGAGGCACCATCGCAAACAATTCTTCATATTAACAAATCTGTAAGCAAGTATTCAAATTCAATTATTTCTTTACAAGTTAATAACTATCACACTGTACATTCGGTAAACCGTGCTACACGCATGGATGAAATTGGAATTAGCCTATATTTAAATTAATCTATATATAGTTAAATATTTTCATGCATCATTGCATTCTGGGCGTGACCAAAAGCTTCCGAAACCTCTTAAATGCTCAGAAGTCGTATTCCAGATAACTAAGTAACTTATCCATAATTTCATTAAGAATAACTGAATTGGTTACCTATTTTATTTTCATGCAAGTACATTTGCCATTGGGGTGTGGTCGAGCTAAAGGAAACTTTTAGCACGAGAGTTCAATATTCCCTATACGTAGTTCCCACTGACTTGTCAGAACGAGGGGCGGATCCAGGGAGTCACACTGGTGGGGGGGGGGGGAATGCCAGGGGTTAGGGGGGTTATGGAATCCCCCCCCGGGGTAGGGGGTCTGGGAGTCCACCCCCGGAAATTTGTTAAAAACTTCATATCAATAATTTTATCAGCTGACAAAATAGCCGAACGCGTTTTATAGACCAAAGTGTGAGTTATCGGCCTAAAAAGACGACTGTATTGAATTCATGGACCAAAATCAGCTATTTGACCTGTTTTTCGGATTAAAAATGGCAATTTTACCACATTTCATGTTCGCTGTAACTTTTAAACCGTAAACGACAAGTGAACATAGTTTATCGGCCAAAAAAACCGCAACAGTTTATATCCAAAACGCAATTTAAAGGCCAACATGCCAGCGGAAGTCTCAAAGTATGTTATCGTTGAAAACAAAGGTTTTACCTAAACTAAGATCGAAACAAATTTGATCGGCCGAGATACGGCGATTTTAAACGATTTTAAGGGACACCCCCGAGACACATATTACCAGCCTAAAATAGCAGTGCTTCCCGAAAGGTGGTCTGCGGACCCCCAGGCCCCAAGACAGAATGTTTTCATTCTTTCTGTAACGGAATATGTAAAATCCCAAAACTTTCTGCAAGCCTAAAGCGATTTTTCATGCGCCTACCGCAACCATTGGAATCATATTATAAAGCCCCTTGTAAAAAACTAATAAGTACGAAAATTATTTAAATAAATCATCTTATTGGAAAACTCCAAATTTTGGCAATCCAAAAGAAAAGTAATTTAATAGCAAAAATTACAACAATAGCCTGATTAGCTTGAACATATTCAACTAATATCTATAATAATAACAATAATATTAATCAGCTAGTACAGTATAATCAACCAATGTCTAAAATACGCACTTACTTCTAAATTAATTTATAGACTGAGATTCAAGGTCTGTAGGCATAATTTGTTGTATTAAAACAAACATTTTTTTTAATAACATATTTGGAAACACAGTTAGTCAACTTGGAGTCCCTTACAACCAAATAATTAATATTTATTTAGTAATTAAGTACTTTCATCTATGTTAGGTATTTTCGTCAAGGACCCTGCATTGGAAATAATTTTTCGTCATACTATGCGGGAACACATGACTTTCGATACTAAAATGCGGCTGGAAACTTGCTGTTTTCATTTAAAATAACATATGTTCCTTTGTTGTCTTTTCCAATCACTTCTTTTCCGATCACTAAAATTAGCTACATGTTAATCTTATGGTGAAAGCCTAGTTTTGCCGTACAGTTCTTTTCCGATCAGTTTTAGAAGTTACAAACGCGACGCAACAGCTGACTTTCATTGTTGTCAAATCATTGGCCACAGTTAACCTCTTATTGACGTTACACGTGTGAAGCACATTATGGCATTGTGTTTTTGTCATTTATAAAATAATGTAACAATGAAAATTGCACCATAAATATCAATTTGAATTTTGATAAAAAATAGCTTCGAAGAAATCTTTTTAAAGCTAAGTAGCCTAGGCTTATGGTTTTTGTTTCATAAAATATGTAAATAGCCTATAGTAAAATAATAATCAGGCCTATGTGTTTTTTGAGTAAAATAAACCTTGATTCTAGAGTAAAATTATTTCTTGGTTTGTAATTAAATGACTTTTTTGTAGTATGACGAAAAGTATCGTTCAATACTCGTCCAAAAAGCTCTTTGCCAGTGCTTGATCTAAATTCCGTGCTCGACTTCGTCTCGCACGTTGACACGATCTCGCACTGGCAAAGAGCGCTTTTCCAGACTAGTAACGAAATATACTATTCCAATAATTTTGCTCGTAGCAGACTTGCATTTAACAGACAATGCCTGGTGATGCATCGCGTAATAGGGTTTTTAATTTTTTTATATAATATTTCTAAACAAACCAAGCAAAAGACGGCTCAATTGGATGGTTGGTAGAATTAAAAACAGACAATGTAACGTCACTGATTGGAGCCGCACGATCGTATGATATATCCGAGCGATGTATTGCATAGTAGTTGAACTATGAATATCCCGATTCTCTTTAAATATCGTATCGATTAAATACGTACTGCCGTATCGTATGGCTTGCATAGTGGGATGTGCTGCTGCAAGTCAGAAATATTTAATTACTTAAACTCCCAGATAATCCTGGGTTGCAGTAGAAAAAATTGTTGAATCGGACGGCAAATGAATCGCCCAAAACCAGTATTGTAAGATAATCCTTCTCCTCCGGGACCCTGGATTAACACAACCCAGAAACCCGCTAGTCATAGTCCACACTAAACAATCTGTCCCTGCCACCTTTCCAAAATTGAAATTAATGTTCACAGCAGTTAATCAATACATGAAAATACAATTGTACCAGTCAAAAAACATATCCACCTTCACAAATAAATTTGTTTGAGGAAACTCCAAATGAAAAATATTTTTGGCCAAAACCGGCCAAGTGCAGAATGTATTAGCTATTAGTAATGTATGTCTGATGCAGCCAAAAAATTACTACCTGTTTTACGATCAAAATATAAATAAACGGTATCAGGAAACTGACACATACTTTCTCCCTTTTAGCCCAACTTTAATGAATAAATTACTTTTTATTTACTAAATATAGAATACAAAGCACGGTCGAATGTACAGAAAATCTTGTTAACAAGTTGTTTTAAAAACATTCACCCAAATCCCTGCTTTGGAGGCACGACAGAATCCATTGCTACACTCGTGGTTTTAAGAGGGGAAATGCCCCCTATTCCCCCCCAGGGTTATTAAGGGGCACCATATTTCGAATTTCCTCTGTTGGTCAATGCTAACTTGACAAGCATATCAAGTTTGAATTAAATTTATCAGTAAATAAGGGAGAAATAATAATTTTTGTATTCCCCATAAGAATAACATTGGACAACGTACTGCGTTTACCGCAAAATGAAAATTTCAATTTTCTCCGAAACCAGCAATCGTAGAATAGTAATTCAAAATACTAAATTATTAAGTTTTTTGAGCTATTTTTAATGGTGAATAGTAATATTTATTTATATTTATTTCTTTTTATGAAAAATCCAAAAAACTGAATTTTTGATGTTTTAAGTCCTGTAATTTCTGAACCTGAATTTTTACAGGAACGCGGTTGGTGTCATTTTGTTTGAAAACATAAGTTCTACAAACGACTAAAGTTTAATCAAAATCGTTAGAGCCGTTTTTGAGAAATTTTGATTTTTCATGTTTTTTGGTGGTTTTTGGGGGATAATTACCCTTAAAAATCAAAAATTCAAAAAAAATGAAAAAAACACCTGGAGATATCGTGGATTAGTACCTACATACCAAATTTCATCAAAATCGGCCCATTGGTTAGGGCTCTAGCTCTGTACACATCCACACAGACACACACACACACACACACGGACACACACGGACACACGGACACACACACACACACACACACACACACACACACACACACACACACACAGACAGACATCTCGTAAAAACCACTTTTTTGGGTTCAGGGAGCACCAAAACGAATATTTCCACTAACAACTCAAATTCGAAAATTTTTACGAAAACAATACTTTCTCCATGTACTATGTATAAGGGGAGAAAGTAAAAAGAATTAAAAAATGCTAAACTTAATCACAATGCACTTAAAATTGAACAATCCTCCAATAAATGTGTGGCAGCATGGAATCTTATTAAAAACTCAAGTCAGATTGAATCAAAAAATAATTCCTGTCCTATTTCACTGCAATGTTTAAATAACTATTTCATGGATTCCATCAAACAAACTTTTTCCAGTATACCAAAACCTTCAAATAATTCAGCTCAGTTAATTCAAAATCAAAACAAAACATGTATGAATTTTGTGTGGAGAAATATTTCTTCAGAGGAAGTGTTTCAATTATAAAAACATGAAAAATTCCAAAAGTTTTGATATATATGACATGTCAAATAGCTTTGCAAAGACAACTATTTTTACTTATTTAGAACCTCTAACTTTTTGTTTTTCAATGTGTTTGCAGCAGGGCTACTTTCCTGATGAACTAAAACTGAGTAAAGTCATTCCTGTTTATAAGAGTGGGGATAGCTCGGATCCTAGTAGTTATCGCCCAATCTCGTTAATCCCTGTTCTTGCAAAGATTTTTGAATACATCATCTTCCACCAAGTATATGAGTATTTTGAAAAAAATAAATTGTTTAGTAACTTCCAATTTGGGTTCCGCAAAGGCAAATCTACAATAGATGCAGTTGATACAATAGTAAATAAATTTTATCCAGTTTTGAAAATAACTCCTTTGCTTGGGCCACATTTTGTGACCTAAGCAAGGCATCTGAATGTGTATCTCATAGAATTCTTCTTGAAAAATTAAAGTTTTACGGGATTGGCGGGAGTGAGCTGAATTTGTTTGTGAGCTATCTTCAAAACCGAAGTCAGTCTGTTTATGTTAATGGTGATTGGTCCAGAACTACAGTAGAACTCCAATTATCCAAATTAATTGGGGATCGGGCCAATTCGGATATGCAGAAATTCGGATAATCAGGTATACCTCGGGAATTAAGCAAAAAACATCACCATACATAAAAAATCAGAATTTTATCGACAAAGTTATTATAAATGTAGTGAACAGAAAGTGAGCAAACTGTATCAAGAATATACGTCATAAAAATTAAATTACACGAGTTAAATTGAATACAGTATATACAGTTGCTCTTTTCAATAGGCCTACATACTGTACGTATTTCACTGTTCAATGTTGGTTATTTCACTTGAACATCTCGAGCAAAGTGAGTTTATCACTTAGCGAACGGACAACACGTTTACGTTTTGTACTCATTTTGAACGATAATCTTGGTGAAAGAACAGTAGCGACTGATGATGAGCAGGGCGGGAAGGGGGTAAGACTCATTGTTCCCTGCGAAAATATCGTCCGGAAGGTAACAGCGCAGGCTTTTATTTTAGCGCTCACGGCGCATTATCGCTACACGCGCTCCCGCTGTTATTTTCTTGATTTTTATATTTCTATTATTTCACTCAAAATCGATTCGGATAATTGGATATTCGGATAATTGGGGTTCGGATAATTGGGGTTCGGATAATTGGATTTCTACTGTACAGAGATTACGTGTGGCATCCCTCAGGGGTCGATTCTTGGTCCCTTACTTTTTCTTATTTCTATTAACGATTTACCTGCAAACCTAAATGCCTTTACATATATGTACGCAGATGACAGTTTTCTTGGAATTCAGATGTTTTTGAGCTCAAAAAGGTAGCTGAATCCACTCTGGAAGAAGCAGCCAATTGGTTCCATGCAAATAATTTATTTTTAAACGATACAAAAACACAACCAGTCATTTTTACTTTTAACCCTTTGCGATCGGAAGGCCAGCACGAGTGGCCACAACGCAGTCGGCAGCCAGTCGGAATTCTTTCCGTACTAACTTGGTTCCGACGGTCGGGCGGCCAGCTGTACTGGCCACGTCCCACTACGCGTCACCTCGGCATTTATCATGGCGGCTCGCTCCCCGCAGCTCGGAATTATTTTCACTGAAAACCTTCAATGTTAGCATAGGGGATTTAAATTTTAATAAAACATCTCTCAATTCGTCTTATCTTTAACGATTGTTCATTATTACTTAGTTAAATATACGGGGGGGGGAAAAAACATAACCCCATTCTTACTAATAAATGTTTATACGGGATAAAACAATTTTATTTTAGGCCTAATTATAATATAAGTGTAGGCCTATACGTAAACGTACAAGTGTTCTTATAATCATGTACATTAAAACTTGAAACTTAATTAAAAATACAAATAAACACAACTCTCTCGAGAAAATCACCAAAACACAGTTAAAATCAAATAAAACTGAACCAAAACAATGATGATTATGACAGCACTTGGGCCAGAAAAACAGGTGTTTATTTTAGTTGTTTACACCACAATTCTGACGATATAATGTTGCAAGCCTGCTGATCGTTTAGTTTAACAATTCCTCACTAGGTTGCAGCACTCTACAGGCATTATACCACAGTTGGAATATTACAAACGAAATCATTGTTGTCGGCCAGTCCTGCTGGACGCCCGAGCGTTCGTTGGATTTCATGTTGGCCAGCACCGCTGGCCGTCCGATCGCAAAGGACAACTGCTGTGGGAAAAAATCCGACTTCCACGCGCTAATGGCGGCGGCCAGTAGAGCTGGCCGCGCGACCGCTGAGGAATAGCGGAAAATATGCATTCCGATCGCAAAGGGTTAAAAAACTGCCTCCTGGTATTCATCAAAAAACAGTAATTGTGAAGTACTTAGGGATAACTCTTGATTTGACTCTAAACTGGGGCCCTCACGTTTATCTCGTAACAAGAAGAATCTCCCGGGTTTCTTTTTTGTTGAAGAGATTATTAAATGTGGTTCCATTAAAATATGTCATCACTTCATACTACGCATTTTTTCAATCAATTATCAGATACGAGCTTATTTTTTGTGGAAATTCATCTAAAACGCACAATATCCTTTTGATTCAGAAAAAAGTTGTTAGAATACTCACAAACTCATCATGGAAAGCTCACTGGAAATCTCTATTTAAAGATCTGAAGATTCTGTCTGTCTACAACTTATACATTTTTGATTTAATTTTATAAATCTTTAAAAATCTGAGTAGTTTTAATTCAAGAAATAATACTCACTCCTACTACAAACAAAATCAGTCAAAAATTGATGTACCTTATCGAAGAATGTCCAAAACTCAGTCTAGCCATGTCATTATAGGAATTAAACTGTATAACAAATTACCACAATCTGCTCTTGACATTCCATTTAATTCATTTAAGAAAATACTATTTGAATGGCTACTTTCAACCCCATTTTACTCTGTTGATGAATCTTTAGAGCTAAATAGTAGAGACGTTTCGTTTAGACGTGACAACGAGAGCTCCGTGCCGAGATGTTCTTACCGAGATGTTGTTAGCGAAATATTTCGTTTAGACGCGGCAACGAGAGGAACTTACCGAGATGTTTTTTAGCGGAATGTTTCGTTTAGACGAGGCAGCTATTCTCGTACTGGGCAATCGAAATTGTTAGCGTGATGTTTTGTTAACTAAATATGTCGCCGATCAATATAATTATTTTTAAAGAGATTTTTGCATTCTATATTCTGTTATATTTGAGCAATCGACATCTGTACCGAGATGTTTTAACAAATTGCTACATTTGGGAGTTATTAAATAAAACAATGCATTGATTACGATGAAAATCACTGCATCATGCACGTGCATTTTCACGTATCATGCATAGATACGTGAAAATTAAAAAATAAAATAAATAAAATCTAATACGTAAATTAATAATGGAGAGTAGAAACAAATGTTAATCATTATTAAATATAGGCAAGCATAATTATACTTTTAATGCTCACAGAATTTGTGAACGTTTTAGGCAGCAGTATAATTCTGCTACTTTCCCACTTTTTATACTATATACAGTAGAACTCCAATCATCCGAATTAATTGGGGATCGGGCCAATTCGGATATGCAGAAATTCGGATAATCAGGTATACCTCGGGAATTAAGCAAAAAACATCACCATACATAAAAAATCAGAATTTTATCGACAAAGTTATTATAAATGTAGTGAACAGAAAGTGAGCGAACTGTATCAAGAATATACGTCATAAAAATTAAATTACAGGAGTTAAATTGAATACAGTATATACAGTTGCTCTTTTCAATAGGCCTACATACTGTACGTATTTCACTGTTCAATGTTGGTTATTTCACTTGAACATCTCGAGCAAAGTGAGTTTATCACTTAGCGAAAGGACAACACGTTTACGTTTTGTACTCATTTCGAACGATAATCTCGGTGAAAGAACAGTAGCGACTGACGATGAGCAGGGCGGGAAGGGGGTATGACTCATTGTTCCCTGCGAAAATATCGTCCGGAAGGTAACAGCGCAGGCTTTTATTTTAGCACTCACGGCGCATTATCGCTACACGCGCTTCCGCTGTTGCTTTCTTGATTTTAATATTTCTATTATTTCACTCAAAATCGATTCGGATAATTGGATATTCGGTTAATTGGGGTTCGGATAATTGGATTTCTACTGTACTCTCATTTCAACATTATTTATTACTTATAAAATTGTAAATGAAAGATGTTTTTAGAATTATTATGTAGAAATAAAATATAAGACGTTGCCAAAATTATAACACACGATTAAAATAAAATAAAAACAAATATTTGATCGAATCATTAATTAATTTAAACTTAATAATAATTAAATTAATTTGTTTACACACGATATAGGATATAAGGAAAACATTGCCCATTGAAATTGAACTCCCAATAAAGCCAGTATAAAGAGCCTATATTTTACAACATTAAGAACTTTTTTGGTAATTTTCTCCTATATAGAGTTTAATAATATGATACATAAAAACAAATATGAGAACAAAATTAATAAACGGTATCAGGAAACTGACACATACTTTCTCCCTTTTAGCCCAACTTTAATGAATAAATTACTTTTTATTTACTAAATATAGAATACAAAGCACGGTCGAATGTACAGAAAATCTTGTAAACAAGTTGTTTTAAAAAACATCCACCCAAATCCCTGCTTGGAGGCACTACAGAATCCATTGCTACACTCGTGGTTTTAAGAGGGTAAATGCCCCCTATTGCCCCCCCAGGGTTATTAAGGGGCAAAATATATCGAATTACCTCTGTTGTCAATGCTAAATTGACAAGCATATCAAGTTTGAATGAAATTGATCAGTAAATAAGAGAGAAATAGTAATTTTTGTATTCCCCATAAGAATAACATTGGACAACGTACTGCGTTTACCGCTAAATGAAAATTTCAATTTTCTCCGAAACCAGCAATCGTAGAATAGTAATTCAAAATACTAAATTATTTAGTTTTTTGAGCTCTTTTTAATGGTGAATAGTAATATTTTTTTATATTTATGTCTTTTTCATTTATGACATCCTTGAAACAAAAATCGACGTAAGATTAGGAAGTTAGCATTAGCGGCTGAAGAGGGCCCAAGCGCCCTAAAGCAGCCATAGTGGGCCAGGGACTTTCCCGCTCACTGGAACCTCACGAAACAACAACAACAACAGTTGTGAAAACGGGAGGGGGAAACAGCAAGGGACAGACGTATTTACACGTCACGCTGCGCCGCGCCACGCCGGCTAGGATCCAACAATGTATTGCTACTGCTACCGGTTTTCCCGGTCGCCGGACACCCTGTTAATCCATTTCATTTGTATTTTTATGTACATTTGTGAGGCCTGAAAATATTTAGTGAATAGACCGCGCCACGCCGGCTAGGATCCAACAATGTATTGCTACTGCTACCGGTTTTCCCGGTCGCCGGACACCCTGTTAATCCATTTCATTTGTATTTTTATGTACATTTGTGAGGCCTGAAAATATTTAGTGAATAGACGTTTATATTGACGTGGGGTGAAATAATAAAGGTATATCTAAAAACAACTAATTACGGGTGGCTTATTTGCAAAAAATGATTTTAGTGCCTGATAAAAATGCGATCCACATCTATAACGGGTTTATCCTCTTGCCGCGCGCCGGCAGCAGACGATTTTGCTTAACGAATGCAACAATCGAGAGTAAACATCTCGATTATACAAACCTCTCGCTAAGCAATCGAAACAATCGATAAGCGGAACCTCTCGAGAAGGAACATTTAGATTGTTTTAACTTCTCGCAATCGCGCAGGTCAGGTGACAATTTCATTAAAAATTAAAAATAAGACAAAAATCCAGACTTATCTGGTCCAGAGTGGCCAGACTTAAAATAAAACAATGAGACAATTACAGAAAACATATTTAAACACACAAAAAAGCGTATTTAAAGGATTTTTAACATTTTAGCTTGGCGGTGCATTCACATGCATTTTTGTAAAAAACTCAAACATTTCTTGACCGAATTTGCTGGGAAAGGTCTTAACAGCTGGGGGAAAGGTGCCCCCAGCTATCCAATCCCAACCCAGCACTTAAAAATTGGCCTGAGGCCAATTGGACTTTAAGTTCCCTGGGGTAACTTAAATTACAGAAATAGCAAAACTTAAAATGCCTCATTATTTTCTTATCTATAAAGTAAATTAAATGAAACTTGCAGGGAACATGTATGAGCATTAATTACAACTAAAAGTGGCCAAACTTGGCACTGGGAAAGTCCCAGAAGCCCACTTATTCAACATAATCAATTGAGTCATAATGGCCTAACTTAACAAGTCACAAAAACACATTTACACTGAACCAAAATGAATGATTGACCTCGCCAAGGTGTAGGCCAATCCAAGAACACAAAATAAAGTTATTTGGAGGCCTTAGGCCTAATATTACAAAAACAGTGGACAAAATTCATTTTGTATAGACTCCTCAAACAGCAGTTTTCAAAGTCTCATATCTTGGGTAATTTCTATACTAGGACCTCGGGAGTGGTCTTAAACTAAACACAGCAATCGTTACTACAAAACAATGACAAAATATTTGGTCTGACAAAACCGGCCGTAGGCCATTGAAAACAGAGAAAACGCTCGGAGTCCAACTGAGTTGAAACACTGAAAAGGTGATCAATCATGAACCCAAAGCACAGAAGGTGCATAATCCTTTGCTTTAAACACAGGGCAACACTGTGAACCCATAGCCTATTTCTGGCTGAAAGCAATACAAAGTAGTCGCTACTCGGTACTAGTCTGTACTAGTATCGGGTATAATCGGTACTGGAAAGTAATCGTTTAGTCCATCTTTAAACTTAAAAATAAATAACAAAAATAAACTCTAAACCGTCTATGGACAACAAATATCGGGCAGCTGAATCACAACACTTACGCTAATCACAGTTCATCATCAACAGGAGTTGTAGTCCGCCGCGGCACGGTGTAGAGGGCCGGCCTGGATTGCATGGGTAGGCGGAAGACGAAGAAGGCGTCACATTCATGGACCCTGTAATGTAACACCAATTCCTAATTTCTATGTACATTGATTTATTCTCAGTAGCTCAAAAGCTCTAAGTTCATGTGTTGTTTTGGAAAAGCTTTAACCCTTTGAGGTCGATTAAATTAAATCACCCAGACCCCCTGAGACGAAATTAATTTTGGTTATTTTGTATAGATTTTACTATTGTTACATTTAATTACCCAAATTAATTTTAAAATGCATTTATGAGGGTTTATTTTTAAGGCACTTTGATTACATACTGTATATTGATGAAATAAAAATAAAAATGTATACCTGTTTTATTTTTTCTTCCATATATTTTTAGTACATATGTACTATATGTGACAGATTACGAGAGTAAAAACCCATTTATATTTATTTGTAAGTAAAATGACACACACAAAAAACATTCAAAAATATCGTCATCACTAATTTTATTAGTCATAATTATAACTAAACAAAAGAGTAAACATAACCTAAACAATCAGACCTTGCAGATGACACAAGACAGTATAGTTCATGGAGTAATAACATTTATTTCAGAACAAAATAATCCATGGAGTAGATAAAATAAACGTTACAAGTAATAAGGAATATATAAGAAGCAAATAGACATAAAATCATTACATTATATTTAGTTTTAGCGCACTTCATACGGGCTAAACGTCACGGCGAGTATAGGTCGCCATTCGAGCGTTCGGGAAAATGGCGCGCGGCGACCTATACTCGCCATTCGACCGCAAAGGGTTAATTATGCCAAAGTTCACTTTAATTTGCTGATACACCCATCCAGAGTTAATTTGCCCAGTGCTTAACATAAATTTAAAATACTGAAAATAATAAAAAATATTTATAACAGGAAAAAATTTATATTTATATTTTTAAGACTGAAGCTTAATGAAAATGGTTGTGAACTAATTAAGTAGACTAGATAAAATAAACAGCCTGGTAGGAAAACATCTAAACAACAAATTATAAAATAATTAAGATGTATTGCTGGATGAATCTTTCAGTTATTCACAACATTTACTACAACATTTTTTATCCAAAATTAATAAGAAGCATTTTAAAACAAGGGGGCACATCTGAGCTAAATGTAGATACCAGAACATTTAAATTTTAATATGCGTAAGGAAAATTATTCACCAAAATGCAGGCCAACTACACCTAAACCGGAAACCAAAATTGGCCAAAGTTTTGTGAAAAATGATCTGTGGGCTCAGTTTATTGACAGAATTGGTCCAAACTTTCTGAAAAACAGGAGCTTAGGCCCCTGCAACTAAATAATAAGCCACAGTTCATTTAAATCATCTCCTTTGGGACTCAGCCCAAGAATCCCCTATGCAAGAAAGTAAACTATCCTAAAACATGTTCTACGCCAAGAAAATCAAAGTTAAAAGTGGGGTAAGGCAGTTTACCCATAGTTGAGGGACATTGACAGGAAACATAATTTACCAAAACCCCAGCTTGAAACCCACCCTATTACTTGAACTTAGCCTACAAAACCGTACAAAACATAATTGAGAACACTGAATGAATGATAACTTTCAGAGTATTGCAGAAAACTTAATTAAATGTTTAGCGGTCTCCTAAGAAGCGGTAGGTCTCCTAGTGGTAGGGAAATGTAATTTGGAATGTATACAACAGTAATATAACACAAGAAATTAGCTGCGGGGTCATAAACCAAAGTTGTTTGCCGGCAAAGATGCCTTGATAGCCAAATCTTGAAACATTTGAGACTTTGTTTTATGGCCCAAGGGCTCTGAATAAGAAAGGAAACATTAATTAAACCTTCGGAAGTTCAGAAGGAACTTTAAAATCCAGAAATGCTTTTACAACGAATGAAAACTGAAATGAATATGTGCTCTCAGAGGTTATATTTACTTCTGCCGCTAAGGTTAAAACTTGGACATTGCTATCTACTTGACTTATTAAATGGCAAGCTTACTTGCTCTTGTGTTAAATGAGATATTCAACAATATACGTCTAGTTTGACGTTTGTAGACCTTAACACATCAATAGGTATCATGTTGAACTAGCAAGGCTTCAAACTTTTGTTTGGCTAAAAATTAACAGGTAAGTTAGTTAAAAGATCCAAGCCTCCTAACGATAAGCCTAAAGACATCTCTAAGGCTATTGTTATTAGTTAGAACATTTAATAAGTGTTATTTGCTACTTACCGTAATATTGAACAGTTTATTACAACACATTCAATCGGCAACGGCATCCATCTCGACATCTTCACATTCACAATTACAGTAATTAATTATCATTCTCAAATCGGTTTTTACCGAGTGTTCTCCGAAGTTAATCACTACGGCACAGGCAGGGAGGCAGGTAAAAGTAAGGCAGTGGCTACGTACACGTCCGACGTGAGCCGCTACTGTTCACGTCCGTTCCAAATTATGCACCGTACGTTACTTTTCCTGTGATTTTTAAAACAAATTGAGAGCCAGAAAACCTCCTAACCTAACCTAACGTAATCTAACCTATCCCAACCTAACGAAACATAACGTAACGTAACCTAACCCAACATAACCTAAGCGGTAGCGAAGTGAATTTGCCCTTATATTGGACGTGTACGCAGTCACTTCGTAAAAGGCACACAGACTTTTTGAGATATGTTCTGGGAGAATTGACAGTAGTACAAAAACAAATTCATATATATGAATATGAATAATTAAAAATCGGCCCTTCTATACTCTTACTGTGTTTTAATTGCAAAATATGATGTAGAGGTGGGCGTTATTTAACATAATAGGATAAATAACACTATTACTGAAGTGTCACCTATTACCTTGGTAATAGGTTACTGAAAATACCCTATTATTTGTTTAACGTCTTCTGAACTGTTTGAACGAGCGAGTGAAATAACTATCCAGCTGAGAAGTTGAGATGAGTGTCTTGGTGTCTTCCTATTAACAGCGATCATCACGGAATAATAGTACTAGTCTGTCTGGCTTACTATTACGGCGAGAAATATTTAAATAAAGTTATCACGGGTGTAACGAGTGTATTACCACAAAGCTAAGGAACGTTCCTGAATATTATTGCAAAGTAACGGTATTTCCCATCTCTAATATGATGTACCGTATTTAATCAATAAAGCCGCCATATTAGTTGTTGGTTATGTATCAACCCTAACACTGTAGTTTATGTAGATTTCCAAGGGAGTATGCAACTGTTAAGATGATACCTAGGGCTGTTTTGTTGATATATCAACATCTAAACAAATATCAGCACGAGTAGGTAAGTTTCAATACAAATATCAAAAATCGGCCCGCAATTATACCTATATATATATATATATATATATATATATATATAAGTACATATATAACAATTTGAACGAATGGTGTTTTTGGGATCTGGGGACCTCAAAACGAAAAGTTATCATGGTCTCGGGCTTAAGTCTTACCATGAGACCTACGGTAATAGCTTCTTCCCTATAGGGGAAATTCGCTAAAACACACACAAATACACATTAACATTTAGTTTTAAAAAAAACTTGGCCAAGTGAACACATTCCGTACACGCGTTGCGGCGCAGTCAGATGACGTGTCATGATACAAAATCATGAAATAAACATTTTTTCTTCTTTTTAGCGAATTTCCCCTATAGGGAAGAAGGTATTACCGTAGTCGGCATGGTAAGACCTAGGCCCGGGACCATGATAAATTTTCGTTATGAAGTCCCCAGACCCCAAAAACACCATTCGTTCGAAACTGTATATATATATATATATATATATATATATATAGGTACAGCCCTGGGCCTTAGGGATATCCACCTGTGTAAAAGTTGCGTATTGGAGATATCCGTTGCTCTTTGGGTACTCCAGCCCGTATTAGGGATCTCCGGATATCCCAAAGCTGCATCATTGTAAACATCCTAACCTAACTTCTTATACTTATATAGTCTATTGTTTTTACAATGGTGCACACTTGTCCACTCTCTGTTGAAATAAACATAAATTGTATACAAACTTGAATATTTAAGCAATCCGCTGGAATCCAACCAATAGGAAACAAGTGCGCATTCTCCCCCCCCCCCACAGTGGTGAATAAATGTGCTTATTCACTGATATTAAACAACTCGGTGCGTTACATGCTCGGTGTGTTACATGCGATCACAGAAATAAATAAGTATTTTTTTCCATTTTCATTGTATTTATTTATTTATCTTGTGTAGTCTCCTGTTTGTTATTTTCTTTGTAATAAAAAAATTATCAACATAAAAATAATTAGCCAAAATAATAGTACCCTATTCTCTTGTTTCATTCGAAAATCTGTAGCATAAAAAGGCTTAAAGTAGGTTAAATTTCCCAGATGATGTCTATAATTCCCCTTGATCAATTATGGAAGGTTAAGTACAATATATAAAGGGCAGGCTATCAATTTTGAATAAAGTCGGTATAATTACCATCAAAATTACGTTTGCAAGGGATCATGTTAAAGATTCGATTTTAAAGTTTGTAGCAACGTAACAGTGTTTATCAGATTGTAATGTTTATGTTTTACAACATTCAGTAGTAGGTTTTGTAAAGGTTTTTATTGCTTACACAACTTAAAATAGGCACCCCTACTGTTTAAGTTAGGCTCTAATGTACAAGTTAGTATTATTTTTAAGTTTCCTATTTTTATTTAAGCTTTTAATTGGGCTATATATTTAAGAAATGAGTCTTAAAACAAATTTGAGTAGGCCTAAACTTAAACCTATATTATAATACAAAACGCATATTAGCATTTGAATAACCGGGTTTCCACTTACTCCTATAAGTTAAATATTTTGTTACTGTTTTAAAAAACAACACACTGGTTTCAATAATTTGAAGAAAAAACATATATTAGTGACTGAAAGTAGGCATAATCTTATATATTATTTCGCTAAGGAATTTAGTTTTAGGACCACTACGTCGTTATTTCTCAACCGATTTGGACAATCGATGTGTCATTTTAAAGTTTGTACACTCCAGATTAACATAAAAATTAAAACTAAAAAATATCGCTTTTTTGATATGGAAATAAAAAAATGCTCCATGTTATTCATATGTGAGAATATTTGGAACTTGGCCTTAGTTATTATCAGATTTATATTTTTGTCCTTGTAGGTTTGTTAAATCATATAAAGTATAAGGTTGTAGAATTTCTCCATGTTATTCATATGGAGAATGTTTTACCAAAAACTCGGCCTTAGTTTGAGAAAACCAGGTAAGGGTGCGTTAACGTAGGACGCTGGTTATAAGTGCCTGCAGCTAAGCGCCGACAAGCGCGAATAGGTGCTAGTAACAGTCTGCGTTGTTTCTAGTGTGTTCGTTCACAGACAAAGCTTGTCTGGACGTATAAGCGCGAGCTGCAAGCACCGACCGGTGAACAAGAATGTTTGAAACATTATTTCCAGGGCTTATTGCTCTGGAATATTCCAAATATGTATGATTGGGGTGCAGTTTTGATGATTTTTACTGTTTTTTTCGAGTTTTTGTCAAAATAGTTGATACAAGAACTGATATATCCCGTTTTTCAAAGACCAGCCATATGGAACAAAATATTTAAACTTCACAGTAACAGATCGCTGTTGAAAAGTGCTGGAAGGAGATATATCCTAAAATGAAAGTTGCAGGTAACATGTGTGTCTTCTGTTAACATTCATTTAATTGACAATTGCACCTGTACCCTACTAAATAAATTACATACAGGCCTTCTCATCTGCAAAGGGAAATTACATTTAGATTGTTGTGGAAACTAAAAAATACTGTGTAGGTAAAAACGCCTGATTTTAATGTTAAAATCCTTTTATAAATTACGTTTATCACTTAACTATTAATTGAATATAGTTTGAGCCTTGTTTACTATTAATTTTAATAACCTTTTATTTCAAACAACTATTTAGTGTTTCTTGCAAAATTGGCCAATTTTATTGTACACAGTAGGCAGATATCCTTAATTAATCCCATGAACTCCTATTCTCTTTCTTGCCAGTCAACTCAACATTCTCTAACAGAAAAATGTCATCGACACTTGAGGAAGACATCTCGACGACTGAGGGATCGACCTTGTTTCCGGCTTTGTATGTGCACGCCATAAGCCATGCGGCCCTAAGCATTTGCACGCGCTTGAAGGTGCCTGTGGCAAGCCGCCGGATACTAGTTGCTTGTAAATAGCGTTCTACGTGAACGCACCCTAACGTGTGATGATGGGATTTGTACCAATTCAAAGCTGAAACATTCTGATACTCCCAAATATTTTCAGATTTATAACTTTCTCCTTTTAAATTTGCTAAATGATACAAAATGTCTATGTCTAAAAACCATTTTGGTGGGATTTATAGTATGTTTTGTTTACAACAATCAGCTAATTATAATCCTGACTCGGTGATTTTCATCAAACAGCTGATGAGCTCATCAAGCTTTTGAATTATTTTCGTGTATAGTAAACATCAAATATAATCTTTAAAATTTAATAATTTTTATTGTTCAGTTTGTGTTTTTGTGACTTTTTAGTTGTATTGTGCCACAAATAAATGTGCTTTATTTTAATTGCTGATATTTTAGATAATTATTTTACCGTCGATGATTGTTCCTATAGGATACCGTCAGATTACTCAAACCTAATTTTTTATCCGTCGAATTTTGACGGGCCCCCACAAATTAGCCTAACTTTATTTAGAATTTTAAATAAAACACTGTTCAAAAGTATCGGCTAACTACGACAACAAAATTAAGCCTTAACCAAGATGCATGAAGTAAGTTAAAATATTTATTGCATTGGGCCTGTTACATTTATAATAATTGTAAGGCCACCTCATACGACCGCGGGTGTGGGTGCAGATGAGGCCTTTCACACGAGATGCTTCGTCCGGGAATTTTCCTGCGTTTTAAAAACAAACCGCAGTTTATAGGGGGCACCAGTAAATCTAGGTAGATTTCTACGCCCATAAGAGCAACGCCATCTTTCAAGTTCCATCGAGCTTAAAACGGTAGTCAGATATTGTTGATTTATGGTTTGTCTTATAAAATAAGGAAATAACAAAGCTATTTCCCTGTGCAAAGTTTCCAATTTGTTTTATAGATAATTTCAGCTAAAAATACGAAACAAAATTTTCTTAATCCCCGTTTCCATTAAACTTTTACTTGGACAATGTTTTGAGCTGAGCTCAAAACATTGTTGTAGGCCGTTTACATTCTGCCAACTTGTGCCAACATTTCCCGCAAGTATGTTAATGCCATGTAACGCAAAAATTATTACAGCGCTTCTTAAAACTGTTTTACAACAACAAACTATTTCCATACATTGATTTCAAATAAACTATCCTTGTAATTTGTCCTGACAAACCAAATAGAAGTTGTGTATAGGCCCTAATCCTATATATTAAAACACAAAATTAAAAAGTTTCCGGAAGAACGTGTGAGAAATCCACTGAACCGATTTACACGCGGGTGGTATCAAATGAAAGGGAATAACCTCTATATTTGCACATTTTACCTTATTTTTTCACCTGGTCAATAACTATTAAAATTAAATTGCAAGTTTTCTTATGGAAATTTAACATGGGGTAAAATTTAAACTTTGCAATCCTTTGGTCAGTTCACTTGAAGTTCCCACTGAACCGTTTTACATGCGGTTTTTTTAATGAAAGATCAATCCCTCTATATTTGCACAATCTACTTACATTTTGTAAATAATTTAATTTTGAATACAACAAAATAACTTTGTAAAACCGATTTTATCACTATTTTAACTTTCTCTAACCAGCTGATTATTGAAATATGTAAATTGTGTATCTAAGAATAGACAAGTATCAAATGGAATTATCAGGTTTTTAGAAAATCATTAGTGACCAGTATATTTCAACGATACATATATTGTAATTACTGAATTCGATTCAGGCTGGCCCAAAGAAGAAGATTTTTTTTAATGTTGCAATTATTATGGTATTAATTGATACAATCTACAATGTATACATAACCCTTCAATTAGTGAATACCTTCTTAATCATTTTTAGTTTCCGTCCTTGAGCTGAGAGTAAAACATAGCGCTGATGTTCGTAGTCCTATTGTTTCTCCTTGGCTCCATGAAGGGCTTCATTTAACCCATCAAATGTTAATACAACGTTTGTTTTGTAAACAATACATGAAAAACAAATCCAACAATTGGCAAAGGTTTCAGACCAAGTGACTGGATTTAATATGCCTGTAAAGGCTATACAACGATAAAATAAGCGTGATTACATTGAATCGTGGCTCTATCATGTTCGGGGTGTGCAAAGAAAACACCTTTAAGTTTGGCACGTGGATTTTTCATCTGATTACATATATACAAAAATTAGCTTTTCAAATATAGAACAGCAAATCTAGCTGCTCAAATTCGAGCAAATTTTATTTCCATTTCGGTAATATCCAGCTCATACAGTCTTATTATTTTACATTGAGATACCATTCCAGACATGAAATCAGCTGATCTTTTTTCCGTTCTGTTTCTTAGTATCAACAGCTGTTAAAGGTTAAATTACATTTATTTCTATTCTTACATAAGATTAACATTGGAACTTTGGGTGCCCAGGGGTCAAAGGCCTGAAGGCTGAAGGTTGATGTCATCCAAACCCCCCAAAAGGCACATATAGATGCCAAGGACATTCAAATAACACATCAGCCATAATTGTAAACCTATATAATAGTTTCGCCGGTTGCCCGTTCACGGAAATGCCTTATTTTTTATTAGATTTCTTAAATTGATTTTTTACAAAGGATGAAAAATTCCATATGCTGGAATGCTGCAATCTATGAGGATAATCATGAACTACACTAGTGTCCACACAGAAATTGTGGATACTCGAGTTTCCGGTATGACACCACCGAAAAGGCCAAAGTGCGATTTTAACGAGATACCTATCAAATTAACGGAAATATTATCAATTTTTATATTACGGATTTTCAAAACTTTAAATCACTTGTTGTAATTTATATAACAAAAAAGTAGAAAATATCGGTCTTATTTTACAATGTTTAAGTAAATTAAAATTTTGACGATTATTACAAAATATTTAGTAAATCAATACAATATATATTGGTTTACTGTGCTTAACTTTTTTAAGTACATATGTAGAACGATTTAATTATTTTTAAAATAAATGTCCAACTACTATCTAACAGGCTGAAGGACAATACGGAAAGGACGCGGCGACAAAAGGCGTGACGGTTCGGGGTCCGTGGCGTTGACTGCTACCGGTCACTGCGCATGCGTGAACTCGTTCACAACAGTGTTGGGTGTTGGGACACCGTTTCCATTATGTTTTGAGTTATTCTAAAACATTTGTTGTCAGCTGCATCAGCTCAAAACACATTTTGTTGGCCAACAATGTTCAAAACAGTTTGCGAGCGTTTCCATTAAACATTTTACTTGAACTTTTTTTTGTTTTGAGTTTAGCTCAAAACAATGTTTTGAGCAGAAACTGTTAGAAAGGAAACGGGGCTTTATCGATTTTTAAAACGTAAATCGAAAAGGTTTTCTCTGAATTCGCTAGATAATCAGCAGTACAACATTCCTAACAAACTTTGAAACTATGCATTTACAATTAAATAATGGACGGAAAGTTTAGATTGGCCTTATGGGGGAAGCAGGTGATTGAAAAAACAAAAGTCTATTCAAATATTAACCAAATTTAAGGCGTAGAAGGGTGCAATAGGCCTATTTGTACCTTATATAATAATACGTGAATTAAATTTGTATTAAAAGGACTCCTCCGTTATTTCAAAGCCGATTTTAACTTCTTAAAGTTCAGAAGAAGAAAATATATTTTAATCTTGTTTACCCCAAGCATAGGAGGAAGAAAAACGACAAAAGCGTTTTTGGATACATGAAATAAACAAGGATCGACAACAATATGGAGAATTCCATAATTTGTTTAGTGACTTGTTAATTGATGAAAGAAATTTTGTTCAGTAATTTAATATGAAAGCTAATTTGATATGCCTATGTGTTACTCAGGCCTATCATGTACCTCTCTGCCAAATTTAAGCTCAATCAGTCAAGTGGTTAGAGCGTGATTGAGCCACGAACATAGAAACAAACTTACAACCTTTAACATCATACTTCCTACTAATACTCGTTTGTTTGTAGGTTAGATATTTTTGGCTCATTCACGCTCTAACCACTGGACTGATTGATTTGAAATTCGGCAGAGAGGTACTTGATAGGCCTGAGCATAACATATAGTTATATTAAAGTTACGAGAAAAAATCAAAAGATAACCAAGCAACAACAAAAACAACTGTACAGTGAATAGACCATGTGGTCCAACGGAACCGATACAGTTTCCAAAAACACCCGAAGGGTACAGTCGTCACCGTTTCCGTGGCTTTACGCTGCGCACACCTGAAGGCGGTCCCACACTTCTAGCGAACAGGCCTGAACATTCCCGAATATTCACTGAACGTTCCGTCCTGTATATTTCCGCATGTATTCAAACGTTCCTGCAGCTCCCACACATTATCGCATATACTCCGAACATTCGGAGTTCGGCCGAATGTTCGGGCGTGTTCGCGAGAAGTGTGGGACCGCATTAAAGCCTCGTTCTTACGACGCGACGTGTGGCTTGTCGAGTTACCGATGGCCTTGATCTGCGATTGTCGAGTATCACGTCGTGAGAACAGCTCGTCTGTGACTTTCCAGCTAGCTCGAGATGGCGTGTTAAGTCTCGAGCCGTTCCCGCCCGAGTCGGTAAACTCATGAAACATCAAAGGCCTGTGGATAGTCAGACCGCCAGCCTTGGTTTGGCTCGATACACTGTTCTCACGGCCTGTTCAGTCGTCGAGCCGAGCGCTGGAGTACATTTGGTGACACTTTCTGTTTATTTGTTTATTGATATATGTATATTTTAACTAAAACATATAAATCAGGCAATAGCTACACTTTTAATCCAACCACGCAACACTTCAATGCCTATACTAGGACTGTAAATACATTTAAACCGGTTGATTTTATAACTCTTAAAAAACTAAAGTGTACAAAGTCCAAGATATGTATCACGTCTTTGAAACAGTTTCTTTGATAAATACTAGATCTTACAACCAATAACAAATTACTCGTAGAAAAAAAACTATTAAGTTATGAAATAAATTTCAATTAGCTTAAAATTTGCTATTTAGAAATGTACATTTCAAAAGCTAATTTTGAATCGCTTGCATAAACTGGGAATCAACCGTAAAACATTTAAAACTAGTTACATTTCATTAGGCCTAAATGTTTAAAAGTTTGTTCATCGGGCTCAAACTACTTTCGGTACATTTAAAACCAAAAGATAAATATAACTGTAGACTACATATTTAAAGAGAAACCAAGAAAAATACATTATTATCGAATATATGTATGAAAATATTTGTATTCAATGCTAGTAGGATAGGTCCTTAGTTTTCTCATCTCTTTTGTAACAATTTTTCTTCAAGCTCGATTTTCTCCAATATTTTTTCTGGCTCGGACTTTTTCTCCAAGCCCGTCGGTGGCTTTTCAAATCAACAGGCTGCCACACGACTTTAGAACAGTAAGGCTTAAATATACTCAGACGACTCAACAACCGTTGACAGATCAAGGCCATCTGTGACTGGACAAGCCACGCGTCGTGAGAACGAGGCTTAAGCCTATGATACACGGCCCTTGATCTGTCAGGCCAGGCCATAAAACCTGCTGCACAACAGGCCGTGTATCAGTTCGGCCCGACGAGGCCCGCGGTCTATCAGGCGCGTCCGGGCTGGCGCGGGCTTTCCCGTGGAAAGTCGGTAAACATCAAAGGCCTGTCTCGACGCGGCCGTATTCCTCCACCCCCTGAGCTCATTTGGCCATCGGCTACCAGTGAATAAGATCATATTTATGTTCTTTGTTTACCAGTGCCTTTTTAAATCACATGTTTTTAATGGTTCACACTTTCTGGAAAGTCAGGGAGAGTCAGAGAGTACTAAAAAAGGTCAGGGGAAAGTTGTGGAAAAATGAAAAAAGTTAGGGAAAATTACAAATATTTTATTGGGAAAACTTTAGCATACTTTTTTGATAAAGTAATATAATTATCATATAATTATTGTCATTAATTAATTCAGTCATTGTTGTTAGATTAGGAAACCCCAGCTTAGTGCCGGCTGGTAGAGTATAATTATTGTATATCAATCATTTTTAAGTTTGATACAATAAAACTTATAAGATTGCATGTAGACTTTTTAAATAAGATAGTATTTTTTAAGATACTAGCAAAAGTCAATGTTTTACTTTAAAATACGATTATTATTTCACTTTCATGAATTTAATTTGGTTTATCACTTCTTTTTACTGTGTTCACCACGAATCTAGATTGGTGTTATTATTAGGTATTTCCACTAAGTTTTACCTTTTTATTTATTGAAGGCGGTTCTCCTAGGTATGTGAAAAGATTCTACAGAGTGGCAGACAGTATTTACTTTTAAGTAAATTTGTGCAACGCACATACATATGAAACTAATTATTAATACAGTCAAGTCATTGGAAAAAACACAAATATCAAAAACTTAAATGAGCTACAACACTACTGCAATTGTAAATTGTTTATAAATAGATTCACACAGTCACGCCTTAGGGTACTCCGGTTGTGCAAGATTCACACAGTCACACCTTAGGGTACTCCGGTTGCGCAGAAGCTAGGCCACGCCTCCATCTTTAACTGAGGAAGAAGGAGTACCCTAACAGGCGTATTTGTAAAGTTTTATATAAGCTCGCCATTTTGTGGAGTACTCAAAGTATCGTCTATGTAAAAAACTATATAAAACCGTAAATTTATTGTCAAAGCCAATGATTATGAAATTATGGTATATATAGGCTAGAATATTACCATATAAGCTATATAAGTAATAGAAATATGACGAATTCATCCCATATTTGAAGTATAACACTAACAAATGGACATCCCAAATGCCATTTGTACACGGAATACCCAAAGGCCCAAGGCTAGGAATATATATATATATATATATATATATATATATATATATATATGCATACATACATATATACACATACATATATATATATATATATATATATATATATATATATATATCTGTGTCCGTGAGCACGATAACTCTTGTTAAAATGATCAGATTTTGATGACATTTTTTATAAACGTGTAAAGCAACATTTATGACTTAAGTTCGAAAACCAGCCAGATCGCTCTATCCGAAGGGGTATTTTGGGGGGGGGGGTTTTGTACCCCAAAAACTTTTTTTTAAATTTTTTACATATAATTTTTAAAAAAGTCAAATTTTAGTTTTGCCATTGGATTCAGCTTAAAAAAATACACAATTTGGTATTTTGATCGTTCCTCTACGTCAATTGGTTACCGAGATATTGAAAGTGATAAACACAGTACGTTGTCTAAAATGTTAATTCTTATGGAGGAAAAGAAAAAATGTATATCTCGCTTATTTATGAACGTATACCGACGAAACTTGGTATACGGCTTCATCTGGTTGTGGTCCATTGATATTTGCTCCAAAAACAGTTTTTTGCCAAAGGCTCCCGTAACATCAAACCTGCAGCCCCATGTTATTCTTATGGATAAAAATTAAATGCTATGTCTCTCTTAATTATGAACAAAAATGAATAAAAACTGGTATATGACTTCTCCTAGTTGAGTTATATTGATATTAGCATATTGATATTTAGCATATTGAAAAACCTATTTTCTTCTGTTCCTTGATTCAGCAAACCTGCGTACTCAGCCCCAATGTTATTCTTATGGGGAATAATTAAAATTGTATATATTGCTTATCTGTGAATATATATTTATTAAACTTGGTAAGAGGCTTTATGTAGTATTAAGACATTTATATCTCCACTGGAAGTTCGCTGAGTACGCAGGTTTGCTGCGACGGGGGTATTTAAAATTGGCATTATAGAAATCTTTGGAAATAAAGAAATAGGAACTTACATATGGAAATAAAGAAATAGGAACTTACATATAAATTAAAATTCAAATGGTGTAAAACATACTTTCGTAATTCTTGCATACTGCATGTAAAAAATCAGATCAAGTGTATTTTGGGAATTTTCACTAATATTGTACAACGCTGTTTTTTTAAATGTTGTTTATTTGTTTTTGGCACGGTATAGTGCGGTGTTTAGTTTCACATTTGCAATTTTAGTGCTTCATTTCAAGGGTGTGTTGTGTTATAATTTTTAAATTACTTTTTACTTTAAAGAATAGGTTTTTTATATTACAATACTAACTGCTTGTCGCGGTCTTTCCCGCTTTAACTCAAATGTAGGATTGTTAACACGCGATGATTACTCTCTATCATTATGTTTAAAAGCCATCCTCACTCTACAACTTCTATTCCATAGTCCAAATTCTTTCACAGCTGATGGTTATGATATTAAATTTATTTGAAAACAAACTCAAAACAAATTTGTGTCGGCTGCAAGTCTTTTGCGAACTTTAAATCTAGTTTATAAAAATTTAAACTGTAAATGGAAATTATGGCTTCAATGTGTTCATGTACTCAACATTTTTCCCTTAAAAAAATCAAGAAAATCCGTCGTTTTGTTAACTCAGAATATTTTTATAAAAAACACCAGTTTCTTTGAATTTAAAGGATAATTTAAATATAGCAATAATATCGTTTAAATAAAACTATAGATGTCCCGATCTCCGAACGGGGATATAGCAGGCTAAGAGCCAGATGTTTTAAAAGTGTATTTACATTGTAATCAGCTGACTAACTAAATCAAACATAACTCCATATGATTAACATTTGAACTTTGAAAGCCTTTGGTGCGAAGCTCTGAGGGTGGAGATTTTTCAAAACTTCAAAAGACACATCTAGAGAGGAAGAGCTTTTCATTCATACCAAATATGTATACAAAATAATAGTTTTAAGGGTCAAAAATTGCCGAACAAAAATCAACAAATTCCTTTAATAATATAGGTAGATACAAATATCTCGTTAAATTCCTTGCAGAACCAAGCACAGCATGATATTAAATACCTCCGTCGCAGCAAACCTGCATACTAAGCGAATTTCCAATGGAGATATAAATGTCTTAATATTACATAAAGTCACTTACCAAGTTTCATAAAAATATATTCACAAATAATCAATATTTACAATTTTAATTATTCCCCATAAGAATAACATTGGGGCTGAGTACGCAGGTTTGCTGCATCAAGGAACACAAAAATGGATTTTTATGCTAATATCAATGAAACTCAACTAGGTGAAGTCATATACCAGTTTTTATTCATTTATGTTCATAATTAAGGGAGAGATAGCATTTAATTATTATCCTTAAGAATAACATGGGGCTGAGTACGCAGGTTTGCTGCTACAAGAGCCTTTGACAAAAAATTTTTTTTAGCAAATACCAATACACCACAACTATATGAAGCCGTATACCAAGTTTCATCAGTGTACGTTCATAAATAAGCGAGATATAAAATTGTTCTTTTCCTCCATAAGAATTAACATTAGATAACGTACTGTGTTTAGCACTTTCAATATCTCGGTAACCAATTGACAAAGAGGAATGATAAAAATACCAAATTGTGTGTTTTTTTATGCTGAATACAATGGTAAAAACTAAAATTTGACTATTTCCAAAATTATAAGTAAAAAATAAAAAAAAACACATTTTTGGGGTACAAAACCCCCCCAAAATACCCCTTCCGATAAAGCGATCTGCTGGTTTTCGAACTTAAAGTCATAAATGTGCTTTACACGTTTATACCACATTTCATAAAAATTGGATAATTTTTACGAGAGTTATCGTGCTCACGGACACACACACACACACAAACACACACACACACACACACACATATATATATATATATATATATATATATATATATAGTTTCGAACGAATGGTGTTTTTGGGGTCTGGGGACCTCAAAACGAAAAGTAACCATGGTCCCGGGCCTAGGTCTTACCATGTCCACTACGGTAATAGCTTCTTCCCTATAGGGGAAATTCGCTAAAACTTGGTTAAATGATTACACGTTTTAAAATTGACTACAAGTTAGTGATATTCCCAACGATTGTAACATACTTTTACAGCAGAGAACACCACCGCCAAACCTCCACGGAACATTTGCGAAATCAATTTCAAATTAATTGAACTAATTTAGAGCATGTATTCATATCCTGATAAATAAACTGTACATTTCTCATAGCTATTTTGGTTACAATTTATTAAAAGTGCACTGAAACATGTTTAAGTCATTCTTCTTCGATCAGCATTTAGAATAGATGTAAACTTTTAAATCTTATTATAAATTCTTGTTAGTTTTTATTTTTCAGAGTGATGTATTAAATGCTTTTTCTTCACACCGCTTCAAAAACATTCGTTTCCACTCATGATATGCTAAAGTTTTTCTTTTTATTGCTTGGATAAAAAGTATTGTTTTGATGATCTTTTTCGTCCTAGGAGAAAAATAGTATATTTTTATAACAAGAGTGGAAAGTGGGATTTTGCATGTTCGAGGCCATTTTTTTGAAGTGCGAGACTTGTCGAGCACTTCAAATGGTCGAGATACCATTAAAAAATAATAATTAGTCAATAGAAATAATTAGTCATAAGTAATGTTTAATTTTATGGACAAATTACGAACTTTAAGCGCGGCTAGGGCCCTTCCACTAGAGTTACCGTGGGCCCTTCCTTTAGGTCCGTTCTTTATGAAATTTGGGCACAAACAATTTCGGATCAATATCTATCCAACTACATCAAAATTATAAAAATCGGTTGAAAACTATAGGAGGAGTCACAAAAAAACCCTAGCGTATTAAATAAGTATACATACTTGACTTGAGCTAAAGTATAGATTTTTGAACACCAGGACCAAAAGTAACGCTTTTCGATACGAGCTCAAGTTTAATCTGATACGAACGAATTATTTAACTTGTCAACAATTAAAACTTGTTTAACAGCTGTTTGTTTAGAGTAGCAAGATCAAGATGAAAGCAAACTTAAGAAAGGTAAACCAGTAAACAAAATTTGACTTTTGCAAAATTGGTATTATACTATTTGCAGTATAAAGAAAAATCTAGTTTTTCCCTAGGACCATAAATGTTTTATGGATTCTCACTCATTTTCCTTGAGCTCGTACCAAAAATCATCACTTTTGGTCCTGGTGATGAAATATACAATTATTTACAGGAAAAAATAAGGATAGGTTGACCGTGAGAGATAACATCGGCTCGGATTTCATTCACCAAATCAGCATTCATGAGCTTCCTATCAGCCAATGACTGAACGGCTTCAAGGAGCTCCAGCTCGTATCAGTGAGTTATCCTTATCTTATAAAGCCCTAATGGAATCTGCAATTTTTTATACAGTTTTTCTTCTAGCTTTTAACAACGCGACGTCAAAAATTGGACTTCTTACATATTTAAATACCCCCGTCGCAGCAAACCTGCGTACTCAGCGAATTTCCTATGAATGAATATATTTCTTACTACCACATAAAGCCACTTACCAAGTTTCATAAAAATACTTAAATAAATAAGTGATATATAGAATTTTATTTATTCTCTATAAGAATAACACTAGGGCTGAGAACGCAGGTTTGCTGCAACGAGGAAGATAAAAATGCGAGTCTTTTGCAATTACCAATATAACTCAACCAGGTGAAGCTATATACCAAGTTTTAATGATTTATGTTCATAATTGGGGTTATTTTAGATTCAAAATTAAAATGGGAGTATCAAAAAAACTACTTAAAATCTAAAGTTAGAAACATGATTTATGTATTTAATCAGTTGAGTGAAATATTAAATAGAAATGAAATCCGGACCATTTATTTTGCTTATTTCCAATCTCTTCTACAATATGGAATTATATCATGGGGTGTTGTCGGATTATCACTTTTAAATTCATTATTTGTTGTACAAAAATCAATTATTAAAGCTGCATTCAAAAAGCAAAAAAGCTGTCCCACAAATCTGTTATTTTCCGAAACAAAATTACTTACAGTTAGGCAATTATACTTTAAAACATTGATGGTTTATACATACACCCATAAAGAATTAGTTATAACTCCCGTGGTACACAACTATAGGACAAGGACATCCGTTAACTTTGGCCTGCAGGTGCCCCCAGCAGTTAGATCAGTCAGTCACTCCAACTCATATTTTATTGCAAACTTCATCTATGGGAACATTCCTCCTGCGATTAGGGACCTGCAGGTCACAACTAAAGTTTACAAAAGGCTAGTCCTTAACTGGCTGTTGAAGATCGGTTCTGAACATGCTGAGTCCCTCATCCGTTCTGAGTACTACAATGACTAACTTTACATCACCAACTGCTCACTGAATACAAAAGCTTATAACACCGTCTACTTCTACTTCTACTGTCTACTTCTACTTCTACTTCACTCCCGCCATTGCCTATAGTCTTTGTATTATATCAAATGTCCTTTTTATTTTTATTTATTTTAAATCAGTGTTTGATATTTAAATGCAAAACGAATCTTAATTTTGTTCTTGGTTAATATACATACAACTGCCAATATCGTTTTATTTTTATTTTTATGTGTGTTGTAGCCTATTTAATCATCAAAAAGTAAATTTAATTTTTTTAGCAATAATACGATGTTTTTGTTATTTTTTAAGTGTACTGAATTTGAGTCAGAGCTCGATCTCACGCACAGGCCGATAAGCCTATGTGAGTATTTTGTTTTCCGCAATATTGTTTGTGTACATGATCTTGTATTTGTTTTTATTTGGAAATAAATTTGATTTGTTTTGAATTCGGAAATAGGCCTAGTGAATATTTGAAAAATTTTATATAACGATTTGCATTTATTATATAAAAATCCATACCGGAACCTCCAGGTATTTTTTATGAAAATAGTGGTTTTATGATACCTTTCCGTCACCAGTTCTGTTGTAATCGTTTTTCACGACCAGGTTTCGATACTAAGTTGTATCATGATCACGTGGAAGTCGCCCGAGAATCAAGCTGTGACTGAAGCTGTCCAGTAGACGTTGTCGAAAGTTAAAAGAGAACAAATTCACACACCTATGTGTGTACATATAGTTCGCCAACTTCTACTGAACAGCATCATAGTCACAAACATAGTTCATAGTATCGGAACCTGGTCGTGAAAAACGATTACAACAGAACTGGTGACGGAAAGGTAACATAAAACAAACTATTTTCATAAGTCTTATCAGTTCAGGGGCAATTTTCAAGTATGAATAGGCATTTTTTGTTGATTTTAATGATTTTGTTTGTTTTTTTGTTTAAAGTTGTTGGATAATGTATTAAGGAGGAACGGAACTTTTTAAAGAGAGAAGCAGGTAGAAGTAAAGTTGTAAAGTTGCGTAAAGTTTTAACTAGAGTCCATCCCAGTAAAACTGCAGTCGAGATTGATTTTTTATTTTTATTTCAATTATGATGTGTTGCTGTTGTTTTACTGAACTTTACGCACTTGATTTCGCATATGCCTTATCAATGGGGACAAGCCATTGGGGCAATTCGGCGTTGGGGCGACGGTAGTCTCTCGTCGGCAGTGGCGGATTTAAGCAATTGCCGCTTAAAGACTTTTAGGAAATCTGCCGCCCTCCCCCCCAACCCTATAATCTTTGTCCTTTTCGCCGACCAGGTTTACCCACATGTTATATATCTAGTTTAGTTATTTTGTGACAGTATCTAAAGAAGTTACGAATTTACTGAATGAATAAGTTTAAGAAATTTCTGTTATTTCCTAGTTGAAAAAAACAGTAAAATAATGTATACTTCACTTGATTCACATTGACACAGTTTAATATTCAATATACTTTGCACATCTCGCATGAAAAATGGAGACAACAAACTAGCTGACGTTCAACTTCTATTTTCGTTTTAGCGAATTTCCCCTATGGGGAAGAAGCTATTACCGTAGTCGGCATGGTAAGACCTAGGCCCGGGACCATGATAACTGTTCGTTTTGAGGTCCCCAGACCCCAAAAATACCATTCGTTCGAAACTGTATACACACATATATATATATATATATATATATATATATATATATATATATATATATATATATATATATGTGTGTGTGTGTGTGTGTGTGTGTGTGTGTCCGTGAGCACGATAACTCTCGTAAAAATGATCCGATTTTTATGACATTTTGTATAAACGTGTAAAGCAACATTTATGACTTTGTTCGAAAACCAGCCAGATCGCTCTATCCGAAGGGGTATTTTGGGGGAGGGGTTTACCCCAAAAATGGGGTTTTTGAATTTTTTATATATAATTTTTGAAATAGTCAAATTTTATTTTTCACCATTCAATTCAGCTTAAAAAAACACACAATTTGGTATTTCGATCATTCCTTTACGTCAATTGGTTACCGAGATATTGAAAGTGCTAAACACAGTACGTTGTCTAATGTTATTCTTATGGAGGAAAAGAAAAATTTTATATCTCGCTTATTTATGAACGTATACTGACGAAACTTGGTATACAGCTTCATCTCGTTGTGGTCTATTGATATTTGCTAAACAAATTTTTTTGCCAAATTCTCCCGTAGCAGCAAACCTGCGTACTCAGCCCCCATGTTATTCTTATGGAGAATAATTAAATGCTCTTTCTCCCTTAATTATGAACATAAATGAATACAAACTGGTATACGACTTCACCTAGTTGAGTTATATTGATATTAGCATAAAAACCCATTTTTTGTGTTTCTCATTGCAGCAAACCTGCGTACTCAGTCCCAATGTTATTCTTATGGAGAATAATTAAAATAGTATATATCGCTTATTTGTGAATATATTTTTATGAAACTTGGTAAGTGGCTTTATGTAGCATTAAGACATTTATATCTCCATTGGAAATTTGCTGAGTATGCAGGTTTGCTGCGACGGGGGTATTTTATTCTATTATAAGAATAACATTATTAGGGCTGAGTGCAAAGGTTTACTGCCACGAGAACCAAAACAATGAGTTTCGTATGCAAATAGCAATAGACTACATGTTCATAAGCGAGATGTCAAATTCGATGGTAGTAGTTACGTATCCAGGTCCTATTTTAGGAGATTATAAAGCGTAAAGAAGCTCCTTTTTCGGGTAAAATATTGGCGTCATTATTCAATTTTTATTAGACGATATACAAATATTGTTACAAACAAAATAATACAGAGATCCCAGTAATTGTAGTTGGTGGAGAGCCACACACGTTAATAGTTTAATTTTGTAATGGCGTGTTTTAAATGTAGAGTTATTAATTGAAATGTTAAACATTACAACTTTGGTCACCCTCCAAACACACCATTTGAACAGCCTGAGACTATTAAAAACATCAGGTGCCATCGTGTAGCCTGAACTGTCCGTTGAAACGTTCCGCTAGTGGCAGACGGGAACGTTGCCACCTGACGTTACGTCGGACGTCAGCAACGCTCGTGTGTCACCGGTCTTACTAATAAACAGCTGATCACTGATAAACAGCTGATCGGTCGTCTTGAAACGAAGGAAAGTGAACAGTCGTTCATTCAGGTTGTAACTTGTGCATGTTAGTGTCTCTAAATCGGTCCGGGAGTGATTTTAATGATTACAACTTTTTATTTATGTGTTTCGTGTTCATTGTTTCGTGTAAGTGTACCGTTTTTGTGTTCGTGTAAATGTGCGAACTGTGACAATGAACAATTTTTTCGCTACAGTAAACAACCACTGTGGACCCCTTAAGGTAGGTTTAGTACCTGTTATTGGGAATTTAAATTCAGTTGTGAAGGTATTAATTATTGTTTTATTTCGCGAGGCCCCATTACCATTTTGTCAGTACACGCCAAACATATCATGAGATTTAGATGATTTAAATAGTTAACTGCACCATGAACGCTATTTTACCTTCATACTAACCTTAATATACACAATATAACACCTTATTATTTCATATAAGTAGAACCATATGCATAAGAACAGTAAACAAACAAAATAAGAATAATTGTACAAAATTTGTTTAAATATTGTTGTTTGTTACAATATAATACTTGTTTATTGTTGTAACACATATTATTTGTACGGGCAGCACACCGTCATTGTCATCCGCTTTCGTCAAAATTTTCCCCGTTTCAACATTTATTTTGTAAACAACTTATTAATTTTTCCGTAAATTTGCCGCCCCTAAAAGTTTTTCCGCCCTGGGCTACAGCCCCTATAGCCCCCCCCTAAATCCGCCGCTGCAGTCGTCGGGCCCCATTTAGCGGAGCCAATCAAACGCGAGCTCGCCGCAACGATAAGAACCAATCAGTTGTTAGCTCGCCGAAGCACCTGTCAGTCGAGGCTTTACTTTATTTCCATCGATAATTTTTAAACTCTGTTCTATGAGTGCCAAAATAAGTACTGGAGAAAAATATCTCTAATTAGTTCGGCAAAAGAAAGTTTATTTTATTATTTTAAAACGATAGTGCGTTAAAAGGAGAACTAACACAAAGATAATACAAAATTTAAAGTAATAGTAAACAAATTATTGTCATAACAAATATAACCTAATTCATACATGGATCGATTTGAGTAATTATATCATGTTATAACATTATTTTACCTGATAAATCTTTAATCACAGTTAGTGTAGTAAAGTGCCTATTTTAAATTTGTGTTTTGTAGTACATTTTACGTCATATGATGTACCAGACATTATGTCCATAGTTATTTATTTTAGCTATAAGTAAAAGTAACGAAACGAAACTAATCTGTCAACGATACCGAACGTTTTAATTGGCTGACTAGATTTTCATTTATCATCGTTGCCCAACGCCAAATTGGCTGAACGCATGGTTCCCATTGTTATCAAACTACCGTTATCTTTCGCCGCCACTTTTACAACCCAGGACTAGCCAAACGCCGCCAAATACGTCAAAATCCACAAGATGGCTGTAGGTGTACGGTTATTGCATTATTTGCGGCGTTCGAGCGCGAGTCTTTGCTTAAAGAATTCCATTCGATAATAATATATTGTGCTAAGGATGCATTTTATCAAAACTGATAAATATGACTCATTTATATAGTGTTTTAAGAGGAATAATAATTTATTATAAAGTCCAGATTGTAATAAACGAGTAACAGCTGTATAAACATTCATTTTAATTTGGTCTGAGTTCGAAAACGTTTTACGATTCATTATTTTGACGAGCTTCTAGACAAAATGTTATAATGATTACTCTGTAAAAGGGTTACACAATTCGCTTTCAAACACGAAAAGATTATGTCGAAAATTAAATTTCACTCAGAAGGATAAGTAGTTAAAAGTACCTGGAAATTATATTATTTTCATTTTTTAAACGGAATGAACTACTATCAAATCAAACCAGAATACCTTTATTCTTTCATATAATACTACATATGTACATCGAATAGTGTCAGATCATTTACTTAGTGCTGGAAAATTATAAGATTATAATTTACATTGTGTAATTAAATAATTCAATATTACAGACAGAATCATAAAAATCTTCTAATGAATATGGATATAAATGCAAACGATTTTTTTCAGTTTTAACTTAAATTTCTCAATAGTTACTTCATTTTTAATTTGGTTTGGAATGAATCTGAGGAAGTGAAGGCCCTTATAAGAAGTTTTATTTAAAAAAAATTCTAAATTGTGCTTCCTATTGTAAATTGATTTCTTGTAACATATTGATGAATTTTGATTTTCCACTGGATCACTGATATAAATTAATCAAGAGGTAAAAATACCTTTAACTGTCATGTCAAGTGATTCAACGTCGCTCTTGTGGGTGTTTGCACTTACGAACTCGGGAGCAATTGTCAAATAAAAAAGAAAGTCGCAAACCGAACCATATTTCCACTTACAGAAATAAACTTGGATCAAATTTAAATGTTTTTGTTCCGAAACCTAATATAACTCGTTTAAAAAACACCAAATTTTAAGGGCCAAGACTGTATAATAATTTGACATGTTAATGCGTGTGACAGTAAAAACAGTCGATGGCAGTTTTAGAAGACTGCAGTCACTGACAGGACGCAGGGACAAAAATAATTCCCTTTTTTCCCCAGTCCCGTAGCGACTACCTGGCCGGGTGCTCAGGGCAATTTCAGCATTGCCCTTTTTTCAGTCTTGCGAGGCGACCCTTCCTAATCCTCTTTAATGAGCGGGGCAGTTTCATCGTTTCAAAAGTACCCAAAATGTCGGGGAAGTTTCACTACGCCCGGGCGACTGGTTTCGATCCAGCTAAGAGACCATTTAAAGTCAGGCGTAACATTTTTACTCACGAAGAGGTCATCAAAATTTTTTTAAATCCTGCACCCCGCGCCTTCATCTGCCGCCGTAATAATTTTTTGTTTGCATGGCCAAACAATATTTTTTGTTTCGTTATGTTTGTCTGTACGTCTGTGTTTAAAGATTTGTGCTTGAAAATGGCCCCCTAGCTGAGTCGAAACCGGTCACCCACAAGAGCGACGTAGGATCACTTGGCAGTCAAAGGAAATTTAACCTGTTGATTAATAATATTTTATTTAGTCAAACAGCTGATTATAACGTAAACATTTGACCCTCTGCCTGTGAGATTCCCATGCGTAGAACGCGGCACCGGCTAGTGAGTGCATAAGTACGATCCTAATAACAAATTCCAGAAAAATTCTCTGTTCAATTACAATCTGTAATCAATAACCCTTCAGATGATAGCATCTATTCTGCACATTCTACCTTTGGGACCAATAGGGCAACACTCGGAGTAACGGGCCTTACACATATCAGGCTACGTGACGACTTTTTCCCTCATTTAACACGACCCCCCCCCCACCATAAACATACCGTGTCTCCTGGGAATACCCCACCCTCCACTCATGGTTCGTAACCATTTTGCAAAGCTTTCAATGAGATGTGTTTTTTTTTTCAAACAAAACTGTTATACCATTCAGAAAATATATATTTTAGTTATCAACTAGCTGATGTACCCGTTCTTCGCACAAGTGTTTTCTTTACCCGTTTTATAGTCAATGCAATTTGCATTTTAGTTAGCTTGAAACAGCTGTTCTTGCTTCTGTTTTTTTTTACTATCTCTTTCTTTCGGCAACAGGTTACAAAGACCATGATAAGCCCATAGCACAAAATATTATGTATACTATGCACAAATTTTTCATTTTCCTTAAAATATGTAGGTGTAAAAACCCTTCCTACATGCACATTTTTTTAAATACTAATTCAAAATTGCTAAAACACAATAGGATATTATAAGTTTATGTTTATGTGTTTATGTTTTATGTTTGTGTTTTGTTTATAAGTTTATGTTTTTGTGATAATAACATCAAATATGACGTTCAAAACATCACTTGATCACTTGATTACTTGCAAGAATAGACATAACATTAATTGGAAATTCAATTTTCAATTTAATCAATTCTTTATACATTTTTTGTCTATTTTATTCATTTAATAAACTGCAAGAAAAAAGTAAATGGTCAATTGAAGCTTTGTCCATTCCACATTCACACTCTGGGCTAGTTACTAGGTTAATTTTATATAAATGATCTTTTGATCTTTTGAAAGGTATGTTTTGAAAAGTATCTTTTGTCAAAGTATGTTTTGAAAGTATGTCCGAATCTGATCCTTCAAAATGTTGAAATATATCTTAATTGTCTTTCATATGGTGTAAACCAGGGAGAAGAAGGTACAGAAGGTTTTAAATTAAAAATTCTATTTCCTTTTGATTCACCAGAACAGTACCATTCTTCTTGCCATATTTGGTATGCTCTTTTCTTAAAGATAAATTTGTAGTCACTGAAGGATGGATTATAGTAAGTGTTAATCCGAGTTGAGCTTTTTAGCCGCTGTCTCAGCCCTTTCATTTCCTTTAATGCAAAAGTGACCTGGGACCCAAACAAATATAATTTTATATCCATTGTTCACAAGTTCAAGAAATTTACTTTTAATTTTGACAATTACAGGTGAAGTATTACAATTTATTTGTATGTTATTTAGAGCCGTAAGAACACTTTTTGAATCAGATAAAATAACATAATTTATTTATTTTCTTTATTGGTAAATATATTAATTGCCATAATTAAATTATGGTTAAGACTGAATTACATTGACAGAGTATGTAATGCTAATAATAACTGATAGAATTTTGATTATTTAAATCCTTGAATCTTACAAAATAATCTTCATCCAGTCTTGAAACCACAACATTTTGATTTTAAATTTATATTATATTTTCATTTAAAAAATCTTCAATTTTGTATGGACATTTAACGATAAGGTATTGCTTTAATTTATTTTTGAACTGTCTTATGTTATTTAAAGATTTTATTTCTGAAGGAATTTTGTTGTAAATTTTGATTGACATGTAGTCTGAGCATCTTTGTCGGAATGTTGAATTTGGATGTGGCAAGTCTATATGGTTGAGATTGCTCGTGTTATAATTATGAATTTGTCTTCTGAAGGAAAATTTATCAAGGTTCAAATGTACAAAACTTGCTGCTTGTAATATAAAAATTGACAATAATGTTAGAATATTTAATTGTTTGAATAGTTGTTTGCACGATGTATAGTTTTATCTTCCATATAGTAAAGAGCGTGTAAAATAGCGTGAGCTTCGGCTGAAAATACGGAGAAGACAGGGTTTACTTTAAAGGGTACAGTACAATTACTATGTACATCTACTAATGCACAAGCTGTAAAATTTCACTCGGGATTTTTTGTAGCATCAGTGTATATGTGACTTAATCCGGGTCATTTATTGTTTATATTCATTATAGTATTATTTCCTCCTTTCTCAACAAACAATCTGAGTTTTGATGCTTGTTTTCACAAAAATATGACTCAATATTTACTAGACAAGATTTGAAATCCGTATAGAAATAGTTGTTTTAAAATGTATACAATGCATTTCTGGAAATAATCTTACTTTCAATTATGTATTTGTAGTTCTTTAATATTAAGGGGCTTCTCTATTTTCCCAATATGTAAAATGAAGACACGACTGATGAAACTGATCAATAAGTTTTTGTGATGGATGAAATGGTAGAGAAAACACCTTTGATAAATATCCGTCACAAAGAAGCTGTCGTCTGAAGTGCAAGGGGATAATGTTGTCTTCAACCTCCATAGCGAAACCATTGACTTTTTAAATTCTAAAGGAGACATTCCATCCATATGGCCCAGCTGTTCCACTTTTAGTGTATGCTAGAATTTAAAATTGAAGTAATTTGATTGGGTCACCGACAGATTGTGCTGCTGTCAAATTTTTATTTTATTTATTTACGTTAACTTTTAAAATACCTCCATCCCAGAAAGCAAGTGATAATCAACTTATGTTTGCTTCCTGACACACCAACTGTTGTATTATCCCCTCCTTGAGAGGATAAGTAATAGTTGACAGCAGTATACTCTGTTGGTGATTGGTGTAAACTACGACCTCTCAATCCTGGCATACACAAAACTAGGGACACATTTTACAATGGCAATGAGAAGTCTACTTCAGTATTTCAATGGCGTAACTAGCTGATGTACCCGTTCTTCGCACGAGTTAGAAATGTTGAGTTCTTGAAACAGCTGTTCTTGCTTCTGCTCTTTAAGCTGTCAAATGGAAGTATCCACAGCTGTTCGGATTACAGTTTCTGAATGTTTACTTTCTTCTTAAATGTAAACATTGAAATTTAGGACGTTCACGGGGCGTAGCCCGAGGGGATTTTAAGGAAGTGAATAGGCCTATGTGTCAAATGGGTTCAAGATCCACCTTTGTGAAAAGTTTCAGCTCAGTCGGTTCAGTAAGACACACAGACACACAGACAGACACCACCTCTTCTTTATAATATTATAGATAGATGTATCCGTGTTATGACAAACGCATAAAAAACAAAGCTCTAAAACAGTAAAACGACAACGATAAGGTTTAAAGTAGACCACAAAATAAAATTTAAATAGGTTTAACTACCTCCGTCAATAGTCCAAATGTGTCAAACAAATTGACACATTTAGGGTGTTATAATATGTCTCCTGTCAGTGCTGGGGCCCGTCGATATGTCTGTAGCGGTGTCGGAAATAGCTTTATTCGTTTACTCGTATCGTTTTTATTGTTTCTGTCTTGAGTCACTTTTTATTTTATGGTTTTTACGAGTTGCAAGCTTTGATAATGCTACGCTTGCAACGAAACATGTCAGTTTAATATGATTGACACATTCGGGCTATTGCTGTAAAATAACCTATTTAACTCTTGAATATAGTTCAGGGGTCTTCGACGTGAATTTAACGTAACAAATAACTTCAACTTAGCTTACGTAATAAATAACTTCAACTTACCTTACGTAATAAATAAAAAATACCCCCGTCACAGCAAACCTGCGTACTCAGCGAATTTCCAATGAATATATATGTCTTAATATTACATTAAGCCTCTTACCAGAGTTCATAAGAAATATATTCATAAATAAGCGATATTTAAAATATTCATTATTCTCCATAAGAATTACATTAGGGATGAGTACGCAGGTTTGCTGCAACAAGGAACACAAAATAATGGGTTTTTATACAAATATCAATATAACTCATCTAAGTGAAGTCACATACCAAGTTTCATCCATATACATTCATAAATAAACGATATATAACATTTGTATATTCTCCATAAGAATAACATGGGGACCGAGTACCTAGGTTTGCTGCTTCGGGAACCATAGGCGAAAAATTGGTTTTTTGTTCAAACAACAACAAACCATAACCAGATGAAGCGATATGCCAAGTTTCGTCAGTTTATGTTCATAAATAACCGAGATATAAAATTTTTCTTTTTCTCTATAAGAATAACATAGGACAACGTACTGTGTTTAGCACTTGTAATATCTCAGTAACCAATGATTAAAATACCAGATTGTTTGTTTTTTTAAGCTGAATTCAATGGTATAAATTAAAATTTAATTTAAATAACAATTTCATCTGAAAACTCCAAAAAACACATTTTTGGGATACAAAACCCCCCAAAAACCCCCCTTTGGATGGTGCGATTTGTCTGGTTTTCGAACTCGTTCAAATAAATGGTACTTTACATAATTGTACCAAATTTTATTTAGATCGGACTTTTTTTACGAGAGTTATCGTGCTTACGGACACACACACACACACACACACACACACACACACACACACACACACACACACACACACACACACACACACACACACACATATATATATATATATTTCAATTCAAATTGAAGTTCACAAATTAGGGCTACTTTTATTATAAAAATGGAATAAAAACAATAACCAGAGTACCCTCATTTTTGAAACATTTTTTATTATTATGATTCTGACCATCAATACGGCAAATTAGAAGAATGTATGGATGTTCTCGAATATGAAATGAAAGGAGAAAAAATGAACACGAAAGAAGAGCTCCACATTTATCTGAACTCTAAAACCGATAACGACATCCTTAATAAAATGAAAATACAACAACTAAATCCTATATATGAAAAAATAAGAAAATTTAGAAACAATAGACAACAGATATAAAATATATAGAACAAACTCAACCCAATAAGCTTGAATGAAAAGTTTTACATCTGTTTAATTTCATATGTTTAGATTTCATTATTTATTTTGGCTAATAATTTTTAGGTTATTTTACTTTACACTGTGATCATGACCTAAGTGTCGAAACACATGTCAGTAATAAAAAATGTTTCAAAAAAGAGGGTACTCTGGTTATAGTTTTTATTCCATTTATATATATATATATATATATATATATATACAAAAAAACACCATCTAACAAACTAATTTTATTAATATAGAGCTATTTGACAATATATTTTTTATATATGTATATAACAATTTTAACGAATGGTGTTTTTGGCATCTGGGGACCTCAAAATGAAAATTTATCATGGTCTTGGGCTTAAGTCTTACCATGAGACCTACGGTAATAGCTTCTTCCCTATAGGGGAAATTCGCTAAAATATTATATCAGATCATAAAACTGAAGTCCATTTGTCATTCTAAATATTATATTTAAAATGCGTGAGTTACGTAACTCTAATGAACCAGCCCCCTCCCCCAATACCCCCAAATACGGAGTAACGCTACACCATACCCTCTTCCTACTCTTAAGTGTGTTACGTAATATTTGTATGGCCTAACGTAACTAAGTTTAACCAACCGAGGGTCACCCAGGACACTAGATGTTAACAGAATAAGGCGAACTGGAGTGGGTTCTGAAGGACTGGTAGCTGCAAGGACGCAGGATAGTTGGAAAGGACTATTATCAAGAAAAGCACTGTGAAAAACTAATATAGCGCATTATTATGATTGATACGTCTACGAACTTTCAGACCTAATCTCAGTTTTTCTATGGAACGATTAATTTTACAGCATGCCAATTATTGGCCTAACTAGATTAAAGTTTTTGCCCGTTTAGACGGTCGAGGCAACCGTTACAATATTAAACACTAACGTGGCTAGAAAATATTGCTACTTTGTTGGCTAATTGACAGACACATAACAGAGAGTTGCGCGGTGTAGCGGCTAATTGTGTTACTAGAACTGTGACCTTTGGGGTCGCACACATATTACGTAACGCATTAAGGGGATATGGTGTAGCGTTACTCTGCATTATTTGGGGGAGGGGGACCCAGCGTTACGTACCTTACACCATAGAAAACTATAACAGTATATAAGTCTGACTACCATGTTAACGGTAGGTGAGTTTAAAACTGTTAGTTCGGTCACCGGCCGCGTGAACGCTAGTGGCGCTAGGTCGCTCAGAGGAGTGCGTTTGGCTAAACTTCTACTCTTCCCAATCCCACCTGCCACCCCTCTCGGTGACCCGGCTAGTGGCGCTACCACGGGAGCGCAACCCTTCTTCATTCCGGACTCCAGGCAGCCTTTTGTAGTGTTTATTAGATTTCTTTGTTTACACATGATAATTTTAGTTCTAGGAATGAAAAATACAAAACTTGGGTTTATGACCTGAGTAGTTGCCATCGTACCCGGTTTCACCCCGGGAATAAAACCTGTGGTGTGGGCTCCACCCTGTGGTTAGCCCGTGGAACTACTACGAAACATGATCAGCTGATAGAATTTTCATCAGCTCAAACTAAAGTGAATGTTCAAAAGAATAAAACGGGATTGGAACTTTGAAGCCCCATGGGGCATAGCCCTATAGAAATTTCTTAAAATCCCTTCTTAGTGGTTACCTACGTTTTGGAAAGCGTATACGTGCCAAATTTCGTGATTGTAGGTTTAGAGGTTGGCCTGGGGGTTGATCGATTTTTTCATATATAAAGAATGTCCATAAGAATAACACAGAATTGGAACTTTGAAGCCCCATGGGGCATAGCCCTCTGGGAATTTATTAAAATCCCTTCTTAGTGGTTACCTACGTTATGGAAAGAGTGTACGTGCCAAATTTCGTGGTTGAAGGAATGTTGGTTTGGCCTGTGGGATGATCGGGTTTTCGTTTTCATAGATATAGTACTTTTTCACTCGTATTTATGTGGTTTGTGGTTAAATTTGTAACTAACATTTTTTCTTATTTTACATTAGCTATTATTTAATTTGTTACATTTTAGCTGGGATTGTTTGTTTCTTGATTTCGCTAATATAACTTCAAAAAGTCAGTGTAAATTACAGCAATCTTTATCTGATACTCTTTTAGAACTTTGTTCAATCATCTGATATGTTAATTAAAGAACTGGGTTTTTATTACGTATTTAATTATTTCGTACTAGCAGTTACCTGCGGGCTTCGCCCCGTTTGAATTTACTGTGAGTCTGTTTGTCCAAATAGTGTTAATTTTGTATCCATATCAAAAATTCCAAAAAAATATATATATAAAAGAAACCAATAAAAATAAAAATATTACTAAAATTGTGTATTCATGACAAAAAAAAAAAAAACTAAAATATCATAAAATTCAAAAATTAGCTTTTAACCTGTCACACCACAACACAAAATAAAGATCATAAACATAAACAAATTCAATAAATTAGCTTTTAACCTGTCACACCAAAACACAAAATAAAAATCATAAACATAAACAAACCAATGAATAATAACAGCTGTTTGTAAAAAATTTTAAAGAAACAGGTGGTAATGTAGAGTTTGCAAGACACTCGCCCATTTTTAACATTATTGGCTTACTCCAGTTCAAAAGAATTGTAAATCAACGTTCTACCGTGGTTTTACTGTTTGTGTAGAATAGCAACAGCTGTTTGCAATATTTTAAATTAGTCATCTGATATCATCAAAACAAATCTTTCTTCCATAAGAATAACATGGTAACTTTGAAGGTTTGTGGGGCGGAGCCCTATGGAGATACCGGCGTGTAAACTGCTTAGTTGTCCTATTTAAGACCTAAAGAATCAGTGTACAAAATTTCAGCTCTCTACCTACATGGGAAGGTGGAGAATTCTTGATGAGTGAGTCAGTGAGGGCTTTGCCTTTTATAGGTATAGATTAAATGGTTTCTATTGGAAAATAAAACAACATGTTGTTAAAATACTATGTCATTTAAATCTTTGCAGAATGCATATTTTTACAAGATTCAAGCTTTTTAACATGTACTATATACGTTACGTAACACTTGAGGTGGGTTTATCAAGTGTTAGGGTGAGTTATATGAATGAAGAGGAATTTGAAATTACGAAAAAATTCGTTATGTAATATGAGTAGGGTCTCTTAGTTTATACCCCGGAGTTTAAATAGTGCATACACTACCTGCCAGGAGTTGAGTTTTTCCTAGGGGCGGAAGCTTTTATCGCTGCAAATGTCTAAAAAAGTGACTACAGTTTTTTGTACCTAGATTAACCTCATTTAATGACACTTTTTGCTCTCCTAGTGCAGCTAACTAGATGTACAAGGTTAGCTAGGTGGGGAAAAATACATATTTGTTGACACAGAAGTAAAATTAATTGAGTGTGTAAAAACTCTGCATTAGTATATAAAAAATACAGGGATTTTGTCGGAACTGTTGGTGAAGTGACACGTAAAAATAACAACTTTGGAAGCAAAACCTTCTACTTTCAAACACAGGAAATTATTCATTTGCTCCTCGTAAATTATTCCTTTTAGTTACTCATTACTGTATAGTAAAATTTATTGATAAATACAATCCTTCAAACAAATGTATCCAAACTCTATCCCATAACTGTAATTGTAAGTTATGAATTTACTGTCTCAAAGCTTTAATATATCTTCATTTTCGCCGTTATGTTTATGCTCTTTATTCATGAGCATTTGTTTTCATAAAGAAGCAACAAGACATTTTTTTAGTTTTTAAAGTTAATAGATTAGCTTTGTATGATGCAATTATTTCTTGGGTACATTTTAAATATTGCTTGGGAGACCGAGCTATACTTAGTAATATTTTATTCGTTTCGTGAGTGAAAAAGATGTTCACTCTACATGCAATCTTTATTCGATGGATCTATGCTGTTGAATAATGTGTTGATACTTTTGATACTTTGACAGTTCACTGGTTAATTTATTCACAGCTGTTATGATTCTTTTGTTTCGATTTGAAACTCCATAGCTCAACTTTAAATGAGATTTTTTACTAAATAATAATTGTTCTGGGGTTGAGGCCAATCAATTGTTTAAGCCCAAATGCCATAACAAAGTCGATCCACTGGATTCCTAGTTAAATTTTGCTAACAAACAAACATACATACATACATTGAACGATTACAGAATAGGATGTATTGCAAACTATATGTTGTGATCTCGGATACAGTGTGACTGAAGGTGTAATTATCTAGGCCCAATGTTTCCAATAACACAGTTTTTTATACATTTTTAAGGAAATCATATTTTAGAGACCTGGAGCGTTGTGTGTCCTTGTGCATTGGAATGGTATTTTCCCTTGGTCCTAGTTAATCACACCATACTTTCTTCCTGAACTATACCAGGATATTTACACCCCGGTTGGCCTTTTCCCCACGTCCTGGACCTAGGCCAACCGACCCAGCACAGGACGGGGCAACGAGGGCAGGTCAGGCACTGGGATCGTCGTAGGGTTGTTTGCGAAGAAGAGGCTACGTACACGTCCGACGTGAGCCGCTACTGTTCACGTCCGTTCCAAATGATGCACCGTACGTTACTTTTCCTGTGAGTTTTAAAACGAATTGAGAGCCAGAAAACCTCCTAACCTAACCTAACTAACTTAGTCTAACCTAACCTAAGCGGTAGCGAAGTGAATTTGCCCTTACATTGGACGTGTACGTAGTCACTTCGGTTTGAGAACTGCAGCACTCAGAAATCATAAATCAGAACCTTTATTGACTTTGATCAAAGTCTTACATTGAAACTGGCAAACTGGTCAACATTTGAGATCAAATTTAATGTTACTTATCTATACAAATTACTCAGTCTTACAGCTGAATCCAAGAATTCCTTAAGTGAATAAACGGTTTTATAATTATTAGCTGGTTTATAATTATTTTACTGTAAACGAAATGTAATAAGCTGTTAGTGGTTTTATACTGTGAAAGCAATTATGAGAGATATCCATTAGATCTCGCATTAAAAGAGACAAAATATGTCCGGCATGCAACTTATATTTTCATTATTATTCCAAGCTACACCTGCGATGCCTTTAGGCGGTTCCTGAAGCTTTTAAAAATTTAAAGCGCATTAATTTCCTCTATTGCAATTAGCATTCATTACGCAAACTTTAGTCAAAGACGGGAATTTCGATTTGAAGTGTCTTTAAGGGTAATTTGGAGGATTAAGGATAATTTTGGAAAAAAGTGATTGGCATCACTAGTCCCAATCGGTATTTACTAATCCGCTGCTGCCTCCCGACCAGTATGGAATTCCTACAAACATTCAAAGTTGGCCATTTTTCTGATGTCGGCGAGACACGACGTTTACTGGATAATTAATTAGATCTCTGTTTGCAAACTGATTCCAATTTTCGGTGGATGCAACTATATATCTGATGCAGCTAACCTGATGAGGCATATTCAGTAATCCTCCTACTGGTTTTTCGAATCGTGTCAAATGTGGTTATATTCCACAGGCCTACTATAGGTCCTTTTGCAGAAGGTGGCGCCTGATTTGCGCATGCGCAGTAATGACTTTCCCCCTCCATGAGTCTTAGAATAGTCAGCTGACTTAAGTTTTATACATTATTTATCAAGGGTGTTTTAGCGAATTTCCCCAATAGGGAAAAAGCTATTACCGTAGTCGGCATGGTAAGACCTAGGCCCGGGACCATGATAACTTTTCGTTTTGAGGTCCCCATACCCCAAAAACACCATTCGTTCAAAACTGTGGAGATATATATATATATATAAATATATATATATACAAATATATATATATATATATGTGTGTGTGTGTGTGTGTGTGTGTGTCCGTGAGCACGATAACTCTCGTAAAATTTGTCCGATTTTGATTAACTTTGGTACACACGTGTCAAGCAACGTTTATGACTTTAAGTTTGAAAACCAGACAGATCGATCTATCCGAAGGGGTTTTTTGGGGGGTTTTGTACCCCAAAAATAGGTTTTTTGAATTTTTTACAAATAATCTTTGAAAAAGACAAATTTTATTTTGCACTATTGGATTCAGCATAAAAAACACAAATTTGGTGTTTTGATCATTGCTTTATGTCAATTGGTTACGGAGATATCAAAAGTGCTAAACACAGTACGTTGTCTAATGTTATGAAATAATTATTTATTCCACCCAAACTTACAACAATCAAACACATTAATTTTCTTGGAATTATGTTGTCACATCAACCAGTTATTGTGACAACGTTGAAAAAAAAAAAAAAAATAAACGTTACATTAACAACTGAGTCCAGTCCTTCTATGTATAAACACATCTTGCCGACCTCCGTGGCGTCTGACATGAAATCAACTTAATATTTATCTCTCCAAATATTAGTAAACTTTAACAAACTTAGTATATAAATAACATCAAAAAATAGTTTCAATTAGTTATTCTTATGGAGAATAAGAATAATTTTATATCTTGCTTATTTATGAGTGTATACCGACCAAAATTGGAATATGGCTTTATCTGGTTGTGGTATATTGTCATTAGCACAAAAAAAAAACAATTTTTACTGATGGTTCCCGTAGCAGCAAACCTGCGAACTCAGCCCCCATGTTATTATTATGGAGAAAAGTAAAATATTATGTCTCCCTTAATTATAAACATAAATCTATAAAACTTGGTATGTGGCTTCACCTAGTTGGGTTATATTCATATTTGTATAAAAACCCATTTTTTGTGTTCGTTTTTTAAGCAAACCTGCATACTTAGTCCCCATGTTATTCTTATGGAGAAAAAGTAAAATATTATGTCTCCCTTAATTATAAACATAAATCAATAAAAATTGGTATTTGGCTTCACCTAGTTGGGTTATATTCATATTTTTATAAAAACCCCTTTTTGTGTGTTCGTTGTTTAAGCAAACCTGCATACTCAGCCGCCACGTTATTCTTATGAAAAATAATTAAAATGTCAAAAATCGTTTAATTATGATTGGTATGTGGCTTTATGTGGTATTAAGATACATATATATGTATAGGAAATTCGATTATTACGTAGGTTTGCTGCTTCGTGAGTATTTTACACTGTACGCTACATCTCCCCCTTAATAATTAAGTCATCATTTTGAATGTTCCGTTTACCGATGAGTGCAAAAAATGAACAACCAAGTGTGCAATCTGTGTATGGGTAATCTTCTAGTCTATATTTATTTTAAAACCATTTTATGTCAGGATTGTTTTGGTCACTGCTTGCAAGTTGCTAAGTCATGGAACAACATGGAACCGTTGGAGGGGAATTGGGGTGGGGGGGGAGTTATTCGCTACCTTCTTTACCCGTCACGTACTGAGGAAAGGACCTTGTTCACTATTCTCATCATTGTTCGGTTGTGGGTGTTAGAAAGGTGTTTACGTGTACAATTCTCAAGTAGTCTTGGAAGCTCAATCGTCATAGCAAATGTCAGTATAATTACACATTTCATTCGAACTGATGATAAAGTTAATTGCCTTGAGAAACACGGTTGTCCACTCAGTGTTAACATGCCATTTAAATACGATTTTATTATAAATGGTGGTTAGGTTGAACGAAATGAACCTATAATTTGTGTTGCAGTTAAGACAGCTGTCATTAGCCAAGATATTATTATTATTGGTCATTAGCTACGTGTAATACATAAAATTGGAAAGTTTTTTCCATTTGTAATCTTACTTTTCAATTCCCTACGGACTGTTTTAAGCGGTCTGCTTCGTATTTAGTTTCATTTAGAAGATTGAGGTGTCAATATAAATTAAAGGATTAAAGGATTTTTTCTCTAAATGATTCGCACGCAGTTGATTTTCTCTTGGATCTCAGAGCTCAGCCCTACTGGCTCTAAAATGACCCATGTTATTCTTATGGAAGAGAATTTTATTGGCTTTATGTCACATTATTGTGTTTTACACAAAGTAGTTTAATTTAAATCACAGCTGCTATCACTACTATTACAACAATTAGGTGGTTTCTGCCTGTCTGTCTAGTGTTCCATCACGCCAAAACTACTAGACCAATTCTGCTGACATTTTTCACAAATATGTTCTGTGTACACATGAGGCCTATTTCCATTTAGAAAAGTCCTTAGGGCTCTGCCCCATGGGACTTCTAAGTCCCCATGTATTCATAGGAGGAGAGTTTTTATTAGTGAATTTCCTTTGGAAAGTGAACTATTAGCATGACCCGCACGGTGAAACTTAAGCCCGGGACCACCATAGAAGTTCCTAACGTGACCCCCTGAACACGTTTTGGGGGGTCGTTCAAAATTTTATATATATATATATGTGTGTGTGTGTGTGTGTGTGTGTGTGTGTGTGTGTGTGTGTGTGTGTGTGTGTGTTTGTGTGTGTATGCACTCTAGCGGTCGCATTTTTTGTCCGATTTACTTTAAATTTGGTAGGGACGTTCCTTTCTATAATCTGTTGGACAAGTTCGTTGGGCAAAACAATCGGAGAACTCTAAACCCATTTTTTCGGGATTAATCTTTCAAATTTCGAGTTTTTGGGCCCAGAAAGGGTCAGAAAAGCCCCAGATGTAAAATTAATGCATGTAAAAAGATGGGAATTAGAAAGGCGAAAGTTTTAAGCCTTCTTTCGTCATTCTAGTATAAATATTTACCGAGTTATTAAAGAAAATGTGTATCGGCTAAACACAGTACGTTGTCTTATGGGGGTTTTACACTAGAAAAGCCTGTTATTCCTTTGTTAGAGTACTTTTATTACCCCCAGCAACCTCACGCCTACTTTCAAGCCTGTCTGGACCTTCTCCTAACCTTATAATGCGCAAAATTGTATTCCCAGCTTTGCAAGTAAATGAAGCAGGAGTATCAGAACAGCCAAAAAATCAAAGTTTTCAAATTTCGATAAAAATTGGGCAAATGTATGTTTTTACACTGATTTTGAGTTTTAAAAGTTTTTATGTGGAAATTCACTTCCCTCACGTCAGCGTGCTGCGTGCAAACTCGTTTTATTTTTTTATATCACATGTGTTGTTCAACTCATTCAATTCATTTAAATAAACAGCTGTTATAAGTATTTTATCCACATACTTTCATTGTTTTGTTTAAACTTTTCCACACTGAATTTTCCCCCGTTGCGAAGCACGGGCATAGGAATATTTGTAATTTAAGACCATCACAGTGTTGTTTATATCATACCTTTGCACTGAACTGAATTTTTTCTTGGGAGATCCCCATTGGGGGAACGGGTTCCGGCTAACCGGCTAGCAACTGTCTACGTTTCTACGGAGGAACAATCTGTCTAGCGGCTCTATCACTACTAGCCCTCGTATTCACTATTAAAATAAACGGTATCAGGAAACTGACACATACTTTCTCCCTTTTAGCCCAACTTTAATGAATAAATTACTTTTTATTTACTAAATATAGAATACAAAGCACGGTCGAATGTACAGAAAATCTTGTAAACAAGTTGTTTAAAAAAATCCACCCAAATCCCTGCTTTAGAGGCACTACAGAATCCATTGCTGCACTCGTGGTTTTAAGAGGGGAAATGCCCCCTATTCCCCCCCAGGGTTATTAAGGGCAACATATTTCGAATTTCCTCTGTTGGTCAATGCTAACTTGAAAAGCATATCAAGTTTGAATGAAATCTACCAGTAAATAAGAGAGAAATAGTATTTTTTAATCCCCATAAGAATAACATTGGACAACGTACTGCGTTTACCGCAAAATGAAAATTTCAATTTTCTCCGAAACCAGCTATCGTAGAATCGTAATTCAAAATACTAAATTATTTACTTTTTTGAGCTCTTTTTAATGGTGAATAGTAATATTTGTTTACATTTATCTATTTTTATGAAAAATCCAAAAAACTGAATTTTGGGTGTTTTAAGTCCTGTAATTTCTGAACCCGAATTTTTACAGGAATGCGGCTGGTGCCATTTTGTTTGAAAACTAAAGTTCTACAAACTACTAAAGTTTAATGAAAATCGTTAGAGCCGTTTTTGATAAATTTGGATTTTTAGCGAATTTCCCCTATAGGGAATTAGCGAATTTCCCCTATAGGGAAGAAGCTATTACCGTAGGTCTCATGGTAAGACTTAAGCCCGAGACCATGATAACTTTTTGTTTTGAGGTCCCCAGATGTCCAAAACACTATTCGTTCAAATTTATATATATGTATATATATATCTATATATATATCTATATATATATATATATATATTTATATCTATATATATATATATATATATCTATATATGTGTCCGTGAATGCGATAACTTGAGTAAAAAACGTCCGATTTCGATGAAATTTGGCTCAAATGTGTAAACTGACATTTATGACTTTAAGTTCGAAAACCAGAAAAATCGGACCATGGGAAGGGGGGTTTATGGGGGTTTTAAATTTTCCAAAAATCAGTTTTTTGCATTTTTCACCCAAAAATTTTTAAAATACTTAATTTTGGTGTTGACCATGTTATAGAGCTTAAAAAAACAAATAATAAGGTATTTTGAATTATTAACCTAGGTTAAGGGGTTGCGGAAAAAATCCAAAAAACCTGCTCATAAAATCTCCCATGTTAATCTTATGGGAAAAAGGTTTTTGGCTTTTCCTCAGTTAATTTTACTTTAAACTTCACATTTGCTTTTACCAATCACTTCAGCTCCACAAAACAATCATTTTGGTGTTTAAATTGTGATTCTACGTCCAACCGTTGCAGAGCTATTCAAAGTGCTAAACACAGTACGTTGTCCAATGTTATCCTTATGGAGAATAAATAAAATTTGATATCTTGATTATTTATGAATGTATATTGATAAAACTTGGTATGTGGCTTCACGTTGTACTGGTATATTTATATTTGCACAAAAAATAAATGTTTTGTTGGTTGTCCCTGTAGGAGCTAACCTGCATACTCAGCTCTAATGTTATTCTTATGGAGAATAAGTAAAGTTTTATATC